>JAVANC010000008.1:32162530-32762530 GCA_033319125.1 Parnassius glacialis | reverse complement strand
ATAGCAGCTTTTAAATGGTTTAGTAATTTTTATGGACCGATATTTTTTAAAGTAGATTTAGTTTTAGAAGTGTGATTTTACCTACTCTTATACAAGTGAATCTCTGACTTTTGTTACTTACGATTATTCTTCATTTTTACATAGAACTTTTTATAAACTATTCCATTAAATTACTATTTATAATGAGAGAAGCTCACGCACAAAGTACTTCAATGAGCCAAAAAGTAGAAAAACTTTTCTGCTTATGAGTCCGTTTGGGCAGGTACCACCTTGTTACCTCTTTCCGCAGCTAAGCGTGCATCTGTATTTCGTTGCGGCGCACACTGGATCTAAAATCGCGTTTCGAAGTCTTGGAGTTTTTAGGTTTCGTTTTTTAAGGTTGAAATGGCTTCTGTTTAATGTTAAACAGAAGAGATTTTTGACCATCTAGTGAAGATTTTACAACTGCAAATCCTTCAACTTTATCCACCGTTGCAACGATGACAAAAATATCTCGAAAACTCTACAAAGATCAAGGAACAAAGCAGAAAAAGTAGTAATAGTAGTAGTTCTTAGAAGACCTCAGTAGAATCAAAGATATTGCAACTGCCTACAATTGTCTTTGGCACCCAGGGTTGACTGGCAGAGAATGCCATATGGCATTAAGTCCGCCCTATGTATTCTTTACTTTAAGATGTAACATTTAAGTATTTAAATAAAATAAATAAATAATTTAATACATATTTTTTATTACTATCGGATGGGGGGTGGTTTGATGTTGTAATAAACCTTTCTTCTGATATATTTTTAAGTAAAAACCCGTACCAGTTATCTTTCTGCATTAAATAAAGAACGAAAAATAAGAAAAAAAAAATTGACGACTTAAAAAAATGCAGGATTTCCCGTAATATGAAGTATGTCAAAAATTATAAATAATTAGGGGGTTATAGTACCGCCTGCGAGGATATAATGCGCAATTTTGCGATTCCAGGGTTATACTGATTTTTCGTATATGCTCCATACATTTATTTCATTTTTTTCGTAAAAAAGTCGTAAGTCCTCAGTTTTTAAGCAAAATTACTTTGTGTGGCATTTTTGACCATAGTAATACTAAACAGAAGCCATTTCAACCTTAAAAAACGACACAAAAACTAAATGTTCGAAACGCGATATTCGATCCAGTGTGCGGCGGGGAAGTGTGTGGGGTGTTGTGTAGCTGTGTTGTCTTGCAGAGTGCTCTGCAGCGCTGCGCGCGCGGCCCGTGCACAAGAAGCAGGCGGAGACGTTCGACCGCGCGCTGCGCTGCGTGACGCACCTGCTGCACGTGCTGCTGCGCACGGCGCGCAGCGCAGCGCAGCGCGCCACGCTGCGCGCGCACGTGCGCCGCCTGCTGCAGGCCGACGTGCGCAGCGCGCACACGCGCGACACGCTGCTGCACCTGGCCGTGTCGCGCCTCAACGTCGTGCGCTCCACCTACTTTGCGGACGAGGTGGCCGTGCCGGTACGTCGCATTCTACTTTTTTGTTTTAACTCAGTTCTCGGCATACCGTTTCGGCTCCGCAACGCGTTTTCTGTTGTTTTGTTTTGTTTATAATATATAAATGTTTGCGGTTTTGGCACCGTACTTAAATCTACTGTCGCTGATATTACTTGATACGTACATTCGTGTTTTTATAAATTTAACAGTACACCTAAATTTAACCAACTACTGCTGGCCGCACCTAATTGTAACTGGATTTCGGCTTTTAGCCTTAATAGATATATCCATAAACACGTTACACGTGGTGGTTGTTCGCATGACGTAGTCATTTGTTATTTAAGTGGGGAGTGGTGACGTTAGCGTATTGTATAAACAGCAGCTATTTCGACTTGCCGCTGACTTATCGATCAATCACCGTAGCCTACTTCATTTGAGAATGCCTCGTGCGGAGGCGAAATACGTATCGCATTATCCAGGGTGATGTGTCGTTTTTAGTGTGGTGGCGACGATGTTGGTGAACGTAATTTAGGAAAGTTGGAAGGTGCTTCTAAATAGGCAGGAAACATAATTTTATTTTATTACGTGGAAATAAACAAATTAAGTTGTAACAATTTAGGTATAATAAGTTTTCGCAAAGTTAATTCTATTAATTATTATTTTAGTTGTTATGAGGATGATGCTGCTACTCATTTGCGAGTGTGTATGTACGTATCCAGTATTACTGTTTGCGTGGTTGTGTGTGCGTTTTGACATGTGCGTGCATGTGTACGTGCGCAGCTGCTATACGTGTTTGTGGTTGTGTACGCATGCGTGCACAGCTGGTGTTTGTGCGCGTAGCAGTGTGCGTGAGTACTTGCGTGTGTATTGACCTGCGCGTGTGTGCGTGTGTGCGTGCAGCCGGTGTTCCCGTGCCTGGGCGTGGTGTCGCTGCTGCTGCGCTGCGGCGCCGACCCGCGCACGCGCAACGAGGCGCGCTCCACGCCGCTGCACGTCGCCGCCATACCGTACAACTTCTCCACAGAGGTACGCTCGTTTTGTATATAATTTAAGAGCTAATCAAATGTACGGTAAACAATTCTCAGTAGTAGTTCGATTGAATCGTCGTAAGCGTGCGTCGTAAAAGGGTTGTGTGGTGGCAGCTGGTGGAGCTGCTGCTGCGCGGCGG
This sequence comes from Parnassius glacialis, assembly GCA_033319125.1. Classification (NCBI taxonomy): domain Eukaryota; kingdom Metazoa; phylum Arthropoda; class Insecta; order Lepidoptera; family Papilionidae; genus Parnassius; species Parnassius glacialis. The sequence continues at coordinate 32,759,906 of JAVANC010000008.1, read as the reverse complement.
CGCGCACCTGGACCAGCCCAACAAGTTCGGCGACTCGGCGGCCGAGCTGCTGGCGCTCAACCGCGGTTCGCGCGTGCGCCCGCTGCGCCACGTCACGCTGCGCTGCCTGGCGGCGCGCGCGCTGCTGGCCGCCGGCCGCGCGCCGCCCGCCGCCGCGCTGCCCGCCACGCTGCACGCCTTCCTCGACCTGCACCGCGCCTAGCCATTCCTACACCCGCACCCACACTAAACATCCCACATACCAGATTGAACACATACTTCAATGAATATTTCTTAACGAACACTGCGGTACCAATACGAAAAGTTACAAACTAAAACTCCGATTTCCTTAAATTGCAGTACCGCTACATGACGAACGCTAAAGCAATGAATAACGGCACTATAACATTGTCTATATAAACAAAATGACGTAATTTCCTAAAGAGCGGTATTTCACGGCGAAACGTCAAAAATTATGCCGCTATTTGCGTAAACGACCGTCTCGACGGTGCAGGATAGTTAACTAACATTTTTTCAATAGCGGTGACCGATAACGATAAACAAAATGAACTCCAACTTCAACGACCCTGCACCAGTTGTAGGACAATGAAATTTAAATAAATTTTGTACGTAACAATAACGTTTCTTATAATTAAAATAAGGAATGCAATACCTTTCTGACATTTTATAAAAAAAAAGATAAAGGTAATGGAACTATCAACGTGTCGTCACCGTAAAGATGGCCGTCTTTTTACGACCGCTATATGGCAGCATCGTAACCTTGGAAATCCAAACCTTAGTTACGTTCAATTTCACCTAACTCCTTTAGTCCACTGCAAACAACCGATACAACACTGATTTTGTTAATTGGAATTAAAAAAAATACTATCATTTTATGTGCTCACTTTGTCAACGTGATTTAAAACTAATTTTTCATATTTGCCTAAAAACTTGCAACACGTTACATATTTTGCGATCCACATCTGTAACACAATTTTTATTCTGAATTGTCGGTCTAGCAGTATACATAAAAGTCTTCGTACAAAATGTAAACGGCATGAGTCATGAACATCATTTTATAACGTTTGCCTTCCCAGCCAATATACTGCAGGCGAATGACAGGTGAATATCCAATAAATAACAAAGGTTGACCAGTATAATAACTTATATAAAAAACAAAAATAATACCACCAATATAAAAACCATAGATACTATTAATGAACTACCTGCACAAGTTAAGGTTGTACCCATGACTCGGCCCGCTACATACAGTAACACAATAGCGATGGGCATTTTCGTTCCTTTAACGTAATAAAGTAACCAGTTACATTTCTTTTGTGAAACCTGTTGCGACAATAGGTTTCTAATAACTACGTAATATTAACCGTTGTTTAAGAACTATTAGTTATTGTATTGTGCAACAACTCGAAGGTCTTGAACTTTACTAAAACAACCTAATGCGCGATTTGTCGTAACTGATAACATTTTAATTTTTGACGCAACGTGTTGCTGTAACAGGTTATGAAGAAAAAAATACTCATCTTTGTATTTAGACCGTGGTTTTTATTGCTTAAAGTAAACGATCAATGTTCGCATGAATAAATCTCATTCGCTTAACTATTGAAAATCATAACTGGTTGGATCAGAGTTCTCTTTACTTTCGAGTTTAAACTTAAAACGATAGTAGCCTAATGGTAAAATACGGCTCACATACTCAAAGTTCGTTTACCCGAATCCGCTATTCAACTGCTGTTGTAAACCACTTCTAACACAAGCACTACAAGCTTACGAGTTCTCAAACACCACAATTTCAAAATTTCGGTTTATACCATTTGATGTTGCACAAATTTTAACAATAAAGTTTAAGTTTACACTGGAGTTGTCTTAATACCGGACTGACTTCGCCCTAAAGGTAAAATATTTCAATTTGGTCAGCGATTTCATCGTACCATTGTTAAACAAATCGAAACCTAAATCACACTATCGAAGTTTCTGAACAAACTAACTGACGAAACATCTTCCTCTTCCCTTCCTTTTCTTTCCATAGCCAAAATTTCATAGTATTTTAATATTACCTCTGCATCTGCACCTAAGTCCAACAGTAAGCATTATCTGCTCACGTTAGTATCTCTTTTCTACGAAAATTTCTCAAATTCATTTTGATGGATTTACATCACCCAATTGTCTGAGTTTGTTTCCAAAGCTCACTTTTACAGCCACTGCGTCCATCAGGCAGTACTTTCCCGTACACCATTAGACCGGTATTTGGAAACTATCGGTTTAAACGCAATTCCACTTCGTCAAAGTTTGAGTCTAGGCCTTATGGCTATTCACACTCGAAAAACTTTCCTCAAACATGTCGAGCCAAGATACACAAAATCTCGGTACTATTTAAAGGATCGAATTAAAGTTTTCCAGTCTTCTTAAATACAAAAGTCGTTAAATTCTAACACGTAATACCTTAGGTCTCAATTTGTGTATTTTTTTTATAGGAGAGGGGGCAAACGAGCATGCGGCTCACCTGATGGTAAGTGACTACCGCCGCCCATGAACAACTGCAACACCAGGGAGGGAATTGCAGATGCGTTGCCGGCCTTAGATATATTATGTGTATATTATTTTGCGTCGACTCCGCCTAAAGTTATCACTACATCAAAGTTTTGCTCAAACAGATCTTGTCATCAAATATTAATTATTACGTTTACACTGTAGAGCCATGCTGCAGCTGTGGTTGTAGCACGGAAGGCTCGGCTCGACCGGAGAAAGACCACGCTCCCACAGAATACCAGCATAAAATAGCAGCTCAATGCTGCTGTGTTTCGTATGGTGAGCGTGGAGAAACTGATACCCTTTTAACTGCAAACGTGGCATTCCATCTTAGTCCTCAGAATTAACGACGCATCTGCATTTTGATTCCTAATCGAGGATAGATGTAGATGTCTATGGCCTACAGCATCCACTTACAATCAGTTGGACTGTGTGCTCGTTTGTTACCCTTATTTTATAAAAAAAAATATACAAGCTTTACATTCGTCATATTACTTCCAACAAGCTCAAAACGTAACTCCTACACGCACATTCATAAACTCTTGAATCTCATTGTCTGTTTTACCACGGTCCCAAGAGATTTTATATATGTAAAGTATTTAACGTGCACATTATAATCAAAATGTAGTGTTAATATTAATTAAAATTATAACTTCATGTTACAATAGTACGCAAAATTTACATATATTCACAACTTAACACATTAACACTAAGGGATTTATCAGACAGAAGGCGTTCACGCGTTCAAGCGTTCCGCGTTGTTCTGTGTTCGTTGTGTTGTATTACATTACATAGACATACCCAGACGGCAGGAGTTCTGACCGCGTCGGGCAACCAGACGCGTTCGCGCGTTCTCTGCTGTTTCGGTGTCCACATCGAAAGGAAGATGGAGACCGAGAAGTTGATTAAATATGTTAACACGAGAAAGGTGTTTTTTATATGATGTTAAGAATGATTATTATAAAAACCGAGAAAAAGTAGCAGAAGCATGGTTAGAAATTGCCGAAGAATCCGACCGAAAATGAATTATAAATTTTTTTTATCATGTACAAAACAATCTACAAAATTCTTCATCTTGTTCTCTATTCTTATGTACTGGGCGCACCCAATGTTTTCTTTTCCGTTTTGATGCTGCTAATGTTAACAATATCAATGATTCGTTTTCCGATGAAGAACTATAGTCAAGCAACATGGTGGCTGTAGTGGCATCGCTTAGCCGTCCAACAGCGGGACTCGTGAGCAACTGAACGCTCGAACGCAGAATGCGAACGCGGAACGCTTGACCGCGTGACCGTATCCTGTCTGATAGAACCCTAAGTTCTTTGCTTGTCGTCACAGCAAAAGTTTCAGGAACACATTCTGCTCTCTAAACATGTGTTAAATTATATTACATAAGAACTTATGTTATAGCTCTTGCATTCACGAAGTCGAACGGGCTTTACTTCTGGTAAACACGTGTCGGTATATGTCTCGAAGAGTGCGTGAGACCAAAAGTGGCTATAGTTAGCGCGCTCGCAACTGATCCTCCGTCAGACATGCATCACAATGTGCATTTATACGTTTCACCACGAGTAAAGCACGCTCGACTTCGTGAATGGTATGAACTATATCTTTAACACTTAGAAACGATTTGGTGATGTTTTTCTTTTTATAGAATAATTACCCATTTCAATAATCTACCATCACCATTCAAGCTGTACCCTGCTGTAGCTGTAAGTTGTATTCCATGATCTCGTATTATATTGATGTTTTTGTGACGTTTAATTAAGTTATTAGATGTAAGGCCGATTTTTCAATTCTTAGACAAAATGTCTTATAAATACAAATAAAATTATTTGACAGTCTATAATTAAAATCTATCTAGTAGACTATCGGTCCGTGGGGTCCACGTGCGGTAAAGTTTCTAAAGGAACTCCATCCGCGGCTGGTCGTTGCTGCTGGTGATTAGAGGGCTGATTCTTTTCTCGCTCAAAGGCTAAGTATAGCCATTCAGCGGGGAAACGCAGCCAACGTTCTTGGCACGATACCGCGGGGAGTAGGACTGTATGATAATTAAGTTTCTAGTATTAGTTTTTTTTTATAATTATAGTTTTTATAATTAAATAACATTTGTATCAAAATTAAAACTACATTTCATTTATCTTACGAATAGTTATTCGTCCAATTATTGGACTATAACATCGCTGAACTTGTGCGAGGCGAAATAAATATTGCATAAACGAACGCTAGAGGAGGACAGAATATTTCCATTTTTTTTTTGTTATTTGTCGAATAAACATTGTTTGTTTATCTGAGGATTGAAAATTCAGCCCTTAGAATAGTGTTATTAAATAAATGTGATATTTATACCAGTCTCGTAGAAAGAATCTTCGAACAAAATGTAGTCTTAGGTTAGAGAATCTTATCATAGTTAAAGTCTGTATCGATGTTTCCTATATTCTTATAAATTATTGAAATAAATGTTTTATCCAACTTTGTGTCTGTTTTATTTCTAAAGGTAATCCGTTATAAGAATTAATTACAGCTCTATGGTGACGGTATAAGAGAACCGCTCTCATCATCCAGTAAGCATTTTGTAAGTCTACTAAGGGAAGTTGCTAAAACTGACGAAACATATGTATATCGTGATTACAGCCTCAACTTCTTACATAGACTGTACGAAGGACCAGACGTACCTCGTGGCCACCGACAGATGGCAGTCTATGAAATTCTCACTTCTCATATGTCAGCAGTGGCGAAGCTAGGACTTTCAAACTAGGCCAAGCCCAAAATCTGGTTTTGTTGTTTTAGCAGTTTTATAAAAATACAACAATCTTTATCTGTCTCTACTCTTCAGTTTCATATTAAGTTCTATCGAGGACGTGTTTAACAAAGCACACAGAAGGCATACTACTGCTAGATAGATTGTATGACTATATGCATATCTTCGGTGGCTTTGAAAAATGTCGTTTGGGTTTGTTTGAACGAAAGAAAAAGATATTTACATACAATACAATACATGAACAAAGTACAAACATTGTACAAAATAAAAAAAAAACAAATTATTTATACGCTAAATCGAATCGTCTCTATTTCTTAAAGAAAGATTTGATTACGTCCGCGTGAAATGTTAGTGAACGTTTTAATTGTAATAATAACTGTTTATGTGGATATGCGCTGTTTTTCTCAACAAAGTTTAAAGATTTTACCTTTTCTTCGCCTAGTACCACACACTTCATTTCATCACAATGAACACTATTGTCCTCCATTTTCACTAAAAATCTTTCAAAAAGCATTAATTTTATATTATTAATTCCATAGATTCGCTCAAGTAAACACAAAGAGTAAACATTGAAATGTGAAGTGAAGTTGCACCGCGCTCGACTAACTTCATATCTAAAGTCAGGCTTATCGCTCCATACTAATAATAATAATAATCTCCATACTAATTGCCATATAAACAATCGTAGTTATATTTCATTATAGAACATTTTGCTACAGGTTAGAAAGCCAGCGATCGTCTTCTCGAAAGTCCGGTGAAAAGCCCACGCGTGCGAGAGAGACGACTAATCGCTCAACTCAACTCCTTTTTATGACAGCAGTATCGCGCAGTGATGCAATCTGCCAAGTGTTGAAGTTACATAATAAGGCTACGAGGTCATGACGTGTGTAGAAGAGAGGAGCGTGCGGGAAATTTGAAATAATTTGAAACAGTTTAAGAGTTATTTTATTAGTTGATATTATTGAATGAGGAGTATGGTAGGGCAAGCCAGACTTCTTGGCTTCTATGGTGGCTCCGCTACCGTATGTCAGATGTAATTTACCCAAATGGGCAACGGGTCGTTTGACTCGAACTCATAGAGCAACATGAGCCACCGGCTGACCAGATGGGCCATGGCGTTTTTCCCCAATACAGAACTACCTTAGCCGTTAAGTACTGTCGCTTTAAAATTATGGCTTGTCCAAAGCTTTGATGAAACCCCAATAAATACTAAATAATCTGAATTGGTATATGAGGTTACCAAAAAGATCTATGTCGTCGTTCCGATAGATTTCGACGCTATTAATTTCATTCTGGTATTCTGTGAGAGCGTGGTCCTACTACCCGAGTCGAGTCGACCCATTCGTGCTAGAACCATAATATAGATACATCGTGGTTTTACCATGTATGAAAATTAGTTTCACAAGATTTCTTAGAATGAAGTAAATCTGACAGAATAATTAAAAAAATGAAACAAATTGTAATTTTATAGCTATATTTCGTAAATTTGATAAAACAGCAAACATAGCTTATTTACCAAAATGTATAGTAGAGATCTGATTACATTTATATAAAAATATAAAAAACTTTGAGTATATAACAGCTTTAAAAAATAAAGTCGAACACACAGGTATCGTAAAGTACAAAATGGACGGAATAGGGCAGTGTACTTTCGTAGAAGCATCTTTGAATGTATATCTAATAATACTTTTATTTAAATATACTATTCTGTAGTGATTGTACCATTTTTAGAATTGGCGGACTTTCCGGAAATTCCGAAAAGTACGTTTAAGAAAAACGTACAATTTTACTAAACTATAACATGTCTGACAATCTGGTATATTTCTATATATTTATATTATTTATCTTAAGTTTAACAATTAAACATATAATTTTAGCTCAGAATGCCGTGCACCTTTCACAGCTTCAATTAACAGTGTACTGAGCGTCCGACGACTATTGTGATGTGAAACGGTAACGTAATAAAAAAGGGCACTGGCGGTAGCTGGTGTCACTGCAGCGAGCTGATAGCGAGTGCGAGTGCGAGTGCAAGTGCTGGCGCGAGTACTGCGGCGTGCGGGCTCGGGCGGCGCGCGGCGCTGCGCGCGATGTTGCGGCGGTGCTTGTCCACCACGAAGATGCGCCCGCCCATGTCTGTGCACACAGAGAACAGTATTTTGGCGTTCATACTAATTGAACTACGTGGCCTACTGGGCCGAGTAACAGAATCATAATTTCTTGTTTGAGCAACGTTTGAGCAAAAATTCAAAAAGTTTCTTTTTGGGGTTTAATTGTACTGATTGTTGCTGAGTAAATTCTGCATCAAGTAAGATCAACCTTCCGAACTTATCGCTCTGTGTTACATCTATCATGGTTATGTTCAAGGTCGAATTAAGCCTGGTAGTAAACCCTAGGCAGTGCAAAACGTAGGACCCCCTTTCCTTTTTTCTAACTTCATTAGTCCAATGATAGCCAAAGTCTTTTCCCCCAGAAAAGTTCATGATCGATTATCTAAGAAAATTTCTTATCTATATCTATATACCTATTTCGTATGTGGCGGATATGAAATACAAAAATCAATGACGGGACGCAGTATTTAAGGTACAGCACATCTGACAGTGCAATCGATGATTTGTCGTAAACCAGTTTCCAGTTGTAGGTCGTTTATAAACATTATGAAAAATTCGGTATTTTACAACATGTAAAAAATAAAAAATATATATTTTTCGATAGATTTTTGTAAAGTAAACGAGAAATATTGATTTCTATTTATAAAAATGTAATATAAATGTTATATTTCAATTTTAAGAATAGTTTTTTTATCTGTGCTTTAAATCTACAAAACGCTGTCCGCCACATTAGATACCGTCGTGACATCACTGATTAAAAGAACTGGCTCATGTGCTGTGTTATTTCGAAATTTTTCAAGTTATCGTTAAGATTGTTGAGTCCGAATTTTATCCCGAATTTTATTGAAAAGGCATCATGGAAGATGGATTCGTAAAACCAGAAAGTACTATCTGGTATCTACCAAGGATAAATACATTGATGTTGGCAAAATTATTTGCATGAAATCCAGATGTTTGTTCTGCCGAGTTGATAAATGTTAAAACATCAATGTAAGTACCTATTACCAAGTTTTATTTATAAATTACAGGATAGAGTATATTTTGATAATTAATACATATTTATGCTTATCTATAGAATAGAATAGAATAATTTTTTATTCAATATTGATTATTACATAATTCTTATTGAAAGTCATTTTTTATTTACCACTGGTTCGGAAAATACCTCTGTCCTGGGAAGAACCAGCAAGAAACCCAGCGGGACTTTTTTTTTCAAACATATTTCACTTAACAATAATTTCATCTATACAATTTTTAAATGATTTTTAATAGAACCAGCATGGTGGCGATCACCTTATTCCCAGGGGTTATTTTCATTCATGTATTCCTTGATATTATAATAACCCTTTTTGTACAGTTTTTCTTTAATAAAACTTTTAAACTTGTTTATTGATAAACTTTGAATATGTTCTGGGATTTTGTTGTAAAAGCGTATACATTGCCCCCATAAATGAATTACTGATTCTGTGGAGTCTAGTAACTGGTATTACAAGCTTATGTTTGTTCCTAGTGTTTAAAGAATGCACATCCTTATTCTTATTAAAGCTATTTATGTTTTTATGTACATACATTAGATTTTCATAAATATATTGCGATGCCAAAGTTAATATGTTTATTTCTTTAAATTTTTGTCTGAGGGACTCTTTACAATTTAGGTTATAAATCGCCCGAACGGCTCTCTTTTGCAAAACAAATATAGCTTCAATATCAGTCGCATTACCCCATAGCAAAATTCCATAAGACATTACGCTATGAAAGTAACTAAAATACACTAATCTAGCTGTCTCAACATCTGTGAGACTTCTAATCTTTCTTACAGCATATGCTGCAGAACTAAGTCTGCTTGCTAATTTAGATATATGGGGGCCCCATTGAAGTTTCGCGTCAATAGTAATACCGAGAAAAACAGTGGTATCCACAAGACTCAACTCCTCCCCATTTAATAGCACATTGGTATTCGAATGTTTTACATTAGGTATTGTAAATTTAATACACTTTGTCTTATTGCCGTTCAAGAGCATATTGTTGGCGTTAAACCAATGTACTAATTTCGATAGAGCATTATTTACATCGTCATAATTAATTAACTGCCGTTTGAGTTTGAAAATTAAAGAGGTATCGTCAGCAAATAATACTATATCGTGATTGTCCCCTACAAGATAAGGTAAGTCATTAATATAGATTAAAAACAGGAATGGGCCAAGAATCGAGCCCTGAGGAACGCCCATTGATACTACCGATCCGGAGGAACCTTTACCATTTATCACGACTTTTTGAGTTCTGTTACTTAAATATGAAGTAATAAGTCTAAGCGCCAAATTTTTTACACCGTAATGTTGTAGTTTCCTGATTAATGTTTCATGATGAACACAATCGAAAGCCTTGGAAAGATCACAGAAAACACCTAAGGCATCCTGTGAATTCTCCCAGGCATTAAAAATATATTTCATAAGCTCAACGCCAGCATCAGACGTCGAGCGACCCCTTGTAAATCCAAATTGGTTTTTATGAAGTAATTTATTTGTATTAAAAAAAATTAACAATTGATCCAAAATAATTTTTTCAAAAATTTTACTAAGAGTTGGTAGTACAGAAATAGGTCTAAAATTAGCGGGGTCCAATGTACTACCAGATTTAAATAAAGGTATTACTTTACTATACTTCATTAAATCAGGAAACACACCGGAATCGATACAAGTATTAAAAATAATAGCAAGATGAGGTGCAATTAAATCTATTATGGACGCAATAACTGTCACGGAAATCCCCCACAAATCTGCGGTTTTCTTTACATCAATAGTTTTGAAGTATTTTACAATATCTTGCGGTAATACTTTTTCAAATCTAAATTCTTTTAAACAGATATTAACATTCTGTTTGAGTAATGACTCGGCGACAGTTGGAGAAGAATTCAAAGACTCTGTTGTCAAAATAGGAATATCAGTGAAATATTTCTCAAACACCGCTGCGACTTCTTGATTTGATTTAGTCAATTCATTGTTAATTTTTAATTGATAGTTTGCGTTACGAGGTTTTTCATTACCGGTTTCGCTGTTAATTATACTCCACGTCATTTTAATTTTATTCTTAGCCATCTTAATTTTGTTGCTAATATGTAACGATTTGGCTGTGGAGCAAACTTTTTTAAACATTTTAGAATAATTTTTGACATATTCTTTAAAAGCATCAGAATGATTATATGATCTTTCATGGTAAAGGTCATATAACCTTCGTCTGCTTTTATGAATTCCCACTGTCGCCCACTCATTAAATACCTTGCGACTGATTGCAATGTCTACAATATGATTACAATGTCACATAATCTAATTCTTGTTTTCAGATCCGGAAGGGAATCTCACGGGGATGACGCAATAGGCTATGTGCAGCTCAAAAGTTTGAAAAACATATGCATAGTTAAGTGTACAATATGCTCACAACACAAAGTGTAGTTTAGATTTTGTAGACAAAGCCTTTGGGTCTTTTCTTGCCAGTTTTAACCAAGTATTTCTCATATTTAAATCCATAACTTCCTCGGTGTTCTTATGCTCGTATTTTTGCATTCAGGTGCAACACAACAGTGATATAGATGATAACTCATTATTAATCATCTAAAAGTATCTTATTTCTTTCAAAATCGGCAAAATCCTAGGGCAATGATGTCACGAGTTGCAGCATGGAGGCTAGCGTTTTCACACGAATATTTAAAAAGATAGTTATGGCACTATTCGTCGGGTTTAAAAAAATATATAAAAATTATAGAGGTTCATTATCACTCTAGGATTCATTTAAAACACCTTTTGAAAATGGATGTAATACTCTATCGGGCCTAAATGCGAGCCTTGTGGTAAACCAGTGGTAGTACAAAACAAACAAAATATTTAATTTGTGACTCTTTTTGTGTCTAGAAGTTCGTTTGGGTTTGTATCTATTAATATCTCGATGCAGCAGTGTATCTTTTGCGGTTCCTGGCGGTTTGAAGGGTAAAAGAAAGCCTGTATTATTACCGGCCGTGGGGCAATCCAAAGCTATCTCGTAAAAGAATTCAAAACCCATTTTGTTGCGCGGGCGTTGTAAGAGTCAATTATGGATTAATATGTCAAAAAATTCTGATATATGACGGTATAATAATCTTGTGGACCTGGCGACGGGAAGCAGGTGAGAAACATTTGGTATTTTGGTTATCAATTCACTCGCCAAGCGAGAAGATTAAGAAATACCTACCTTACAATAAGGGAAACCCTTGTTCAGCAGTCAACTTTTATCGCTGATGAAGAAGAAGAGCATGTATGGTCTGACATGTAGGAAGTTGACTAATCTAGATGGCTTAGAAGTGTGTTATGTGGTATTTCTTAGGTGACGGAAGCTTATTAAGGTTTTGCGACGCAGTGACTTAGCAATGAGTTGCGGCGCTCAGGACTGTGAGTTCGAATCTCGCCAGGAACAAGTATCCCCATAAAGGTCTGACGATGAACTGATGATGATGATGATGATGACGACGACGATGATGATGTAAATATAATGACTATGATGATTATGAAGACGTTTACGATAACGATGACTTATGATAATGATGGCAATGGGAATGATGATGATAATAACAATGACGATGGAGTTTATTTTGACGATGATTATTTCGAGTATAGTCGTTTTGTTTGCCTGCGAGTAAACTGCCTTCACGATATAGGATAAAATCTTAGTATGTAATGTAAAAATAAAGAAAAGAGAAGAGTGTAGCGTGAGTGTGCTGACCGGCGTGCGTGAAGGAGTGGTAGTAGACGCGGTCGGGCCAGGAGGAGTCGGGCGCCAGGCGCAGGTCTGCGGGCGCGCCGGGCGCGCAGCCCCAGCGCAGCGAGCGGTTGAACGCGCGGAACGTCGCGAACGTCACGTCCAGCCGCGGGTCCGCCCCTGCACATACCCAGTACCCACATACCCTCAACAATACCATACAACAACAACATAATGAACATTACCTCATAGGGAGGACAGATATTTGCCATAGTTGTCACTCTTGGCAAGCGGATTGGCAACGGCAGTTTATTTGTCAGTATTAGTCTCTGTCGGCCTCTCACGACACTCACGGGACGATATGGAGTAGTGAATATTCTTAGTTCTTACACCGTCAATACACGGGAAATACCAGAACAATATAACATATAATTTGGCAAACTGCACTAAATTATGCGGACAACTTGATACTACGAACTAGTCCAATTTTCGAAATATGGTTACATTAGAGGAGACTGTAACCCTTACTTGATAAATTGCAAACGCTACTAAATACGAATATTTTTTGAAAAACTATTAAATCAACTTCCACATTTCATGCCTTGATTAAAATCCTAAAAGAAAATGTAAGCATTACTCAAACTACAGTCCAATTAAATAATGTACAAAGCCTACATTCAAAATATAGAAAATAACATCTAACTTTATGTCAAAGGCATCACAAGTAAAATAGAATTAATAATTTATTTCTTTTTCGTAAACTGTGGCGGGAAGTTCACTGACCTGGCGGGCGTGTGGCGAGGCACAGCGGGGGAAGGCACTGACCTGGCGGGCGAGTGGCGAGGCACAGCGGAGAAGGGCACTGACCTGGCGGGCGTGTGGCGAGGCACAGCGGAGAAGGGCACTGACCTGGCGGGCGTGTGGCGAGGCACAGCGGAGAAGGGCACTGACTTGGCAGGCGAGCGGCGAGGCACAGCGGGGGAGGGCACTGACCTGGCGGGCGTGTGGCGAGGCACAGCGGAGAAGGGCACTGACCTGGCGGGCGTGTGGCGAGGCATAGCGGAGAAGGGCACTGACCTGGCGGGCGTGTGGCGAGGCACAGCGGAGAAGGGCACTGACCTGGCGGGCGTGTGGCGAGGCACAGCGGGGGAGGGCACTGACCTGGCGGGCGTGTGGCGAGGCACAGCGGAGAAGGGCACTGACCTGGCGGGCGCGCGGCGAGGCACAGCGGAGAAGGGCACTGACTTGGCGGGCGCGCGGCGAGGCACAGCGGGGGAGGGCACTGACCTGGCGGGCGTGTGGCGAGGCACAGCGGAGAAGGGCACTGACTTGGCGGGCGTGTGGCGAGGCATAGCGGAGAAGGGCACTGACCTGGCGGGCGTGTGGCGAGGCACAGCGGAGAAGGGCACTGACCTGGCGGGCGTGTGGCGAGGCACAGCGGGGGAGGGCACTGACCTGGCGGGCGTGTGGCGAGGCACAGCGGAGAAGGGCACTGACTTGGCGGGCGCGCGGCGAGGCACAGCGGGGGAGGGCACTGACTTGGCGGGCGCGCGGCGAGGCACAGCGGGGGAGGGCACTGACCTGGCGGGCGTGTGGCGAGGCACAGCGGAGAAGAGCACTGACCTGGCGGGCGCGCGGCGAGGCATAGCGGGGGAGGGCACTGACCTGGCGGGCGTGTGGCGAGGCACAGCAGGGGAGGGCACTGACCTGGCGGGCGTGTGGCGAGGCACAGCGGGGGAGGGCACTGACCTGGCGGGCGTGTGGCGAGGCACAGCGGGGGAGGGCACTGACCTGGCGGGCGCGCGGCGAGGCACAGCGGAGAAGGGCACTGACTTGGCGGGCGCGCGGCGAGGCACAGCGGGGGAGGGCACTGACCTGGCGGGCGTGTGGCGAGGCACAGCGGAGAAGGGCACTGACTTGGCGGGCGCGCGGCGAGGCACAGCGGGGGAGGGCACTGACTTGGCGGGCGCGCGGCGAGGCACAGCAGGGGAGGGCACTGACCTGGCGGGCGTGTGGCGAGGCACAGCGGAGAAGGGCACTGACCTGGCGGGCGTGTGGCGAGGCACAGCGGGGGAGGGCACTGACCTGGCGGGCGTGTGGCGAGGCACAGCGGAGAAGGGCACTGACCTGGCGGGCGCGCGGCGAGGCACAGCGGAGAAGGGCACTGACCTGGCGGGCGTGTGGCGAGGCACAGCGGAGAAGGGCACTGACCTGGCGGGCGTGTGGCGAGGCACAGCGGAGAAGGGCACTGACCTGGCGGGCGTGTGGCGAGGCACAGCGGAGAAGGGCACTGACCTGGCGGGCGTGTGGCGAGGCACAGTGGAGAAGGGCACTGACTTGGCGGGCGCGCGGCGAGGCACAGCGGGGAAGGGCACTGACCTGGCGGGCGTGTGGCGAGGCACAGCGGAGAAGGGCACTGACTTGGCGGTCGCGCGGCGATGCACAGCGGGGGAGGGCACTGACCTGGCGGGCGTGTGGCGAGGCACAGCGGAGAAGGGCACTGACTTGGCGGGCGCGCGGCGATGCACAGCGGGGGAGGGCACTGACCTGGCGGGCGTGTGGCGAGGCACAGCGGAGAAGGGCACTGACCTGGCGGGCGCGCGGCGAGGCACAGCGGGGGAGGGCACTGACCTGGCGGGCGTGTGGCGAGGCATAGCGGAGAAGGGCACTGACCTGGCGGGCGCGCGGTGAGGCACAGCGGGGGAGGGCACTGACCTGGCGGGCGTGTGGCGAGGCACAGCGAAGAAGGGCACTGACCTGCCGGGCGCGCGGTGAGGCACAGCGGGGGAGGGCACTGACCTGGCGAGCGTGTGGCGAGGCACAGCGGAGAAGGGCACTGACTTGGCGGGCGCGTGGCGAGGCACAGCGGGGGAGGGCACTGACCTGGCGGGCGTGTGGCGAGGCACAGCGGAGAAGGGCACTGACTTGGCGGGCGCGCGGCGAGGCACAGCGGGGGAGGGCACTGACCTGGCGGGCGTGTGGCGAGGCACAGCGGAGAAGGGCACTGACTTGGCGGGCGCGCGGCGAGGCACAGCGGGGGAGGGCACTGACCTGGCGGGCGTGTGGCGAGGCACAGCGGAGAAGGGCACTGACTTGGCGGGCGCGCGGCGAGGCACAGCGGGGGAGGGCACTGACCTGGCGGGCGTGTGGCGAGGCACAGCGGAGAAGGGCACTGACCTGGCGGGCGTGTGGCGAGGCACAGCGGGGGAGGGCACTGACCTGGCGGGCGTGTGGCGAGGCACAGCGGAGAAGGGCACTGACCTGGCGGGCGTGTGGCGAGGCACAGCGGGGGAGGGCACTGACCTGGCGGGCGTGTGGCGAGGCACAGCGGAGAAGGGCACTGACCTGGCGGGCGCGCGGCGAGGCACAGCGGGGGAGGGCACTGACCTGGCGGGCGTGTGGCGAGGCATAGCGGAGAAGGGCACTGACCTGGCGGGCGCGCGGTGAGGCACAGCGGGGGAGGGCACTGACCTCGCGGGCGTGTGGCGAGGCACAGCGAAGAAGGGCACTGACCTGCCGGGCGCGCGGTGAGGCACAGCTGGGGAGGGCACTGACCTGGCGGGCGTGTGGCGAGGCACAGCGGAGAAGGGCACTGACTTGGCGGGCGCGCGGCGTGGCACAGCGGGGGAGGGCACTGACCTGGCGGGCGTGTGGCGAGGCACAGCGGAGAAGGGCACTGACCTGGCGGGCGTGTGGCGAGGCACAGCGGAGAAGGGCACTGACTTGGCGGGCGCGCGGCGAGGCACAGCGGGGGAGGGCACTGACCTGGCGGGCGTGTGGCGAGGCACAGCGGAGAAGGGCACTGACTTGGCGGGCGCGCGGCGAGGCATAGCGGGGTAGGGCACTGACCTGGCGGGCGTGTGGCGAGGCACAGCGGAGAAGGGCACTGACCTGGCGGGCGTGTGGCGAGGCACAGCGGAGAAGGGCACTGACTTGGCGGGCGCGCGGCGAGGCACAGCGGGGGAGGGCACTGACCTGGCGGGCGTGTGGCGAGGCACAGCGGAGAAGGGCACTGACCTGGCGGGCGTGTGGCGAGGCACAGCGGAGAAGGGCACTGACCTGGCGGGCGCGCAGCGAGGCACAGCGGGGGAGGGCACTGACCTGGCGGGCGTGTGGCGAGGCATAGCGGAGAAGGGCACTGACCTGGCGGGCGCGCGGTGAGGCACAGCGGGGGAGGGCACTGACCTGGCGGGCGTGTGGCGAGGCACAGCGAAGAAGGGCACTGACCTGCCGGGCGCGCGGTGAGGCACAGCGGGGGAGGGCACTGACCTGGCGAGCGTGTGGCGAGGCACAGCGGAGAAGGGCACTGACTTGGCGGGCGCGTGGCGAGGCACAGCGGGGGAGGGCACTGACCTGGCGGGCGTGTGGCGAGGCACAGCGGAGAAGGGCACTGACTTGGCGGGCGCGCGGCGAGGCACAGCGGGGGAGGGCACTGACCTGGCGGGCGTGTGGCGAGGCACAGCGGAGAAGGGCACTGACTTGGCGGGCGCGCGGCGAGGCACAGCGGGGGAGGGCACTGACCTGGCGGGCGTGTGGCGAGGCATAGCGGAGAAGGGCACTGACCTGGCGGGCGCGCGGTGAGGCACAGCGGGGGAGGGCACTGACCTGGCGGGCGTGTGGCGAGGCACAGCGAAGAAGGGCACTGACCTGCCGGGCGCGCGGTGAGGCACAGCGGGGGAGGGCACTGACCTGGCGAGCGTGTGGCGAGGCACAGCGGAGAAGGGCACTGACCTGGCGGGCGCGCGGTGAGGCACAGCGGGGGAGGGCACTGACCTCGCGGGCGTGTGGCGAGGCACAGCGAAGAAGGGCACTGACCTGCCGGGCGCGCGGTGAGGCACAGCTGGGGAGGGCACTGACCTGGCGGGCGTGTGGCGAGGCACAGCGGAGAAGGGCACTGACTTGGCGGGCGCGCGGCGTGGCACAGCGGGGGAGGGCACTGACCTGGCGGGCGTGTGGCGAGGCACAGCGGAGAAGGGCACTGACCTGGCGGGCGTGTGGCGAGGCACAGCGGAGAAGGGCACTGACCTGGCGGGCGCGCAGCGAGGCACAGCGGGGGAGGGCACTGACCTGGCGGGCGTGTGGCGAGGCATAGCGGAGAAGGGCACTGACCTGGCGGGCGCGCGGTGAGGCACAGCGGGGGAGGGCACTGACCTGGCGGGCGTGTGGCGAGGCACAGCGAAGAAGGGCACTGACCTGCCGGGCGCGCGGTGAGGCACAGCGGGGGAGGGCACTGACCTGGCGAGCGTGTGGCGAGGCACAGCGGAGAAGGGCACTGACTTGGCGGGCGCGTGGCGAGGCACAGCGGGGGAGGGCACTGACCTGGCGGGCGTGTGGCGAGGCACAGCGGAGAAGGGCACTGACTTGGCGGGCGCGCGGCGAGGCACAGCGGGGGAGGGCACTGACCTGGCGGGCGTGTGGCGAGGCACAGCGGAGAAGGGCACTGACTTGGCGGGCGCGCGGCGAGGCACAGCGGGGGAGGGCACTGACCTGGCGGGCGTGTGGCGAGGCACAGCGGAGAAGGGCACTGACCTGGCGGGCGTGTGGCGAGGCACAGCGGGGGAGGGCACTGACCTGGCGGGCGTGTGGCGAGGCACAGCGGAGAAGGGCACTGACCTGGCGGGCGTGTGGCGAGGCACAGCGGGGGAGGGCACTGACCTGGCGGGCGTGTGGCGAGGCACAGCGGAGAAGGGCACTGACCTGGCGGGCGCGCGGCGAGGCACAGCGGGGGAGGGCACTGACCTGGCGGGCGTGTGGCGAGGCACAGCGAAGAAGGGCACTGACCTGCCGGGCGCGCGGTGAGGCACAGCGGGGGAGGGCACTGACCTGGCGAGCGTGTGGCGAGGCACAGCGGAGAAGGGCACTGACTTGGCGGGCGCGTGGCGAGGCACAGCGGGGGAGGGCACTGACCTGGCGGGCGTGTGGCGAGGCACAGCGGAGAAGGGCACTGACTTGGCGGGCGCGCGGCGAGGCACAGCGGGGGAGGGCACTGACCTGGCGGGCGTGTGGCGAGGCACAGCGGAGAAGGGCACTGACTTGGCGGGCGCGCGGCGAGGCACAGCGGGGGAGGGCACTGACCTGGCGGGCGTGTGGCGAGGCATAGCGGAGAAGGGCACTGACCTGGCGGGCGCGCGGTGAGGCACAGCGGGGGAGGGCACTGACCTGGCGGGCGTGTGGCGAGGCACAGCGAAGAAGGGCACTGACCTGCCGGGCGCGCGGTGAGGCACAGCGGGGGAGGGCACTGACCTGGCGAGCGTGTGGCGAGGCACAGCGGAGAAGGGCACTGACCTGGCGGGCGCGCGGTGAGGCACAGCGGGGGAGGGCACTGACCTCGCGGGCGTGTGGCGAGGCACAGCGAAGAAGGGCACTGACCTGCCGGGCGCGCGGTGAGGCACAGCTGGGGAGGGCACTGACCTGGCGGGCGTGTGGCGAGGCACAGCGGAGAAGGGCACTGACTTGGCGGGCGCGCGGCGTGGCACAGCGGGGGAGGGCACTGACCTGGCGGGCGTGTGGCGAGGCACAGCGGAGAAGGGCACTGACCTGGCGGGCGTGTGGCGAGGCACAGCGGAGAAGGGCACTGACTTGGCGGGCGCGCGGCGAGGCACAGCGGGGGAGGGCACTGACCTGGCGGGCGTGTGGCGAGGCACAGCGGAGAAGGGCACTGACTTGGCGGGCGCGCGGCGAGGCATAGCGGGGTAGGGCACTGACCTGGCGGGCGTGTGGCGAGGCACAGCGGAGAAGGGCACTGACCTGGCGGGCGTGTGGCGAGGCACAGCGGAGAAGGGCACTGACTTGGCGGGCGCGCGGCGAGGCACAGCGGGGGAGGGCACTGACCTGGCGGGCGTGTGGCGAGGCACAGCGGAGAAGGGCACTGACCTGGCGGGCGTGTGGCGAGGCACAGCGGAGAAGGGCACTGACCTGGCGGGCGCGCAGCGAGGCACAGCGGGGGAGGGCACTGACCTGGCGGGCGTGTGGCGAGGCATAGCGGAGAAGGGCACTGACCTGGCGGGCGCGCGGTGAGGCACAGCGGGGGAGGGCACTGACCTGGCGGGCGTGTGGCGAGGCACAGCGAAGAAGGGCACTGACCTGCCGGGCGCGCGGTGAGGCACAGCGGGGGAGGGCACTGACCTGGCGAGCGTGTGGCGAGGCACAGCGGAGAAGGGCACTGACTTGGCGGGCGCGTGGCGAGGCACAGCGGGGGAGGGCACTGACCTGGCGGGCGTGTGGCGAGGCACAGCGGAGAAGGGCACTGACTTGGCGGGCGCGCGGCGAGGCACAGCGGGGGAGGGCACTGACCTGGCGGGCGTGTGGCGAGGCACAGCGGAGAAGGGCACTGACTTGGCGGGCGCGCGGCGAGGCACAGCGGGGGAGGGCACTGACCTGGCGGGCGTGTGGCGAGGCACAGCGGAGAAGGGCACTGACCTGGCGGGCGTGTGGCGAGGCACAGCGGGGGAGGGCACTGACCTGGCGGGCGTGTGGCGAGGCACAGCGGAGAAGGGCACTGACCTGGCGGGCGTGTGGCGAGGCACAGCGGGGGAGGGCACTGACCTGGCGGGCGTGTGGCGAGGCACAGCGGAGAAGGGCACTGACCTGGCGGGCGCGCGGCGAGGCACAGCGGGGGAGGGCACTGACCTGGCGGGCGTGTGGCGAGGCATAGCGGAGAAGGGCACTGACCTGGCGGGCGCGCGGTGAGGCACAGCGGGGGAGGGCACTGACCTCGCGGGCGTGTGGCGAGGCACAGCGGAGAAGGGCACTGACCTGCCGGGCGCGCGGTGAGGCACAGCTGGGGAGGGCACTGACCTGGCGGGCGCGCGGTGAGGCACAGCGGGGGAGGGCACTGACCTCGCGGGCGTGTGGCGAGGCACAGCGGAGAAGGGCACTGACCTGCCGGGCGCGCGGTGAGGCACAGCTGGGGAGGGCACTGACCTGGCGGGCGTGTGGCGAGGCACAGCGGAGAAGGGCACTGACCTGGCGGGCGCGCGGCGAGGCACAGCGGAGAAGGGCACTGACCTGGCGGGCGTGTGGCGAGGCACAGCGGAGAAGGGCACTGACCTGGCGGGCGTGTGGCGAGGCACAGCGGAGAAGGGCACTGACCTGGCGGGCGTGTGGCGAGGCACAGCGGAGAAGGGCACTGACCTGGCGGGCGTGTGGCGAGGCACAGTGGAGAAGGGCACTGACTTGGCGGGCGCGCGGCGAGGCACAGCGGGGAAGGGCACTGACCTGGCGGGCGTGTGGCGAGGCACAGCGGAGAAGGGCACTGACTTGGCGGTCGCGCGGCGATGCACAGCGGGGGAGGGCACTGACCTGGCGGGCGTGTGGCGAGGCACAGCGGAGAAGGGCACTGACTTGGCGGGCGCGCGGCGATGCACAGCGGGGGAGGGCACTGACCTGGCGGGCGTGTGGCGAGGCACAGCGGAGAAGGGCACTGACCTGGCGGGCGCGCGGCGAGGCACAGCGGGGGAGGGCACTGACCTGGCGGGCGTGTGGCGAGGCATAGCGGAGAAGGGCACTGACCTGGCGGGCGCGCGGTGAGGCACAGCGGGGGAGGGCACTGACCTGGCGGGCGTGTGGCGAGGCACAGCGAAGAAGGGCACTGACCTGCCGGGCGCGCGGTGAGGCACAGCGGGGGAGGGCACTGACCTGGCGAGCGTGTGGCGAGGCACAGCGGAGAAGGGCACTGACTTGGCGGGCGCGTGGCGAGGCACAGCGGGGGAGGGCACTGACCTGGCGGGCGTGTGGCGAGGCACAGCGGAGAAGGGCACTGACTTGGCGGGCGCGCGGCGAGGCACAGCGGGGGAGGGCACTGACCTGGCGGGCGTGTGGCGAGGCACAGCGGAGAAGGGCACTGACTTGGCGGGCGCGCGGCGAGGCACAGCGGGGGAGGGCACTGACCTGGCGGGCGTGTGGCGAGGCACAGCGGAGAAGGGCACTGACTTGGCGGGCGCGCGGCGAGGCACAGCGGGGGAGGGCACTGACCTGGCGGGCGTGTGGCGAGGCACAGCGGAGAAGGGCACTGACCTGGCGGGCGTGTGGCGAGGCACAGCGGGGGAGGGCACTGACCTGGCGGGCGTGTGGCGAGGCACAGCGGAGAAGGGCACTGACCTGGCGGGCGTGTGGCGAGGCACAGCGGGGGAGGGCACTGACCTGGCGGGCGTGTGGCGAGGCACAGCGGAGAAGGGCACTGACCTGGCGGGCGCGCGGCGAGGCACAGCGGGGGAGGGCACTGACCTGGCGGGCGTGTGGCGAGGCATAGCGGAGAAGGGCACTGACCTGGCGGGCGCGCGGTGAGGCACAGCGGGGGAGGGCACTGACCTCGCGGGCGTGTGGCGAGGCACAGCGGAGAAGGGCACTGACCTGCCGGGCGCGCGGTGAGGCACAGCTGGGGAGGGCACTGACCTGGCGGGCGTGTGGCGAGGCACAGCGGAGAAGGGCACTGACTTGGCGGGCGCGCGGCGTGGCACAGCGGGGGAGGGCACTGACCTGGCGGGCGTGTGGCGAGGCACAGCGGAGAAGGGCACTGACCTGGCGGGCGTGTGGCGAGGCACAGCGGAGAAGGGCACTGACTTGGCGGGCGCGCGGCGAGGCACAGCGGGGGAGGGCACTGACCTGGCGGGCGTGTGGCGAGGCACAGCGGAGAAGGGCACTGACTTGGCGGGCGCGCGGCGAGGCATAGCGGGGTAGGGCACTGACCTGGCGGGCGTGTGGCGAGGCACAGCGGAGAAGGGCACTGACCTGGCGGGCGTGTGGCGAGGCACAGCGGAGAAGGGCACTGACTTGGCGGGCGCGCGGCGAGGCACAGCGGGGGAGGGCACTGACCTGGCGGGCGTGTGGCGAGGCACAGCGGAGAAGGGCACTGACCTGGCGGGCGTGTGGCGAGGCACAGCGGAGAAGGGCACTGACTTGGCGGGCGCGCGGCGAGGCACAGCGGGGGAGGGCACTGACCTGGCGGGCGTGTGGCGAGGCACAGCGGAGAAGGGCACTGACCTGGCGGGCGTGTGGCGAGGCACAGCGGAGAAGGGCACTGACTTG
Organism: Parnassius glacialis; assembly: GCA_033319125.1. Classification (NCBI taxonomy): domain Eukaryota; kingdom Metazoa; phylum Arthropoda; class Insecta; order Lepidoptera; family Papilionidae; genus Parnassius; species Parnassius glacialis. The sequence continues at coordinate 32,737,760 of JAVANC010000008.1, read as the reverse complement.
GCGGGCGCGCGGCGAGGCACAGCGGGGGAGGGCACTGACCTGGCGGGCGTGTGGCGAGGCACAGCGGAGAAGCGCACTGACCTGGCGGGCGTGTGGCGAGGCACAGCGGAGAAGGGCACTGACCTGGCGGGCGTGTGGCGAGGCACAGCAGAGAAGGGCACTGACCTGGCGGGCGTGTGGCGAGGCACAGCGGAGAAGGGCACTGACCTGGCGGGCGTGTGGCGAGGCACAGCGGAGAAGGGCACTGACCTGGCGGGCGTGTGGCGAGGCACAGCGGAGAAGGGCACTGACCTGGCGGGCGTGTGGCGAGGCACAGCGGAGAAGGGCACTGACCTGGCGGGCGTGTGGCGAGGCACAGCGGAGAAGGGCACTGACCTGGCGGGCGTGTGGCGAGGCACAGCGGAGAAGGGCACTGACCTGGCGGGCGTGTGGCGAGGCACAGCGGAGAAGGGCACTGACCTGGCGGGCGTGTGGCGAGGCACAGCGGAGAAGGGCACTGACCTGGCGGGCGTGTGGCGAGGCACAGCGGAGAAGGGCACTGACCTGGCGGGCGTGTGGCGAGGCACAGCGGAGAAGGGCACTGACCTGGCGGGCGTGTGGCGAGGCACAGCGGGCCGGCGGCGTCGGGGCTGAGCCCGCGGCGCGTGGCGCGCGCGCCGGCGAGCACGCGCACGCGGCGCTGCTCGCTGTCAGCGAGGCGCTCCAGGCCGCCGTGCGGCTCCGGCGTCACCACCAGCGGGTGGTACTCTGTGGCGGAATGCGGCTCGTTGCCGCCGGACACCTGCCCCACACGACATCACCATATATTTTGGTTTAAGAAAATACTTTAAAACCTAAACAATATCTTATGTATTAACACAAGCAAGTTTATTTTTATAAAAGAGATAAAAAAATATTTCATAAAATAGTGTAGGTAAGGGTACTAGAAACTATAACAATTAATACATTACGGTATTAACAATCACGATAAATATCAAAAAGAAAACCTATAGTGTACTTTATATTCAAAGTGTCATTTGGATAAATAAAAATGCAATTAAAACACATACTATCCTTATTATAGACCTAATTGATATATCTAGCAAGCAGCATACGTGTATATTATCTATTAACATATTGTCATCACATGTTTTCATTTATTAGAAAGTGGTATTTCTAATCTTAATGCTCCAATACCCTTTACACACATATTCAAATAAATATAAAATATTTCCATTTGGATTGATAAAAGCCCCATTCCCTTTCCAATAAAACTCATTATTTTTTTTATAATGACGTTTTAACGAGAACGACGATTGAAAATGAAAGACGTCACAAAAAACTAATAACCTATCTGTCTTTTGACGAGAGAATCTAATTAATTCATCATCATCATCATTACATCCCTTCACAAGTCCACTGCTGAACATAGGCCTCCCCCAAGGAATGTCACAAAGCACGATCCTGAGCCACCTGCATCCATCGACTTCCTGCATATCTTACCAGGTCGTCACTCCATCTAGTGGAGGGACGTCCTACACTTCGTCATCCGGTACGAGGTCGCCACTCGAGAATCTTTCTTCCCCATCGGTTGTCGGTTCTTCGACCTATATGGCCGGCCCATTGCCAATTGAGCTTACTAACCCGTTGGGCAATGGCGGTCATTCTGGTTCTACTGCGGATATCCTCATTTCTAAGTTTATCACGCAGAGAAACTCCGAGCATAGCCCTCTCCATAGTTCGCTGAGCGTCCTTGAGCTTCCTCATCCGGCCAGCAGTGAAGGACCACGTCTCAGTTCCATAGGTCATCACTGGCAATACGCACTGGTTGTACAGTCTCGTTTTCAAGTTTTGAGGTATACCTGATGAGAAGATGTGCCGTAATTTCCCAAACGCTGCCCAACCGAGTTGAATCCGTCGATTGACCTCTCGGTCGAAGTTGGACTTACCTAGTCGGACTATTTGTCCCAGGTAAATATACTCGTCAACAACTTCGAGCTTAGTGCTCCCAACAACTACCGGCATAGGTGTGACATGGACATTAAACATGATCTTTGTTTTGTTCATGTTATCTTAAGACCTATCCGTTGGGAAACACTATTGAGGTCATTGAGTATAGTGCTTAGGTCCTCCAGCGATTCTACCATAAGGACTATATCGTCGGCAAATCGAAGGTGAGTGATGTACTCGCCATTGATGTTAATACCGTATCCTTTCCAGTCCAGAAGCTTGAAAACGTCTTCCAATGCAGCGGTGAAGAGTTTGGGGGATATAACGTCACCCTGTCTTACACCTCTCTGCAATTGGATAGGTTTCGTACTCTGGTTCTGTACTCGGATAGCCATCGTAGCCCTACTGTACAAGCACTTCAGCACTTCGATATACCGACAGTGTACTTGGCATCGCTGAAGGGACTGCAGCACCGCCCGAATTTCGACGGAATCAAAGTTTCTTCTCATAGTCCACATACGCCAGACATAGTGGCAAATTGTACTCCTCGGACGTCTATACAATTTGCCGAAGGGTATGTATGTGGTCTATGGTGCTAAAGCCTTTTCGGAAAAGAGGTTGTTCGGGAGGCTGGAAGTCGTCAAGTCTGCGCACGAGACGATTCGTAATGACTCTCTAAAACAGCACGTAGACGCGGCTCAGAAGGGAAATCGATCTGTAGTTCTTTAAAAGAGCGTTGTCACCTTTCTTTAAGAACAAGACCACCGCAATTCTGCTTCACGCCTCCGGTGTAGTGCCACCATGGAGGACGGAATTAAAGAGCTTCTGCTTACGTGTGGCTCCAACGACGATGTGTACAGCTGCCCATAGAACCTCTCAACTCAAAATCTCAGGTGTCCCGGAAACGACGCTGCCACACTCCGTCTTCAGCTTCGACAGTTGGCTCTTTCTGGCAGACAGATCTCTAGCAAAGACTTTGGAGCCCTGGTTCAGCTCAATCGCTTCTTCAATACCAGCAGTATTAAAGTTGCGTAAGTCCCGCCGCATGCATTTGGAGATCTGTCTGTTCAGTTGCCTGTATGCTGTCAAATCTACTGAAGACTGCAGCTTCATATTCCGTCTAACAGCCATGAGATTAAGAGTGTGATCGGGGAGTTTTTGTGTTCTTCTGTGGCGGGTCTTGCAAAACTTAGCTCTGACCGCATGGACAGTTACCACGAGCTTGTCATTCATATCGTCCACTGCATTGCAGTCTTCTAGGCACTGAAAACGGTTTCGTAGCTCGAGCTGAAAGGTTTCGGGACTTTGAATTAGATCACGAGGCACACGGAGCGTTGACTTCATTAGACGTGACCTCTCCAACTTAACGTTTAGGTTCAGTGTGCCTCTTACCACGACACGGTTCGACAAAAGATAAGATTTTTTGTCGAACCGTCGGGGCTCGACCAGGTCCACTTCCTGTGGGGCCGCTTCTGTAAGAAAGAGTTCATCATAAAGAGTCCCTCTTTCTCCATGAAGTCGGGCAGCTGCTGGCCCCTTGGGTTCCGTTGCCCTACTCCGAATTTCCCTACTTTCAGCTCACCGTTCTCTCTTGTGCCTAGTTTTGCGTTGAAGTGTTCCAGTAACACCGTATAGTGGGTTTTGGAGGAATGCATGGCTCTAGAGATATCCTCATACATTTCCTCCACCTCCTCATCGGGGTTTGCCGAGGTTGGTGCGTAAACCTGTACGACCTTCAGCGAATACCTTTTGATGATTCTGAGTATAAGGTACGCAACTCTCGTCGACACACTCCCAATCGTTACAACGTTGTTAACGAGACACTTGTGGACGATAATTCCGACACCTCCTTGGGGCAGATGGTCGCCCTCCCGGTGATAGAACAAGTTGCCGGATTCGAGGATTACCGTGTCCTCCCCCTCTCTTCGGACCTCGGATAATCCTATGATTCCAGCGCAACTTTTCTATCTCTTCTTTCAGCTCCAAGATCTTCTCATCAGTCCTCAGGGTGCATGCGTTATAAGTTGCCAGGTCGAGTTGTCGTAGGTGGCAACCGAACCTCCACCGGAGATTCTTAGCACCCCTTGCCCCGCCGTTACCATGGTCACCACCGTAGTCAGGAATAGCGGGGCCGCCGGGAACTGGGGGCCGTTTATTAATGTTATTGTTCATGGGAGGTATATTGCCATAGTTGCCACACTTGGCGAGCTGGTTGGTAACCGCAATTTTTTTATTGTTGTTTTGCTGTTATCAGAAAGATGCTGCTGCCCATCCTCTGCCTCAGTTTCCTTTGTCGCCTCTTACGACACTCACGGGAAGATATGGGGTAGTGAGTATTCTTACCCGCCACTACACGGGGTATTAATTCATGGAAACACACACATGGTTGTCATAAAAACATTTCCTTAGATAAAAATATCATAACATTATATTTTATCTGTAGTACTCGTAATTATTTACATTTCTATACAAAGATACAAACTAAATATTATTTTACAAAACTTGCAGCGTTCTGCAGCTTCACCTGATTCGTCGTGATGAAAACAAAGGCTTGTGGTGGTAGATACCTAACTAATTTTACTTATATAGCAGTAAATATTTGTTTTGTTTTTTTATTTATTTATATTTACAGATTTTAACGGAAACGGTTATAGAAACCCAATGGTCACGGGTGACCCAGTGACCATGGGTTTCTGTAAAGCACTCGAACGTCGGGAATTAAAATAAGTAAATTAAACGCGTTAAAATCCGTAAATATAGTTTTATTCAATGTGCAGTATTCGCGTAAATATAAGAAATCATTACATAGCAGTATCTCAGGTATTCCGCTTAAAATATTGGATAGGTGGTTGAACAGAATAAATAAAACAGGAAAATTATATGTTCGTTCTGTTTAATCAACGCACGCCGATTCTTTACAAATGTGCAACCGACAAATATTTACAACATTTATTATTGAGTTTTTTTAATTCCTTCGTTGAATTTAATGATATAATGAATTCTCATCCTTACATATAATTCAATCAAAAGTCGTAGCAGTCACGTGGTTATAAGAATTTAATTTTAATTAAAGCGTCATACAATATTTTAAAATAATACTGAGTAATATCGTGTTGTTGGGTAAACACCAAACACGTGTAACTAATTACGATGTGTACGTGATACTCTTATAGAGGCGTACCGGTCTGCAAGCGTATCACTATTAGTATTTATTACAAATATGCGATTACTATGAGTTGCCTTACAAGGAAGCTCAAAGAGTTATGGAGAGGGCTATGCTTGGAATTTCTCTGCGTGATAAGATTTAAATATAAAGGTATCCGTAGTAGAACCACTTAGTAGAAACCGACACAACCTAACGGATTAGTAAGCTGAAGTGGCGATGGGACAGTCATATAGCTTGAAGAATTGACAACCGATGAGGAAGAAAGGTTATCGAGTGGCAACTTCGTACCAGTAAGCTAAGTGTAGGGTTGCTCCCTATTAGACGTAGTGACGACCTAGTAAGATATGTACAAACAGGACGGAAGCAGGTATTTCAGGATTGTGTTTTGTGGCGTCCCTTGGAACTGGCCTATTTTCAGCAGCAGACTTGTGAAGGGCTGTAATTATGATGATTTAACGAGAACGAAGATGTGAAAATGAAAGACATCGAAAGTAATTAGTTAATATAAGTAAAAGATATTGCATTTATATCCAAACAGCATGAATCTTCACGTGTGAGCGTGAGACGTTGTTAAAATTTTATTTTTTCATCAGCGGGGAATTGAACCAGGTATTTGGTTTATTTAACCTGTGAATTCGAATTAAAGTGGCTAGGTGGAGACTAGCACAGTGGCAAAATAGTAGGTTAAGTAGATAAGTCAGGTATTTAGACAAGTGTTGTAAATAATTAGGTATTGCAGTATTGCCTGCAGCTAGCGATCGTACGATAGCTAGCTGCGGGCCGCGTCGATTCGGCGTCAATTCCGTGCGACAATAGGGTCAATAACACTATTGTCAGCTGATTTAATTTAAGTTCCACTGCTGGTTTTATATTTAAGTATTTTTATGTTTTTTTTTTATAGAATGATCGTTTCATTTAGCTGTACTAATATGATGGAGCGTGAATAAAACTAATAAAACGTTGTGAAAAGATCATTTTTTCCTCAGGATCAATTTTCTTCCTGCCCATGATCAAAGGTATGTTTTTGTTTTCGGGAGGGTTTCACAAACACCTGGTATATAAATGACCTTTGCAATCTTGAATTTAACTCGGGTAAAATAATATCTTACGCAGTTGATACTGCGCTCCTTTTTCCCGCTAACACAGTAAACAAGGTTTATTTACGTGCACACAGCAAGGTTTTGACAGGGTTAATAAATGGCTCCGACAAAACAAATTAACACTGAATATCGAAAAAACCAAATATATTAATTTTTCTATGCGCAGCCTCAACACAGCATATAACCATTCCAGAAATTTATGCACATGCATGTTGCTCACTCGGAGAGTCTAAATGTAACTGACCTGTTATTTTTAATACAAAAACTATTAAGTACTTTGGAATAAATATGGACTTCTGTACGTGGTAGAGCCATGCTGCAGCTATATTAGTAGTATAGTTGTGGCACGAATGGGCCGGCTCGACCGGGGAAGGACCACGTTCTCACAGAATACCAGCGTCCAATAGCAGCTTAACACTGCTGTGTTTCGTATGGTGAGTGTAGAGAACCGGAGACCCTTTTTTACTGGAAACGGGGCATTCCATCTTAGTCCTCACGGGTGGCAACGCATTTGCATTTTGATTCGCAAACGAGGATAAATGTAGATGTCTATGGGCCAGAGCAGAGATTGAGAGGTTCTATGGGCAGCTGTACACGTCATCGTTGGAGCCACACGCAAGTGTGAATAACGATCCAAGAGTGAGTCTTATCCGACATTATTCCGATGATATCCCGGACGTCAGTCTGAGCGAGATTAGAATGGCTCTCCAGCACCTTAAAAACGGCAAGGCCCCAGGCGAGGATGGAATTACAGCGGAGCTTTTGAAAGCGGGTGGAAAACCGGTACTTGAAGTCCTTCAGAGGCTCTTTAATTCCGTCCTCCATGGTGGTATTACACCGGAGGCGTGGAGCGGAAGTGCGGTGGACATGTTCTTCAAGAAAGGTGACAACGCTCTCTTGAAGAACTACAGACCGATTTCCCTTCTGAGCCGCGTCTACGTGCTGTTTTCGAGAGTCATTACGAATCGTCTCGCGCGCAGACTTGACGACTTTCAGCCTCCGGAACAAGCCGGTTTCCGTAAAGGCTTTAGCACCATAGACCACATACATACCCTTCGGCAAATTGTATAGAAGTCAGAGGAGTACAATTTGCCACTATGTCTGACGTATGTGGACTATGAGGAAGCCTTTGATTCCGTTTAAATTTGGGCGGTGCTGCAGTCCCTTCAGCGGTGCCAAGTTGACTGTCGGTATATCGAAGTGCTTGTACAGTAGGGCTACGATGGCTATCCGAGTACAGAACCAGAGTATGAAACCTATCAAATTGCAGAGAGGTGTAAGATAGGGTGACGTCATATCCCCGAAACTCTTCACCGCTGCATTGGAAGACGTTTTCAAGCTTCTGGACTGGAAAGGATACGGTATTAATATCAATGGCGAGTACATCACTCACTTTCGATTTGCCGACGATATAGTCCTTATGGCAGAATCGCTGGAGGACCTAACCACTATGCTCAATGACCTCAATAGTGTTTTACAACGGATAGGACTTAAGATGAACATGTCCAAAACAAAGATCATGTTTAATGTCCATGTCACACCTATGCCGGTAGCTGTTGGGAGCACTAAGCTCGAAGTTGTCGACGAGTATATTTACCTGCGACAAATAGTCCGACTAGGTAAGTCCAACTTCGACCGAGAGCTCAATCGACGGATTCAACTCGGTTGGGCAGCGTTCGGGAAATTACGGCACATCTTCTCGTCAGGTATACCTCAAAACTTGAAAACGAGACTGTACAACCAGTGCGTGTTGCCAGCGATGATATATGGAACTGAGACGTGGTCCTTCACTGCTGGCCGGATGAGGAAGCTCAAGGTCGCTCAGCGAGCTATGAAGAGGGCTATGCTCGAAGTTTTTCTGCGTGATAAACTCAGAAATGAGGATATCCGCAGTAGAACCAGAGTGAACGACATAGCCGAACGGATTAGTAAGCTGAAGTGGCAATGGGCCGGCCATATAGCTCGAAGAACCGACAACCGATTGGGAAAAAAGGTTCTCGAGTGGCAGCTTCGTACCGGCAGGCGAAGTGTTGGGCGTCCCTCCACTAGATGAAGTGAATACCTGGTGAGATATGCAGAAAGTCGATGGATGCAGGTGGCTTAGGACCGTGCTTTGTGGCATTCCTTGGGGGAGGCCTATGTTCAGTAGTGGACTTGTGAAGGGCTGTAATGATGATGATGATTCTCTATTATCTTAGATGTATGTGTATCCTTGTACAGTTTATTGAATTAAAATTATTATTATTATTAAAAAAAAAAAGAAAAATCTCCCTTTTTCATTCATTATAGCATATATTTGAGTAAAATCATTTTAGATTCTATTATTTTTGAAAATGCAATAAAACAAGCATCGAGTGGCGTTTATATGTGTGTGTCTCTCTCTCTCTCTCTCTCTGTGTGTGTGTGTGTGTGTGTGTGTGTGTGTGTGTGTGTGTGTGTGTGTGTGTGTGTGTGTGTGCGTGCGTGCGTGTGTGCGTGCGTGCGTGTGTGCGTGCGTGCGTGCGTGCGTGTGTGCGTGCGCTACTCACGCGGAAGGTGTAGTGCAGGCCGCGGCGCAGCTGCAGGTCGGGCGCCAGCTGCCCGTTCACGTACCAGGCGAGCGCGGGCGCCGCCCCCGCCCCGCGCCCCGCAAGCCCCCGCGCGCCGCCCGCCGGGCCGAGCGCGAACCGGAACACGCGCAGCGCCGGGTCGAACAGCTCGGCGCGCTCCCACGCGCGCACGCCCGCGCGCTCGCCGCTGCACATGCATTAAGTTATATGTACTACGTACTAGAGGAGACACCTCAACTCGATTGTTTGTAACACGCGTTAGAGTGCGCGCTCTCAAACTCACTTAGTCTGTGTCAAGCAGTTGCTGCAACGTTAGAAGTTTGAGTGAAGAATTATTTTTAAATTAATATGCCTTCGTGTGCATTGAGATATTGTTCAAACAACTCGAAAAATATAAGTAAAAGTCAAGGAGTGACTTTTCACCAGTAAGTTCAACATATTATTATCTTTAAAACACGCTTAATTTAATTATATTTTATCAACTGCAACGTATACGGGAATGTCAAAGAGTAAAACATTTTTACGCGCAGACTTAACACTATCGACGTATAATATTAAGTAATTATGGACCGTAAATATTAATATATAGTCACGGTAGGAAATGTTAATGCATTAAAATTCATAGTTTTTATTATTATTTGGATTTAAAGGTTTCCTGAATCAAAAAAAAAGAGAATCATGGATCAAATTTGTTCAGAAGAATCGCAGCGAAGAAACGTGGTTACCGTCAGATTATTCACGCATATGTTCCGTACATTTCAAAGAAAACAACTAATACTTCACTAAAATAGGAAGAGTATACTTAAAGAAATCTGCAGTACCATGCGATAACGTAATTATATTCTTATATAATTTTGCTGGGATTTTTGTTTTAGTTTGTGATTAGATGACGAACGAATTTTTGTAATGTGTAAAATCAGTATATTTACGGGACTTAAGAGAGGCGGTACCCTCGGCGCGCGAGTCGTACTAGTATATGGCGGGTTTTTAATACTGTAACGCTAGAATTTTTACAGGCTTCCCAGATAACTAAATAAATATTTTTTTTAATAATAAAAATATTTATTTATTTTATTAATAAAAAAATAAATTTTTCAGCCAACAAAATGTGGAGAAAAAGAAGTATTAGAACCGTGGTCTGAATCAGTAAGCAGTTTAAATTCAATGTTTGATAGTCCGACAAAAATTGTACTCAAAAATAAATTACGCAAGCTGCAGGTAGAAAGAAAATTACTGAGAAATTTAAGAAAATACAAAGAGAAAATATTTATTTAGAGAAAATTGTGATTCTTACGAATATAAAAATAAACAATATAATATAAATGTATATTTTTATATTTTACACGTTTTTTTTTTAAAAAAATGTTACCCCCACACTAGGATTTTCTCCTGTATCGTGGAGACAGTTTACAAACATAAATTGCACAAGGACAAACATCCAGACCCGGAACAATTATTTGTAGGCCATACAAATACTTGTTCCGTGCGTGATTCGAACCCGCAGCCCCAAGCGCTGGAACTCATTGCTAAGCCACTGCGCCACGGAGCCGTCGACCTTTTAAAATATCATTAAAATATAATTGTGACATAATATTATGTAATATTATATTAAATTAGCACATATGCAAAATAAATATAACAATAAAAGAATTGTACTCGATATAATTAACAATACAATATAAATAAACAATTATTACATACTGATCAGTCTACCTTCCTACCTTACCTTCTATGATGACAAAAACTGACCGCGCAGGCGCAACGCGCTTATATCAACTGCGCATGCTTGACTCTTCTATCTCCCGCGCATGCGCGAAGACATAGAGTAGCGCACATTTTTTGTTTGGAATAGCTTCTCTAGTACGTAGTACATATAACTCAATGTGCACATGCGCACATACACGCACTGTGCCAACTTTATACGATAACGGTGACAAACGGCCACACAACCCACATCATGCTCAGGAAATACTGTAACCCTTACACTGCACATGCGTTCTTACCCCTGGGGACTAAGTTGGAAAAGCGTTTCCAGCAAAAAAGGTTTTTTTTTTAAATTAAATAAACGTAACAATAGAATACACTGTCTACCTGATAATTAATGAATGTCGAAACCACTTAGACTTCTACATCTATTCTCGGTTAACAATCAAATGCATTCGTTGTCACTCCTTAAAACTTAAAATTGTTGGAAGTTGGAATGCTTCGTTTCGTGTAAAAAGTTTTTATGTTATAGTTATAACACGAATAGGTAAAAACCGAGGAAATATCACGCTCTTACAGAATACCAGCGTCAAATAGCAGCTTGATGCTGCTGTTTCGTATGGTTAGTGTAAAAAACCGTAAGCCCTTTTTACTGGATACAAAGCATTCCACCTTAGTCCTCAAAGATAACATTGAAGCTGCATATTAATCCTTAATCGAGGATAAAATATAGATACATATCTACATTTTACCCTCGATAGTAAATAGACACTGTGGCTGCGTAGATACACGGGCCACAGTATCCACTTACCATCACCTAATGGTATGTGAATGGACTATAAGGTCGTTAGCAACCTTTTTTACAAAAAAAAAAACCCACAAGATCAAATAAGTTAATGGTTTTTCTTACGTAATCCTACAAATATTGTTCTTAAAAATTTTGTTTATCCATTCAGTTTTAAAAGAGAAAACAAGGGATAATGAATACCAGATGATGACTTCGTCAATTTTTTATAAGTATAATCAAATCGAGCTGCAAAATAAATTTAAATAAGTTTTTCTTTCTACAAATTTCTTGCCTCCCAGATATTTGGTTAAAGCAGATCTGTTAAAAACCTATTCCTCAAATTGCATGTCTCCTAAATAGCTTGTTAACCACTCAACCGTCCGCCCCGCGCGAGTGATTCTCGCCTTACCTGTCCGCGAATTAAATGTCACTATTTTTTTCCCCGCGCGCGAGTCTTAACAGAAACGATTACTACTGAAAAACTACTATAGCTACATTCAAATAAAAATATTCTCAAAAGACTCAAATAATTCAAAATTTTATTTTGTTAAAAAAACATTAGTAAAATTAAAAATAAAGCCTGAAAATAAAGTTTAAAAACGGGAATATAAAAAAAACGTATTTATTTTTTATTTCGATATTTACAAGAAAAGTATAATACTTACTGGAGACAATTATTTTATATTATAATAGTACATGATGTTCCCTTTAAAATGACACCAATATCAATAACATCTTATATACTCAATATACATAAGTATATAATGTTTATCCAATATAAATTTGAATAAATAAGTACATAAATGAAAAAAATAGGTTTCAATAATTTCTAGACACATCTCAACAGATATTTTGTTTATAAATTGCTATCAACGTGTTAATAATGAATCATTATTCTATATTTTTCATTCATTTAACACAAAAAACTGATTAGAATACATTTAAAACAACATGTAATCAATAAACGATGATCGCGTATAGTGATTAAAATTTAGAGCTAAATTATTATATGTAAACGTTTTGGAATTGTCGTAATGGTACATATATACTAAAGAAAATATCTTCACAATTAGTTTGATGTACAATAACATTAGGAATAACTATAAAAACAGAAAAGTTATCACATTGTTGATCGAATTTCTCACACGTTAACAACATTCCACAAACAAAAATGGCGACATTTTATTTTAACTTTTTTTTCCTAAATATTTTGTTACTATTATACAGATAAAATTCACTTTCACAGACGACAAATTTCATATAGCACCATCTATAATTTTTTACTGTATTAATAACAGCTACCTTTTGCGCTGTACGCGTTTAAACTGAAAGATGTCGTTTGGTGCTTAGAAAGGTGAGGCAATAATGGTTTTTGAGGACTGTAGTCACCGTGGACGGTTGAGTGGTTAAGATATTACACATAAACATATTGATTGATTAATTGTCGCACAAGATGATTATTATAATTGATAAAAATAAGGCATATAGGCTCATATGTTTTAATTACTTAACCTAATAGCTGACAGAGAAAGCCTTCGGGCATTAAGTCAGTATGAACGATTTTATGAATAAAATTATAAGTAAATAAATAAGCCAATCACTCACATGACAAAGTCAAAGCAGTCGTTTTCGGGAGGATTCTCCGTCAGTTTCACCACGACATCCGAACGGTGATAAAGCCTGTGGTAGGCGGGTTCACCCTCGTGGTCCAAAGAACCGATGGCCCACACGATGTACTGTGGACCTTCGGTGTTCCACGCACGGTCCATTGCCTCATCTGCAATACACAAAGGATACGAAAGTTAATATTTAGCTTAACAAACGTGGTAAACGTATGTATGCTCATACACTCCGCCTGATGGAAATTTGATAATAAGGCCTATAAACAGCTATATTTATTGCCACTTCTCAGATGAAATACAGCAAGGACATGCTGATATTATATCAGCATATAGCACTATATCAGTCATATAGTACGCAGATACTCTGGAATCCCCCATTCGTGCTGCAGCCATAGTAAGCCTGCCTCGTACTATGACTCATTAGTCTCGATGTCAAAGATAACCCGTCAACACTAGCGACACTCACCCGGCTGCAGACTGCGCCGGTAGGTGAGCAGGGTGAGCCCGTCCTCCCTGCTGGCGCTGAACAACTGGTGGTTGTTGAGGCCGCCGCTGCGTTCGTCGTGGCACACGCCCACCCACTGTCCCAGTACTCGCACGCACTATACGAATGTATCAAACGATTTCTTTACTGTAGTTTCTATCGATCTTCTTTGGATCATGGTCTGTTAAGTACATGTCTATTAAAAACACAAGCAAGATTTTATGAAGATTAATTTTTCTACTCTAAGGAACCTCCTTACTTTGGTTTATCCGCTTTTAGTCCATTAAATATAAAATATAACTAATATTTCAGAAAGTAACATTAATCTCTACACTTTTCTAATAAAAAATATTTTCCTTGCTAGAAAATCTGTCAACGATTTCAAGTCATTCCTAAGTGGCCGCCCTGGTGGAAAAAAAAGTCGTGGATGCATATCATTTTAAAAAAATCGTTTAGAGGAATCATTAAATTGTTAGTTTCAATATAATGGTAATTGCGTTGGCACATTAAAATAAGTTAAAATAGTTAACTTATTCACATGCAATCGTTATTAAACACGCACATTGATTATCAGTAATTTTAAAGTTTTACGTTTGGTAAGCAAACTGATTTTGCTTACTTTTAGATATAGAAACGAAACACATAAATATTGTTATTTACAATCATTGAAAGTATTTAGAGAGGTTTCAGACATAACTGAGTGTGAAATAATGTTGATAAAATATAATTTGGTTGATTAATGAAAATTCATGTAATGCATTTGATTCTTTTGATCTCGGCCTGAGATGATTTTATCTTTTACAACAAACACTAACTTAAATATTTTCTTAATATTTCGTCATATATCGGTACTACTTTAAGAAATGAAATGAAAATAAAAGGAATAACTAAAGAGGTTATTAATATCGTATTCGACAATAAGGGTGTGCCACTAGGTTGCATTCAAGGTCTTTCTTTATTATTTATATATAGCAGAGAAGTTGAGTATATGCATATATGCAAGTGCACCAATGCGCCCATAAACGCTCTAATTAAAATAACATTCTGATTAAAGAATTCTTATCAATATAAACTCAAATTATATTTATCATGGGAAACAATAAAGCAATTAAGTTTTTCTTCTTATCAAAATACTACTCTCTAGCCAATTTTCGTAAAATAATTTATTTAATTTTATATTTTTTAATTTTTATGACAAGCATAATAAACGTAAACAAAGAAAATAGTTCTCACCGGTGCGAGAGCAGTAATATTATAATCGCCGGCAACTCCCTGCTGAAGCGTGGTGTTGAAGTAAGCGACTGCCACGTCCGCTCCTAACATCTGCGAACGCGTGTCGTTACCAGATATCCCGAACGCCATATAGTCGTTTGGGCCAATCTAGGATTTTGGTAAACGATATCAATTATAGAAATCATGTCATATTAGATACAGTATTCATTAGTATTTACACTACTCTGTACATGTGTTACACTCACCTGTGCAGCGAGCTGTATAGTTATTTGGTTTCCGAACACTTCCCATGAGACTTGGTAATCTCTGTGTAGTTGTTTGCAATGCGGCAGTTTAGATCTGAAACCGAAATACTTTTAGGTAAAAAATTAAGCGCTACGCCAGTAGATTGTACAATTTACAATAACAATAAGATTTGGTTCACGTACATATCAAATTAAATTTAAAATATGTATTGCAAGTTAAGTGTTATACTGTTGTTTTTTTTAATAATAATAATAATATGACGTATCTTACAATTTTCTATATAATGTACATATCAAATTAAATTTAAAATATGTATTGCAAGTTAAGTGTTATACTGTTGTTTTTTTTAATAATAATAATAATATGACGTATCTTACAATTTTCTATATAATGTACATATCAAATTAAATTTAAAATATGTATTGCAAGTTAAGTGTTATACTGTTGTTTTTTTTAATAATAATAATAATATGACGTATCTTACAATTTTCTATATAATGTAGTAAGAGATTGTGTGGTTTAAAAAGTAAAAGAAAACACGGGTGTATACGAGCATGGCGGGCGGTATGTAGACCGCGGTGGGCATAGCAGTATGAGTATGTGTGTGTGTGTGTGTGTGCTGGCAGGTCACTGACCGGTGCGGGTGTATGACGAGCGTAGCGGGCGGCACCTTGAGCACGGTGGGCATCGCAGTGTATGTGTGTGTATGTGCGTGTTTGTGTGTGTGTGTGTGTGTGCTGGTAGGTCACTGACCAGTGCGGGTGTATGACGAGCGTAGCGGGCGGCACGTTGAGCGCGGTGGGCATCGCAGTGTATGTGTGTATATGTGCGTGTTTGTGTGTGTGTGTGTGTGTGTGTGTGTGTGTGTGTGTGTGTGTGTGTGCTGGCAGGTCACTGACCGGTGCGGGTGTATGACGAGCGTAGCAGGCGGCACGTTGAGCGCGGTGGGCATCGCAGTGTGTGTGTGTATGGGCGTGTTTGTATGTGCGTGTATGACGAGCGTGGCGGGCGGCACGTTGAGCGCGGTGGGCATCGCAGTGTATGTGTGTGTATGTGCGTGTTTGTGTGTGCGTGTGTGTGCGTGTGTGTGTGTGTATGTGTGTGCTGCCAGGTCACTGACCGGTGCGGGTGTATGACGAGCGTATCGGGCGGCTCGTTGAGAGCGGTGGGCATCGCAGTGTATGTGTGTGTGTGTGTGTGTGTGTGCTGGCAGGTCACTGACCAGTGCGGGTGTATGACGAGCGTAGCGGGCGGCACGTTGAGCGCGGTGGGCATCGCAGTGTATGTGTGTATATGTGCGTGTTTGTGTGCGTGTGTATGTGTGTGCTGGCAGGTCACTGACCGGTGTGGGTGTATGACGAGCGAGGCGGGCGGCACGTTGAGCGCGGTGGACATCGCAGTGTATGCGTGTGTATGTGCGTGTTTGTGTGTGCGTGTGTGTGTATGTGTGTGCTGGCAGGTCACTGACCGGTGCGGGTGTATGACGAGCGTAGCGGGCGGCACGTTGAGCGCGGTGGGCATCGCAGTGTGTGTGTGTATGGGCGTGTTTGTATGTGCGTGTATGACGAGCGTGGCGGGCGGCACGTTGAGCGCGGTGGGCATCGCAGTGTATGTGTGTGTATGTGCGTGTTTGTGTGTGCGTGTGTGTGTGTATGTGTGTGCTGGCAGGTCACTGACCGGTGCGGGTGTATGACGAGCGTATCGGGCAGCTCGTTGAGAGCGGTGGGCATCGCAGTGTATGTGTGTATATGTGCGTGTTTGTGTGCGTGTGTGTGTGCTGGCAGGTCACTGACCGGTGTGGGTGTATGACGAGCGAGGCGGGCGGCACGTTGAGCGGGGTGGACATCGCAGTGTATGCGTGTGTATATGCGTGTTTGTGTGTGCGTGTGTGTGTATGTGTGTGCTGGCAGGTCACTGACCGGTGTGGGTGTATGACGAGCGTGGCGGGCGGCACGTTGAGCGCGGTGGGCATCGCAGTGTATGTGTGTGTATGTGCGTGTTTGTGTGTGTGTGTTGCGTGTGTGTGTGTGTGTGTGTGTATGTGTGTGCTGGCAGGTCACTGACCGGTGTGGGTGTATGACGAGCGTGGCGGGCGGCATGTTGAGCGCGGTGGGCATCGCAGTATATGTGTGTGTATGTGCGTGTTTGTGTATGCGTGTGTGTGTGTGTGTGTGTATGTGTGTGCTGGCAGGCCACTGACCGGTGTGGGTGTATGACGAGCGAGGCGGGCGGCTCGTTGAGCGCGGTGGGCATCGCAGTATATGTGTGTGTATGTGCGTGTTTGTGTATGCGTGTGTGTGTGTGTATGTGCGTGTTTGTGTATGCGTGTGTGTGTGTGTATGTGTGTGCTGGCAGGCCACTGACCGGTGTGGGTGTATGACGAGCGAGGCGGGCGGCTCGTTGAGCGCGGTGGACATCGCAGTGTATGTGTGTGTATGTGTGCTGGCAGGTCACTGACCGGTGTGGGTGTATGACGAGCATGGCGGGCGGCATGTTGAGCGCGGTGGGCATCGCAGTGTATGTGTGTGTATGTGCGTGTTTGTGTGTGCGTGTGTGTGCGTGTGTGTGTGTGTATGTGTGTGCTGGCAGGTCACTGACCGGTGCGGGTGTATGACGAGCGTATCGGGCGGCTCGTTGAGAGCGGTGGGCATCGCAGTGTATGTGTGTGTGTGTGTGTGTGTGTGTGCTGGCAGGTCACTGACCAGTGCGGGTGTATGACGAGCGTAGCGGGCGGCACGTTGAGCGCGGTGGGCATCGCAGTGTATGTGTGTATATGTGCGTGTTTGTGTGCGTGTGTATGTGTGTGCTGGCAGGTCACTGACCGGTGTGGGTGTATGACGAGCGAGGCGGGCGGCACGTTGAGCGCGGTGGACATCGCAGTGTATGCGTGTGTATGTGCGTGTTTGTGTGTGCGTGTGTGTGTATGTGTGTGCTGGCAGGTCACTGACCGGTGCGGGTGTATGACGAGCGTAGCGGGCGGCACGTTGAGCGCGGTGGGCATCGCAGTGTGTGTGTGTATGGGCGTGTTTGTATGTGCGTGTATGACGAGCGTGGCGGGCGGCACGTTGAGCGCGGTGGGCATCGCAGTGTATGTGTGTGTATGTGCGTGTTTGTGTGTGCGTGTGTGTGTGTATGTGTGTGCTGGCAGGTCACTGACCGGTGCGGGTGTATGACGAGCGTATCGGGCAGCTCGTTGAGAGCGGTGGGCATCGCAGTGTATGTGTGTATATGTGCGTGTTTGTGTGCGTGTGTGTGTGCTGGCAGGTCACTGACCGGTGTGGGTGTATGACGAGCGAGGCGGGCGGCACGTTGAGCGGGGTGGACATCGCAGTGTATGCGTGTGTATATGCGTGTTTGTGTGTGCGTGTGTGTGTATGTGTGTGCTGGCAGGTCACTGACCGGTGTGGGTGTATGACGAGCGTGGCGGGCGGCACGTTGAGCGCGGTGGGCATCGCAGTGTATGTGTGTGTATGTGCGTGTTTGTGTGTGTGTGTGTTGCGTGTGTGTGTGTGTGTGTGTGTATGTGTGTGCTGGCAGGTCACTGACCGGTGTGGGTGTATGACGAGCGTGGCGGGCGGCATGTTGAGCGCGGTGGGCATCGCAGTATATGTGTGTGTATGTGCGTGTTTGTGTATGCGTGTGTGTGTGTGTGTGTGTATGTGTGTGCTGGCAGGCCACTGACCGGTGTGGGTGTATGACGAGCGAGGCGGGCGGCTCGTTGAGCGCGGTGGGCATCGCAGTATATGTGTGTGTATGTGCGTGTTTGTGTATGCGTGTGTGTGTGTGTGTATGTGTGTGCTGGCAGGCCACTGACCGGTGTGGGTGTATGACGAGCGAGGCGGGCGGCTCGTTGAGCGCGGTGGACATCGCAGTGTATGTGTGTGTATGTGCGTGTTTGTGTGTGATAGTGTTGCGTGTGTGTGTGTGTATGTGTGCTGGCAGGTCACTGACCGGTGTGGGTGTATGACGAGCATGGCGGGCGGCATGTTGAGCGCGGTGGGCATCGCAGTATATGTGTGTGTATGTGCGTGTTTGTGTATGCGTGTGTGTGTGTGTGTGTATGTGTGCTGGCAGGCCACTGACCGGTTTGGGTGTATGACGAGCGTGGCGCGCGGCACGTTGAGCACGGTGGGCATCGCAGTGTATGTGTGTGTATGTGCGTGTTTGTGTGTGCGTGTGTGTGTGTGTGTGTGTGTGTGTGTGTGTGTGTGTATGTGTGTGCTGGCAGGTCACTGACCGGTGTGGGTGTATGACGAGCGTTCCGGGCGGCACGTTGAGCACGGTGGGCATCGCAGTGTATGTGTATGTATGTGCGTGTTTGTGTGTGCGTGTGTGTGCGTGTGTGTGTGTGTGTGTATGTGTGTGCTGGCAGGTCACTGACCGGTGTGGGTGTATGACGAGCGTGGCGGGCGGCACGTTGAGCACGTTGGGCATCGCAGTGTATGTGTGTGTATGTGCGTGGTTGTGTCTGCGTGTGTGTGTGTGTATGTGTGTGCTGGCAGGTCACTGACCGGTGTGGGTGTATGACGAGCGTGACGGGCGGCACGTTGAGCACGGTGGGCATCGCAGTGTATGTGTGTGTATGTGCGTATTTGTGTGTGCGTGTGTGTGTGTGTGTGTGTGTATGTGTGTGCTGGCAGGTCACTGAACGGTGTGGGTGTATGACGAGCGTGGCGGGCGGCACGTTGAGCACGGTGGGCATCGCAGTGTATGTGTGTGTATGTGCGTGTTTGTGTGTGCGTGTGTGTGTGTGTGTGTATGTGTGCTGGCAGGTCACTGACCGGTGTGGGTGTATGACGAGCGTGGCGGGCGGCACGTTGAGCACGGTGGGCATCGCAGTGTATGTGTGTGTATGTGCGTGTTTGTGTGTGCGTGTGTGTGTGTATGTGTGTGCTGGCAGGTCACTGACCAGTGTGGGTGTATGACGAGCGTGGCGGGCGGTACGTTGAGCACGGTGGGCATCGCAGTGTATGTGTGTGTATGTGCGTGTTTGTGTGTGCGTGTGTATGTGTATGTGTGTGCTGGCAGGTCACTGACCGGTGTGGGTGTATGACGAGCGTTGCGGGCGGCACGTTGAGCACGGTGGGCATCGCAGTGTATGTGTGTGTATGTGCGTGTTTGTGTGTGCGTGTGTGTGTGTGTATGTGTGCTGGCAGGTCACTGACCGGTGTGGGTGTATGACGAGCGTGGCGGGCGGCACGTTGAGCACGGTGGGCATCGCAGTGTATGTGTGTGTATGTGCGTGTTTGTGTGTGCGTGTGTATGTGTATGTGTGTGCTGGCAGGTCACTGACCGGTGTGGGTGTATGACGAGCGTGGCGGGCGCACGTTGAGCACGGTGGGCATCGCAGTGTATGTGTGTGTATGTGCGTGTTTGTGTGTGCGTGTGTATGTGTGCTGGCAGGTCACTGACCGGTGTGGGTGTATGACGAGCGTGGCGGGCGGCACGTTGAGCCCGGCGGGCAGCAGCACGGAGGCGAGCGCGGTCTTCTCTCGCGCGTCCCACACGGCGACCCAGTCCACCTCAAACACTGTGCGTCCGCCCGGCAACTCCAGTTGGACGTCCTCGCCATTATACGCGCGTAGCGGTTCTAGACTGGGTATTTTATGGTTTTCTATCTTAGCCTAAATATACTTTTATTCAAATTAATAAAGTGCATGTTTACTTTTTAAGGAGCTGATGACGGTGATGATAGCCCTGAGCGCCACATAGACAATTAACATAGCAGTCAGCTTGTAGCGTGTCAATATATAAAATGGCATATTCTCACCAGATACTCCACCATGATTTCTAACGTAGTTAGTGATAATATTTCTGACAACCTATTGGGCATGCGTTTCAATGGAGTCATCATTATTAGAATGTAAATAGCTGTTATTCTCCAAACTAGAATTAATGTAACCTTTACTTCGAATTTACTTTAAAAATTTCGGTTTTCGGAGGCTCTAGTCTTGTCTTTATTTTATGGTAACAAGTCTTTGTAAATCCACCGCTGAACACGACCTAGGGGATGCTTTGAATATTTTATTGTATTTGGGGTGTAAGGGAGAATATGCCAATTTTTTCTTAATATGCCAACATCTCTAGCGGCAGACTAATAGCGAAACAACCATGCAAAAACACTGAATATAAATTTCGAAAACTAGAGATGAGGTGCGGCTTTATTTGTTTTAGAGTATTGACCCTGTGATCATCAAATCGTCGCGTATATGCCAAATCCACGCTTTTAATAAAAATGTCCGATATTCAGCAAACTGCAAGCCGATATGGATATTTTAAATCTACGAATATTAGGAATTTCCATGTAAAGTTTGAAACATTTGCAAAAAAAATCTCACTAAAATTATTTTATACTATATCTAATATTTTGATACTCACTATCCATATTCGTTGGGTATGATGGTACCTCTAGAAGAAGGTTGCGGACCAACCCCAGTCCAGAAGTACACTTCTTCTCCGCTGCCGTCGTATCGGAATTCGGGAATGCTGTTAAATAGTGTTACAAACTATATATTAGTAATAAATAAAACATAAAGTGTAAGGTTTTGCCTTTATGTATGTCTGTACACGTTCTGAAAATAGAAAGAATTAGATATGAGATAAAAATTGTGAATATTAGAAAATTAAGTAACTTAAATTTAATATAGAATAGGAATAAGGGTGGTACAAAGATGTTGCCTTATGGTACCTACTTACTCCAAAAGAAATGGTTTTACTTTTCTTCTACTTTAGTTGCCAAATGAAACCGAAAGTTTTATATATGTCTAAATAATGTTAGCTCTTTGAAATTACAATACTATTTGATAATGATGATGATCCAAAAGATATTAAAAAGATAGTAAAATATATACAAGCGTACTTGTTTGAGATAAACTCAATCTTAGGAATCAAGGCCCAATGTAACGCTTAATGCGATTTTTCTAAAGTATAGTGTCAAAGACATGATCACAATTTTCAACTGACGCCGCGCGATCGCTGCTAGCTATACTGATCGTTAAGTTACGCGATATTTTTATGTTTCACTACTTATGAGCATTTTAACATGATTTTACTTTAAATAAACTAAGAAAGCTACAAGGGGTGTGTTGTGTATGTGAGTGAAAGAGAGTAGCACTTACATGAAGGTGCTTGCATCCAGGAAACGGACGGGCTTGCTGGAGATCGAGACTCCAGGCGCAGCCGCCATCGCTCCTACGTTACGCGGTGAAGGAGCCTCGAAGTCGTCGGGTACGTAAACATCACCGAATGCATTCTGTGTGTTCACGTCGTAAACGGCCAGCCATTTAATACGCGATATACGCTTCCCTTCCGGCAACCGTAATCGAACGTCCGCATTGTTGTAACGCTCTAAGATGTTTGTCCTGGCAGGTTAATTGAAAAATAAAAGTGTGGAAAACCATCCAAAAATGTTAAACCTTAATGTGTTAAACCTGTACGTGGTAGAACCATGTTGCAGCATTGAGTTATATGTACTACGTACTAGAGAAGACATTCCGAACATTGACTATGTTCAACTGAACTGTAGTGCAGTCCCTGCAGTCCATACAAACTAAATATTGTGTAAATTGAGGATTTGTGAATTCCATAAAATAATTATTATTACATTTTATTTAGAAATATGTTTGTTTAGATTAAATTAAGACATTTTATATTAAATTATTATATTTATTTTATATCAATATCTTATTTTATATTAAATTAAAGTCTTCGCTCGTGCGCGACTACTACTACCGCGCATGCGCGAAGACATAGAGTAGGACACAATTTTTGTTTGGAATGGCTTCTCTAGTACGTAGTACATATAACTCAATGTGTTGCAGCTATAATAGTAGTATAGTTGTAGCACGAATGGGCCGGTGAAGTACCACGCTCTCACAGAATACCAGCGTCAAATAGCAGCTTAACACTGCTGTTTCGTATGGTGAGTGTAGAGAACCGGAGACCCTTTTTACTGGAAACGAGGCATTCCATCTTAGTCCTCACGGGTGGCAACGCATCTGCATTTTGATTTGCAAACGAGGATAAATGTAGATGTCTATGGGCCACAGAAACCACTTACCATCAGGTGGACTGTGTGCTCGTTTGTCATCCTATCCTATAAAAAAAAGTATAATACTGGTAATAGAAGAGCATTACTGTGAGAGTGTAGCTAAGCGGTCCAAACTTAGCCTGACCAGCTTGGTGACTGTACAAATCTTCCAAAACCTCATGGTACACTCATAGATAGACCATGTACAGTGGTGGATTTAGTCTTTTTCACTTTTGTAGTCGAACACTTTTTTTCTTTTTTTCTTCTTTTTTTTTCAAAACTAAAGTAATCAACAAACTTACAGTCCACATGGAAGTAAGAGGCTACTGCTGTCCATTGACAGCCCACTTCAAACAAAGCTGGCTACAGATGCGCTGGCACTTTTTAGAAACAAGATAGAATGCCCACAGTCTGTAATCATACGGGCTCTCTGTATTATTTAGACAAGAACAAAGAAGTGCAAACACTGATATTTGGCGGCAAGAATATATAATATGAGAAGGTGGTACCTACCAGTACCTACTCAGACAGACCTGGGCAGAAAATTAGTTCTACCGCCCAGTAAACTTTCAATGATAATGATGATCATAAAATTAAAGTATTTATTTATATCCTACAGCATCATCAGTGGATCTGAGCATTTAACAAGAGAAATTACTTGGGTGTGATATTACCCTAAATGAGAGCTAGCTCTATAGTTGGTTGGACTATAATCTTACTGCATGACTGCAAAGTTATTATGCATTAGGCAGAGCCCACAGAGCAGTGAGACATTCGGACGATGTTTAGCCAAAAATATGGGTATAGACTGCAAATCGTGAAAGATGTGATAGGTGAGCCTATCGCCTATACGATCACGTACCCAATGGGGGCATCCACGTAAATTTTTCTGCCACCAGAGCGGCGCCACTTAAAAGTGAGGTATAACATTTGACAGATTTCATAGCGGGGATGTTAATTTGCTCGGAAAATGTAAAGTTTAATGTTTCTTTCTGTATAGCTATATTTTGTATTAATAAGATTAAAAATAAAGATACCAAACCAGAGATTCATAACAGTAGAAATAAATAAAAAAAGTTAAAAATGTGCAAAAAATTAAATATCATACCACTGAGGCATTGTTTTGTGTATTAATATAATACTCTAGAAACTGATAAAGCTTTATTAAAAAGTAACTTCTTAATTAAATGATATTGTGTAACCAAAAACTTTATCTCAGTGTCAACTAGCGACATCTGGTGAGCAGAAAATTATTAGCCCTTATTCCTCATTCGACGCCTTTTAAGACATGCTAGGCAAGTAACACAATTGGCACAACCTTTGTTGATATAAGTCCCATTAATACATGGGACTTATGAGTGCCAGACCAACATGGGACTTTTGGATGGCTTGTAATATTGGAAGGTGTCAACTGAGAGGATGTGTTGCTCTGTCTAAGACTTCAAGAATTATATTATCTTAAACTTATTTTCTACCTTAACACTAGTACATACTGTTGTGGGGGCTACACTACAGGGGCATTTTAATATGTTATTTAACCAAGTTTTAACATTACAAAATTAATTAACTAGGCACAATTGTTAGAAATGGTCAGAGTTAACCACATCAAAAAAATATAGAATGAGACTGGCAAAGAGAGATGTTTGAAGATAACAATGAATTTTTTTTTTATTATAAACACATTTCTATTTATAGCAGTCCTTGGTGTATTTTGGATGTAGAGAATTTTACATAAATCCATTCATCCATCATTCTTTTGTAATCAAATATTTTCTCAGAAATATCTGTTTTGCCCCATCTGCAAAGACACATTCACAGCAGGTTTATATTGACAGCTATTCTTCTTTGATTTTAGTATATTATAATGCTGCTTTGTTACAGGTGTGAACCAGAGACCCTTTTTAATTAGTAACAAGGCATTATTCCATCTTAGTATTCAAAAGTGGCAATGGAAATACATAGTGATTGTTAATCATTTAGTACATAAAGTAGTCTAGATGTAGATATCTAAATGCCACAGCATAAACTTACAGGTAGACTGTGTGTTTAAATAAGCCAGTACATCTTTTCAGTTACACATAGCTGAATATTGTAATAGCTGTCATCATTATAGCACATATATGTCAAAGATTTACTGCAGAAAATGTGTCTCCAAGCTGTCAGAGCCAATGTTGAGCCATCTGCATCCTAAGACACTCTAAATAGAGACATTTTGGTTAACATCTATTCCAATTCTAGATATAATATATAATTAGACAAGCTGTGCGCCGCGACTTCGCCCGCGTATAATTGAGGGTTTTAATTATGTTGCTCAGAACCCTAATTCTTTTTCTCAAATATAAGTAGCCTAAGTTACTCCTTAGAACATCGGCTATCTGCCACTGAAAGTCCCGTCGAAATCGGTCCAGCCGTTTCGGAGATTAGCCGGAACAAACAGACAGACAGACCGACAGACAGACAAAAATTAAAAAAAAATGTGTTTTTGTTATAAGTACCGTATATACATTCATATGCATTGAGTAAAAATCTATTATTTTGACATTACAAACAGACACTTCAATTTTATTTATTTGTATAGATATAGATGTATAGATATAGATTAGAAGCTGATATTTATATCAATACATCTTCATATTTTCATTCTAACAGTGTTCTAACAGTTTCATTAATTTTATCAGTGGTAGAGCCACACGGCACCTTTTGCTGTCGCACGGATGGGCCGGCTCGAACCGGGGTAGTACCACCACCTCACAGAATACCAACGTGAAGTAGATGTTTACTTCTGCGTTTCGCTTGGTGAGTGCAGGTGGCCGGAGGCCCTTTTTACTGGAAATGAGGCATTCCATTTTCATTATGATACCCATACATGACGACTTGAAGACGACATATTCAGATGGCGGAGGCTTATGACCGGCCCCCCGTCACGACCGGCTTACCGTGTAGCATCGGACTCCTCTTAGTCTTAGACTTCCATCTTAGTCCTCACGGGTGACAACGCATCTGCATTTTGATTTGTAATAGAGGATAGATGTAGATGTCTATGGGCCGCAGCAACCACTTACCATCAGGTGGACTGTGCTCGTTTATCACCCTATCCTATAAAAAAAAATATAGCAGCTTTTATATTGGAATATAATTAAACAGTAAAAACCACAACGAGAATAAATTTATTTCTTCTTTTTTTTTACCAACATGTAACAGTCCCTTGCTGGATGTGATCTACCTCCACTGCAGGAAAGATTTGAATTGTTTAAACATAAGTGTAACCACCGTAAAAACATAACCAGTCTAACAGTTTATCGGTGGTGTAAGAATATCCACTACCCCATATTGGTCTGTGGTTGTCGTAATAGGCGACAGAGTGAAACAAACCAGAAGATGGGCAGCGGTATTTTCCTAATAACAACTAAAATAAAACTACGGTAAAAACCTGTTAAAAACCTGCCTGCAAAGTGTGGTAACTATGGCAAATATAGTAATCTGTGGGAGAGGACTATGTGCAGTGAAGTTTCGATGGCTGTAATGGTAACGGTAAACGTAACAAGTAGCTGCATAAAAGATGTGACTTTTTGAAACAAAATATGGGTGCTAGCAACGCTATCAACATTACAAATACTCCAGTTAACCACTCTAAATAATCTAAAATGCTTGTGTTTCTAGTAGTTCACAACAGAAGTCAAGTGGTGGATTCGAATCCACAATTTTCAGAGTTTGCAGTCCGCTTCCTGAACAACTAGACTACTGTCACTAGTGAATTCAACATTTATTACTAATCAACCTTATATGCATTTATTTTCATCTCAATGATTATCCAAATATGTCCTATTACAGAAAGAGTCTACAAAGCAGTTAACTGCTATGGGAATGCTATTCAGCTGGAGCATTTTTATAAAAGCCTTTGTTTATTAAAAGAGACTTATTTTATTTATTATTCAGAACAATAAACAATTACATATTCCCTATATATTATTTAATTCCCCACCTAACTACGATTTCCATGGAGTGCGACGAATGTGGCGATACAAGTCAACAGATTGGGATGAGATGCGGCATTTCTTTGCATCTTATCCTTGGCGGCAGGTCTGCTTCTCCTCTAGAGATCCATCGAGCTGCGCGGATGCCATAACCAATGTGATACGTCAAGCGATGGAGTATTTCATCCCCTTTGCTGACGTGTCCATTGGTGGTAAAGCTCGCCCTTGGTTTAACGCCGAGTGCGCTCGTGCTGAAAAGCACAAGCATATGGCGTACTTATCCTGGGTCTCGAGATCGTAAAGCTCCGGATGTTAGCCTTAAGAAGAGAGCCTTTAACCAAGCCGCCAAGTCGTGCAAAAAGGCATTACGCCAAGCCAGTTTCGACCGCATTAAACGCATCGGCACAAAGCTCTCTGTCAAACCATCTGGCAGTAGAGCTTTTTGGTCTCTTGCCAAAGCGGTCGAGACAAACTTCTGTCGGTCTACACTGCCTCCGCTGGTAAAATCAGATGGCTCACTAGCGCATGCGCCTAAGGAGAAAGCGGACTTATTTGCTTCTCTTTTTGCTTGCAATTCGCGTCTGGACAGTAGCAACAGCGTGCCATCTCAATTACCTCACTGCGGTACCTCTATGACTGAGGTCCGTATCACCAACAAGGAGGTTCCTAAAACCTTGCGAAGTCTAGATGTGAACAAAGCTAGTGGACCTGATGGTATACCAGCTATAGTTCTAAAGGTCTGTGCACCTGAGTTGTCTCCTGTGTTGACACGCTTGTTCCGCCTCTCATTCAGGACTGGAATAGTGCCTAAATCTTGGAAGCTGGCCAATGTGCAGCATGTGCCTAAAAAAGGTAGCCGTACTGAACCTGCCAACTATCGGCCAATTTCAATTACCTCCATACTCTGCAAGATTATGGAGCGTATATTGAACGCCCACCTTATGGCATACCTAGAGCAAAATGATCTCCTCAGTGATCGCCAGTACGGGTTTCGCCGAAATCGATCAACTGGGGACCTTCTAGCGTATGCCACTCACATATGGGGCGAAGCCCTTGAGAACTGTGGTGAAGCAATTGCTGTTTCCCTCGATGTTTCGAAGGCTTTTGACAGGGTTTGGCACGCTAGTCTATTGGGCAAGCTTTCAGCGCACGGCTTATCCCCTGGCCTAATTATCTGGGTGAAGGACTTTCTGAGTGAACGCTCTCTCCGGGTCGTCGTTGATGGCTGCTCATCCAATACTGTGGCGACTAACGCCGGTGTTCCTCAGGGGTCCGTTCTCTCCGCAACTCTCTTCCTGCTGCATATAAATGATCTGCTCATTCCCGGTGTCTATGGGTATGCAGACGCCGGGGCCAGTCGGGATCAAATCCAGTCAGAAAGAGAGGCTACGGTTGAGCGTGTGAGTCTCACACTACAGGCAGTCTCCAAATGGGGCGATGCCAATCTCGTGAGATTTAACGCCTCCAAAACACAAACGTGTCTTTTTACCGCTAAAAGGAGCCCGCTCACCTTGGCTCCTACTTTCCGGAATGTATCCTTGGAGTACACTGACCGCCTTCAGTTGTTAGGGATTGAATTTTCTCCGAACCCAAAACTATGGGCGGTTCATTGAGTCCAGAGCCAAAGCAGCCGCAAGGAAACTTGGTGTCCTTGCAAGGGTGCGGCGGTACTTTACGCCGGGGCAGCTTCTTACCTTATATAAAGCGCAAGTCCGGTCGTGCATGGAGTACTGCTGTCACATATGGGCTGGTGCTGCAAAATGCCACCTGGCAGCATTGGACTCAGTGGAGAGACGTGCTAAGAGGCTCATTGGTGACCTTGATTTGGTTGAAACTAATCTTGTCAGCCTTGAGCACAGGCGCAGAGTAGCCAGTCTCTCGGTATTCTATAGGATGCATTTCGGTGAGTGTGCGCAGGAGTTACACGTCTTAATTCCTCCCTCTCCTTTCCACCATCGGACAACCAGACGGTCGGCAGGTCTTCATCCCTTTGTTGTCGATATCCCACGCATTAGAACCAAACGGTTTGCTTCGTCTTTTGTAATGCGTACAGCAAAGGAGTGGAATAATTTGCCAGCGTCTATCTTGCCGTCCGAATACAATCTAGGCGTCTTCAAGGCAAGAGTGAATAGGCTTTTGTTACGATAAGACAGTGCGATTTACCATCTAAGGCTGCATCACCACTTACTACCAGGTGGGATTGTGGTCAAGCACTGGCTTATAATAAGTAAAAAAAAAAAACATAATAAGGATTAAACTAAATAACAATTTATAAATAACATAAATAATTATGTAACCAGCACTGTTATCCACAAAGTATTATTATATTAGTATGATACGGAGTAAACAGTTTTAGTAAAAAAAAATTAATAAAAATTGACAAAACTGCAACATGAAAATGTCAAAAAGAGTCAAAAGGAAAGAAATGGTTAGCAATAACCAATCTGACTTGTGAAATATTTTTAATACTACTAAATGGCTACATTAGAAATAGATGAAGTAGTGGTATACAGTCATACCTGTGTAAAACAATAAAAAATCTACTTACTTGCCATACTCATCAGGTATGATAAAACCTTGTGGGCCGGGACGGCCTGAGTCTCCTGCCCAAAAGAATGTATCGTCTCCAGTACCATCATAGTTAAAGTTTATGAGTAGAACTGTCCAATCATCTACAGCATACACATCACCAGACACCTGTAAATTGAAAAATCATACCAACTTCAAAAATTGTCTAACTTATAAAACTGTTTGAATTAAGTAGATTGATGAAAGTGAAACTATTTTAAGCACAGAATTACTGCAATAAGTCCAAATCTGTATCAAGAACTTTGGTTCTTCACAGTTAATATTTCATTTAAAAGAAGTTAAAATTCTGATAATTTTTATGAATGTTAAATCATAAAAATATTGATATGTCATTCATCTAAACATAAGTTCTCATGCCCATAATTTCAAGCAGACACTATGGACTTCCATTTGGAACAATACCAACAGAACTCTCTCGCTTCTTTCACATCCATATATCTACAAGTATATGCTTGTTGGTTAAGTGTACTTTTAACTTGGCCCATTTTCAATCATCACATCATCATCATGTTTATTTTCTTCACTTTTATACATAAACTTTGAAAATTCATTTCATACTGCTAATAAGATTTATTTCTCCATGTGAGTGGATTTATAAGTTTGAAAAAATAAATCATTACATGTTTACAAACAACTTGTAAGTTGTATAGTAATATAACAATTTAAGATATAATACCTTTTACCTTTACCTGACATTCCAGTAATCTGAGTAAGATGTTTTCAAAAATGGAATTAAAATACACCATTGAACAAAATGATTCATGTTGAGAGTTGCGAAACTTTTAGAAAACTATTTTAAAATAAAATTTACCTGATGATGATATGAATTCAGCTTGCCTATGAATTTTCCTTGATATGGTCCTTCGTCATCTTGGGAAGAACAGTCTGCAACAATGATATTCTCATATAGTAGTGTTGGAAACTTCATTTCATTCTTAGAGAAAGTTTCTACGGTTAAATAGTCACACGAATATTCAATTGTATACCTTGAGCTATAAATACGAGCAATGCAAACCATATTATAAACATTTTACTATTAACTCTTTTAATTTTTAATCATAACATAATAACTTTTCTTTCACAAATTCAATCTTTACTTGTTACAAACTTGAAACTTCCTGTTTGCACAACTTTGACTTAACTTGGCATTGTCAGACAGAACAGTACCTACTTGTCAGATCAGGATCACTAATCAAATGTCAATAAGTTACATTCATTCTCAATTGTGTTGACTTAAGCAAGGTCTTGTCTCTGATTGGTTAAATACACCTTTGCTTAAAATATCCACCAATCTTCTTTGATAAACTTTTACTTTTACTTAGTTTCAAATTACTTTGTAAATGAAAACAAGCATATTAAGTGTTCCCCGCCGAAAATTTAATTTTTAGCCTTATTTATTTATTTATTCTTTATTGCACCAAATATTTGTACAAAAGGTGAGCTTATTGCTATATGGCATTCTCTACCAGCTAACCTTGGATAGAACAGAGAGTGAGTTTGGGCAGTTAAGTTCTCATAATATAAATCAGTTCAAATATATATATTCTACACACACACACATATATATATATACACACACACACACACACATATATATATATATATATATATAATTCATACACATATATAAATAAATCCATACATTTACACATATATATCTCAATAAATGTATATACAAATAACTATAAACATATAAAGTAAGTTGACTCAACTATGTATGCTGCGGATATGTTCATATAGTTTTCTTTTAAAAACATTTTTGGCAGGTATTGTTTGTAGGTCAACAGGCAATTTGATCCAGAGGGTAATGGAAGTAACTGTGAAAGAATTTGACATAGACCCAGAATGGTGGAGAGGAGTGGACAGGAATAAATTTTGTGAAGAACGGAGATTGAGAGAATGAGTGTCACTAAGGAATTGAAATCTTTATTTTAGATAAAGGGGTAAGGAAGGATCATTAAGAACTGAAAACAGAGTGGACAGGATTCGGAAATCTCTGCGCTGGCGTGTAGTCAACCACTTTAACTGAGAGCGAAAATCTGAAACGTGATCATATTTGCGCAGGTCAAAGATGAATCGGATACAGAAACAGAAACTCTTTTATTCAATATAGATTATAAATAATACTTATTGAAAGTCACTCTTTTGTATAATTACCACTGGTTCGAAAAAAACCTCTGTCCTGGGAAGAACCAGCAAGAAACCCAGCGGGACTTTTTTTAAATAACAGCTTACAATCATGTATGTTACACAAATTAACAACACTACAAATTAGAAATAGCATGGTAGCGATCACCACATTTCCAGGGGTTATTATCATCTATAAATTCTTTAATACTATGATAACCCTTTTTATACAAACTTAGTTTAATAAAGTTTTTGAACTTTGAGCAGGTCAAAATTGTATATTTTCTGGAGTGTTATTGTAAAAGCGTATACATCGCCCCAAGAATGAATTACTGACTTGATGGAGTCGAGTAACTGGTACTACTAGCTTGTGTCTGTTCCTAGTATTTACAGAATGAATATTACTTATTTTTGTAAAACTACTTTTATTTTTGTGTACGTACATTACATTTTCATAAATGTATTGAGAGGCCAAAGTTAATATGTTAATTTCCTTAAATTTTTGTCGCAGCGACTCTTTAGGCTTTAAATCATAAATTGCTCTAACGGCCCTCTTCTGTAAAACAAATATAATTTCAGTGTCAGCTGCGTGTCCCCATAGCAAAATACCATACGACATTATGCTACGGAAATAGCAAAAGTAAACTAGTCTAGCTGTTTCAACACTAGTTAGACTTCTAATCTTTTTTACGGCATATGCTGCAGAACTAAGTCTGCTTGCTAGTTTTGATATATGGGAGCTCCATTGAAGCTTCGCGTCTAGTGTGATTCCAAAAAAAATGGTGGTATCTACAAGACTCAGTTTCTCCCCATTTAAAATTACATTAGAATTTAATTGTTTGACATTTGGAGTCATAAATTTCATACATTTCGTTTTAGTGCCATTTAAATGCAAATTATTAACATTGAAACATGAAAGTGAAAGTGAACGCAAGTAAGACGAAAGTTATGGTTTTTGAAAGAGAAGAAAGTAAAACGATATGTGAAATAAGAATAGAAGGGGAGTTGGTAGAGCAAGTAGATGAGTTTGTGTATTTGGGATGTGTGTTTAGCAGGGATGGTAGATATGATAAGGATATAGAACGACGAGTGAATGCAGGAAATAGAGTGAATGGGGCTCTACACTCTATTTTGAAAAGTCAGAATGTGTCCAAAAAGGCACGTATGGCAATTCACAATGCTGTGTTAGTGCCTACTTTAATGTATGGTAGTGAAAGTTGGGTGTGGCAGAAGAAGCACGAGAGTAGAATAAATGCTGTAGAAATGCGGTCATTAAGGAGTATGTTAGGGATGAATCTGAATGACAGAGTGAGAAATTGTTTAATAAGAGAAGAGTGTGGTTTGCAAGATGATGTTGTGACCAGGATTAAGAAAGGAATGCTTCGGTGGTTTGGTCATGTAGAAAGAATGAATGAGGAAAGAGTGACAAAGAAAATTTATGTTGCAGATGTGAACGGCAGAGTCGGGAAGGGTCGCCCTAGGCGAAAGTTAATCGACCGAATTGGCGATATATTGAAAATGGGCCAAATCAAGAGTACCTTTAACCGACGAGCGTGTATGCGTAGGTATATGGATGTGGAGGAAGCGAGAGAGGTCTGTCAGGATCGTGCCAAATGGAAGTCCATAGTCTCTGCCTACCCCTCTGGGTGACAGGCGTGAGTGTTTATGTATTATGTTATGTTATTAACATTGAACCAATTTACTAATTTAGATATAGCATTATTTACTTCGTCATATTTTAGTAATTGTCGACTTAATTTGAAAATTAAAGAAGTGTCATCTGCAAATAATACTATATCATGGTTATCTCCTACTATGTAAGGTAAGTCATTAATGTATACAAGAAACAGAAAGGGGCCGAGAATTGAGCCTTGAGGCACGCCCATCTGTACCATAGACCCGGAAGAACTCATACTGTTAATGACAACTTTTTGCCTTCTCTTACTTAAATATGAAATAATTAATTCAAGAGCATCACTTCTTACACCGTAGTGTTGAAGTTTCCTGATTAATGTTTCATGGTGAACACAATCGAAGGCTTGGATAGGTCACAAAATATACCCAAAGCATCCTGTGAATTCTCCCATGCATTAAATATATATTTAATCAGCTCAACACCGGCATCAGTTGTCGAGCGACCCCTTGTGAAACCAAATTGATTTTTATGAAGTAAATTATTTATATTAAAGAAATTTAACATTTCCTCAAGAATAATTTTTTTAAAAATCTTACTAAGTGTTGGTAGTACAGTAGTACTACCAACACAGTACAGTTGTTAAGTAACCTGTCCAACCGGTTTAGCAGCTCCTGAGAAATATTAGTTAGACAAACATCGGCATCGTCAAATAATGGAAGAATTAGAGATTGGACGAGAAGAAGTTTAGTAGAAGGAGGCAGAAAGAACTTAAGGCGACAGAAGCAATTAATAATTTTATTTACTTTAAATATTATCAATAAATATTGCATACCTTAAGCGAAAGCGCAAGGTGTGTTCTACTATCGCCTAAAAATTAAGATTCCAACATTTTATCGAATAAAATCGTATCTAGCAATCATATTATACATATAAATGATATAAAAAGCACATTGTTAGAAAGATAAATGATTGTTGAACTTATTAATAATTTTTTAAAATCGATTAATTGCTATTTTTAAATAAAAAAAAGGGTTTTAGTGGCTTATGGTGTGGATTTATCATGTCCCTGTGGCTTGTAAACACAATAACTTTTGAAAATATTAATTGTTTAACTCAATCTATTTTTTAATCTCTTCATCGATCATGTGGGAAGCCACTGAATGTAAATGGCAGTGTAGTTTTGTTTTGTTTAGCTATAATTAATTTTTTTCGGCTCCAAAATGGCGAAATTTTCGTTGATTTGTGAGCCTCGTATACATATTAATTCTGTAAATGGGAAGCTACAGCCACAGAGTAGTAATGAGTAGTTTAGTTTGGCTCACAGAGTACATTATATATAGGGAATAATGTAAAATAAATAAATTATACTGAAAATTTAATTACAAATTTGTTTTGTAACAAAATAGTAAGTTAGCAAGGTTCGATTGTATTTTAAACTATTCATTAATTTGTTTGATTCTAAATTGGCCTAGCATGGCTAAATTTAAAAACGCGACATCTACTGCAACATGGACAAACTGTCATGACATAATAATACCTCTAAGAAAAATTATAGTACGGACTGTTATGCCACTGGTTTGGCTTCAGTCTTGCTCATAGATAAGCTAATATAATCGGGAGGTCTTGCTGCAGTCACCTTCGTGAGTGGACATTGTATCGGTTGTTTGCAGCGGCTCAAAAAGATCGCTGTACAAATACACAATATTCGAATAACCAAATTTCTTAAATACTTAATTATAATAATAATAAGACATTTTTTTATTACAATATTTAAAAGCACAGAATAAATAATATATTGGTAAATCCAATTGGGCATACCTTAAGCGCATTAAAAAAATTACGTATAACATGATTATAAGGAATTTTTAAAGTAGTTTAAATACATTTCGACAGCACTATCGGCTTCAACATCCTCGAAAACCATGAAAATGACACCCGTGATGAAAAAATTGATACCTACTGCAGCCGCCATCTTGGATTTACATTTCGACAGCACTATCGGCTTCAACTCTCTCGAAAACAATGAAAATGACACCCAAGATGAAAAAATTGGCACCCACTTCAGCCGCCATCTTGGATTTACATTTCGACAACCCTATCGGCTTCAACTCTCTCGAAAACTATGAAATTGATACCCATGATGAAAAAATTGATACCTATTGCAGCCGCCATCTTGGATTTACATTTCGACAGCACTATCGGCTTCAACTCTCTCGAAAACCATGAAAATGACACCCAAGATGAAAAAATTGGTACCTACTTCAGCCGCCATCTTGGATTTACATTTCGACAGCACTATCGGCTTCAACACTCTCGAAAACCATGAAAATGACACCCAAGATGAAAAAATTGGTACCTACTTCAGCTGCCATCTTGGATTTACATTTCGACAGCACTATCGGCTTCAACATCCTCGAAACTCATGAAAATGACACCCATAATGAAAAAATTAATACCCATTGCAGCCGCCACCTTACATTTACATTTCGACAACCCTATCGGCTTCAATTCTCTCGAAAACCATGAAAATGACACCCATGATGAAAAAATTGATACCTATTGCAGCCGCTATCTTGGATTTACATTTAGACAGCACTATGGGCTTCAACTCTATCGAAAACCATGAAAATGACACCCAAGATGAAAAAATTTATATCTATTGCAGCCGCCATCTTGGATTTACATTTCGACAGCACTATCGGCTTCAACACCCTCGAAAACCATGAAAATGACACCCATGATGAAAAAATTGATACCTGTTGCAGCCGCCATCTTGGATTTACATTTCGACAGCACTATCGGCTTCAACACCCTCGAAAACCATGAAAATGACACCCAAGATGAAAAAATTGATATATTTTGCAGCCGCCATCTTGGATTTACATTTCGACAACACTATCGGCTTCAACACCCTCGGAAATCATGAAAATGACACCCATGATGAAAAAATTGGTACCTAATTCAGCCGCCATCTTGTATTTACATTTCGACAGCACTATCAGCTTCAACACCCTCGAAAACCATGAAAATGACACCCATGATGAAAAAATTGGTACCTACTTCGGCCGCCATCTTGGATTTACATTTCGACAGCACTATCGGCTTCAACACTCGAAAACCATGAAAATGTCACCCATGACAAAAAAAAAATATACTACTTGCTTTTAGTACGTACTACTATTATTTATTCTGTGCTTTTAAATATTGTAATAAAAAAATGTCTTATTATTATTATAATTAAGTATTTAAGAAATTTGGTTATTCGAATATTGTGTATTTGTACAGCGATCTTTTTGAGCCGCTGCAAACAACCGAAACAATGTCCACTCACGAAGGCGACTGAAGCCAAACCACAGAAAAAAAAAACAAAAAACCAGCACAAACTATATAGAAACACTACCAAACCAGTGGCATACAGTCCATACTATAATTTTTCTTAGAGGTATTATTATGTCATGACAGTTTGTCCATGTTGCAGTAGATGTCGCTTTTTTAAATTTAGCCATGCTTGGCCAATTAAGAATCAAACAAATTAATGAATAGTTTCAAATACAATCGAACCTTGCTAACTTACTATTTTGTTACAAAACAAATTTGTAATTAAATTTTTAGTATAATTTATTTATTTTACATTATTCCCTATATATAATGTACTCTGTGAGCCAAACTAAACTACTCATTACTACTCTGTGGCTGTAGCTTCCCATTTAGAGAAAGAGTTTTGGCGGGAACTCGACCGGCGGCGGCTTGCTGCTCCTGTATTATTGTTTAAATAATGGTTTGAAGTGGACTTTGATATGTAAAAGTAGTGCGATTTTGTGTATTAAGTGTCTGCGCATGTGAACTATTAATGGAAACTGTGAAACAAGTGCTCTGATGGTGATGGAATCTCAAGATAAGCTGTTTGTTTGCATAGGCGCCTTTAGATACCATCGCCAACTGTCAGCTGCCTGCTGGCTCAAGTTACCGTCAAAATCTCCCAAGGCTGCACAATGTGACGCATCAACATATTGTGAAGCAGTGAAATATGAAGGAAAATTATACATGAAGACAAGGCTGTATGGCATAGTTCCTTTGCCTGCTCTCTCGAGCGAATAATAAAAACAACAACAACAACCATTTAGAGAAATATTTTTGTATACGAGGCTAACAAATCAACGAAAATTTCGCCATTTTGGAGCCGAAAAAAATTAATTATAGCTACACAAAACAAAACTACACTGCCATTTACATTCAGTGGCTTCCCACATGATAGATGAAGAGATTAAAAAATAGATTGAGTTAAACAATTAATATTTTCAAAAGTTATTGTGTTTACAAGCCACAGGGACATGATAAATCCACACCATAAGCCACTAAAACCCTTTTTTTTATTTAAAAATAGCAATTAATCGATTTAAAAAAAATATTAATAAGTTCAACAATCATTTATCTTTCTAACAATGTGCTTTTTATATCATTTATATGTATAATATGATTGCTAGATACGATTTTATTCGATAAAATGTTGGAATCTTAATTTTTAGGCGATAGTAGAACATACCTTGCGCTTCCGCTTAAGGTATGCAATAGTAGTACGTACTAAAAGCAAGTAGTATAATTTTTTTTGTCATGGGTGACATTTTCATGGTTTTCGAGGGTGTTGAAACCGATAGGGTTGTCGAAATGTAAATCCAAGATGGCGGCCGCAATAGGTATCAATTTTTTCATCATGGGTGTCATTTTTATGGTTTTCGAGGGTGCTGAAGCCGATAGTGCTGTCGAAATGTAAATCCAAGGTGGTGGCTGCAATAGGTATAAATTTTTTCATCATGAGTGTCATTTTCATGGTTTTCGAGGGTGTTGAAGCTGATAGTGCTGTCGAAATGTCAATACAAGATGGCGGCTGAATTAGGTACCAATTTTTTCATCATGGGTGTCATTTTCATGGTTTTCGAGGGTGTTGAAGCCGATAGTGTTGTCGAAATGTAAATCCAAGATGGCGGCTGCAAAATATATCAATTTTTTCATCTTGGGTGTCATTTTCATAGTTTTCAAGGGTGTTGAAGCCGATAGTGCTGTCGAAATGTAAATCCAAGATGGCGGCTGCAACAGGTATCAATTTTTTCATCATGGGTGTCATTTTGATGGTTTTCGAGGGTGTTGAAGCCGATAGTGCTGTCGAAATGTAAATCCAAGATGGCGGCTGCAATAGATATAAATTTTTTCATCTTGGGTGTCATTTTCATGGTTTTCGATAGAGTTGAAGCCGATAGTGCTGTCTAAATGTAAATCCAAGATGGCGGCTGCAAAAGGTACCAATTTTTTCATCTTGGGTGTCATTTTCATGGTTTTCGAGAGTGTTGAAGCCGATAGTGCTGTCGAAATGTAAATCCAAGATGGCGGCTGCAGTAGATATCAATTTTTTCATCATGGGTGTCATTTTCATGGTTTTCGAGAGAGTTGAAGCCGATAGGGTTGTCGAAATGTAAATCCAAGATGGCGGCTGCAATAGGTATCAATTTTTTCATCACGGGTGTCATTTTCATGGTTTTCGAGGACGTTGAAGCCGATAGTGCTGTCGAAATGTATTTAAACTACTTTAAAAATTCCGTATAATCATGTTATACGTAATTTTTTTAATTCGCTTAAGGTATGCCCTATTGGATTTACCAATATATTTTGATATTTTGATAATGAGCCGCGTGATGCCACCCTTATCGTAGGTAAATTCATCACCCCATAAAGTTCTGTGGATCATTATCATCATCTTCATAATCTTTATAGCCCTTCACAAGTCCACTGCTGAACATAGTCCTCCACCAAGGAATGCCACAAGGCACGGTTCTGAGCCACACGCATCGATCGACCTTTTGCACGTCTCAACAGGTCGTCACTCCATCTAGTGGGGGGCCGCTCCACATTTTGCCTACCGGTACGAGGCTGCCACTCGAGATAACTTATCTTCACGCACAATCCCTGACGGGGTAGCCAGAGAGAACAGATCGCCAAGTGTCACGATCTTTACATACCTCTTTCGCTTCTTTCAGATTCATTATCTTCTTCATACATGCACGTCTAGGTATCCGAGTACTCTTGACCCTCCCCTCTTCGAGCAGTTTGCTCACATGGTCTTCGAAAGTTAGTCTTGGTCTACCTCGACACCTTTTAATATTAACTTTCGCGCTATATATTTTCTTCACCATTCGGTCTTCACTCATTCGCTCAACGTGCCCAAACCATCGAAGCACGCCCTTATCAATTTTTGTGATAAGGTCATCTTTCAAACCTGCCATATTGCGAATCTCTTCGTTTCGCTTTCGGTCGGCCATGGTGACGCCGCACATTTTACGAAGAGATCGCATCTCCACTGCATTCAACTTGCTTTTATGCTTCTTCTGGCATACCCAGGTTTCGCTGCCATATAACAAAGTCGGTACCAACACTGCGTTATGTATTGCAAGGCGTGCACTCTTCACTACGCCTTGCCTTTTGACTAACGCAGTCAGGGCACCATTGACTTTGTTCCCGGCAGCGACACGCCTGTCCACATCTAAATCACATCTTCCATCCCGGCTAAAAGCACTCCCCAAGTATACAATTTCATTTACCTGTTCTAGACATTCCTGATTTACCCATATTTCACACTTCGTTCTCTCTTCGTCCCTTTCAAATACCAGAACCTTAGTTTTATTAGCATTCAAACGGAGACCTTTAATTTCACATTCCTCTTTCATACACGTGACTAATGCCTGCAGTTCTGCCTCTGATGGTGCAATAAGCACTGCATCATCAGCATACAGCAGACAATTTACTTTTATGTCACCCAATTTCACACCCAAACAGCTATCTTTCAGCTTCTGTAAACAGCTGTCGAGATACAGTATGAACAGCCAGGAAGACATGACACAACCCTGTTTCACGCCCGTTTGGACGCTAAACATGGGTGACAGGTCATGCCCTACCCGCACACAGGCTTTACAGTTACAGTAAAGTGACTGCACAGCCCTTAGCAATCGACCATCCACACCGTACCCCGGCAACAGTTCCCACATTTTCTTCCTTACAACCTTATCAAATGCTTTCTCAAGATCCACAAAAGCACAGAAAATCTTCTGGTTAGCAGCCAGAAGCTTTTCCGTGATCATGCGTAGAGAAAACATTTGATCCGTGCATCCTCTTCCAGGTCTAAATCCGCATTGTGCCTCCCATAGAAATCTTTCCGATTTCTCTTGCATCCTACGTGTCAAAACCTTCGAGTAAACTTTACTTGCTAAACTGGTCAAGCTGATCGCCCGATAGCACCCGCAGTCAAAATGTGAACCTTTACCTTTATATAAAGGCACAATGACTGCGGATCGCCAATCATCCGGGATATCCCCCGTTCGCCAGCACAAATTGCACAGCAGATAAAAGCTGTCCCAGACGCGAGGCCCACCATACTTGACCATTTCAGCAGTAACTCTGTCTAGTCCCGCAGCCTTACCACATTTCAAACTTCGAATCGCACGTTCAATCTCTTTCATACTGATGACCTCAGTGTCATCGAGGTCCAGGTCTGGCGTACCAGTCACGGCGTCATCCCCGGATCCCTCACTAAGATTATCACACGCATACATTTCTCTATAAAATTCGCTCCATCGCTGCATGACGTCCGATTTTTCTGTGAGGACGTCATTAGTTCTCGAAAGCACTTTGTTCATTCTTAAGGCCGTCGCACCACTTCGGGTCCTTCCAACCTCTTTCCAGAAGAGTTTAGAGTTCTCCTTAAAGTTGTGCGACAACCTTTCGTCCGCTTCCATTCTACGCCTTTCACACATTTCCTCAATCAATGCTTTCGTGTGAACTTTCTGCAGCTTATATCTTTCTTTCATCTTCTCTCTCATATCCTTATCATTACTAGAGGCCAAGTAGTCTAACCATGCTTTCTTCTTCTTCTCTACAGCTTCTTTCACTTCATCATTCCACCATGCATCTCTTCTTTTACTACTGCCTCTTTTTATTGTTCCACACACTTCTTCCGCTGCACTTACCATTCCATCCCTAAGGTTCTGCCATGTTCTTTCCACACATTCATTTCTGCCATCGATGGTGTCAAGCTTTTCGGCTACCCTCGCATGATATTTGTCCCTAGTATCCGCTTCCTGAAGCTTCCAGCTTCGGATGCGACAGACCGACTGTGGTTCTGTTACCGCCGTCCGGTAGCGCCAACCCGCGAACAGACCCCTAAATCTAGTAATCACTAGATAGTGATCCGAGATAATAATAATAATAATACTCATGGCTTCCGATAGAT
Organism: Parnassius glacialis; assembly: GCA_033319125.1. Taxonomy (NCBI): domain Eukaryota; kingdom Metazoa; phylum Arthropoda; class Insecta; order Lepidoptera; family Papilionidae; genus Parnassius; species Parnassius glacialis. Next base: position 32,696,310 of record JAVANC010000008.1, on the reverse strand, counting down.
AAGGCACTCATTTTATCCAGTTGTCATTTTTTACGGACTGATGAAGAAGAACAAGTTATAATAATTACAACTCAAGCTAAAGAGAAGAAATAATGATTAAATACTAAACATCTATAGTTAATAGTATATGGCAACGTCAACGTTTTATTCTTTATATCAAACACGTAGTGAGATATACTCCCCTCTACGGTCAAACACAAATTGAAACGCTGGGACAAAGAGTATATAATCTCTACGTTTTAATATAGGAATCGTTAGCAGATATATTATATATACAAACTTAACACTAATTTAATGTAAAAGTTAGTTAAAATTACCTTGCGTACATCCGCTCGATAAAATAAAATGATGTGTTTTACCTAGTTTCAAGAGCACCTCCCGCCCTCCCTTTATTGCGCGCACTATCCCCGCCGCCACTAATCCCTGCACCACTACTCCCAACACCACTAAACCAGGGAAGACACCACTGACAATACGTGTTTCGCCTCTACACGAGGCATTTTCAGGTGTAGTAGACTATGCGGTGGGTGACCGCTAAGCTTGGGTAAGTTTTATCAACTTTAAAGTAAAGTAAGTAACTTTCCGCAAAGTAACGCCTGATTCTATTAACTACTAATTTACTATACAGTTAATACATAAATATATATTTTGTGTACTACATTACACCTCCCACCTACAAACAATATAAAATAACTAGCGATCCGGCCCAGCTTTGCACGGGTGATTTCTGAATCTCTATAATAGTTTAGTTCGTGAATTTCAGGATTTTTGTGGTCCTTATTATACAGGGTTATTTTTCAAAGAGTAGCCAAATATTAAACTTAAGGTCAAATATATAAATAATGATATACCGTTATTGCAGTTTTTGAAAATACGAGTAAATAAGGCTTCTACTTTTTATTTGAAATTATCCCAAATTAAATGTGATTTATGGGCGGTACTTTTTTGCTTACCGATCGACCCTTATGAATGTGTGCGCAGTAAAAGTTAAACATTTAATATAATGCATTACCACGCATTTGAATTTAAAAGACAAAAAGGACAGAATGATTGAGATTTTTTTTATTAATTATTCTTTACCATTTGCCAATATTAGGTACTTATTCTGAACCTTCTCTGCAAATTCGGCCGGTTGTATACGCAAAGTTTCAGTTCTCTCCGTCGCCTTTTCGACACCCTAACGACCGCAAAGACCAAAGAGCATCCGCTATCCCATTTTTTGAGTAATATATAAAACTGATTATATATAGTATATATGAGTACAGGCATGACCCAAGCGTTATATGCATGTGTCTTATTCACACCGGACAAAAGGCAGTTAAGCACCTTATTATTATTATGGGGTATATATAAAGTTTTTTCATCTGGTTGGGCAGTATAAATATATAATTGTAAAAGAACATGGTAAACATACATAAATTATTATTATTATTATAGGGGGAAAAATTCTGTTTAATAATAATAATAATAATCTTTATTGACATAAAAAAAAAAATGTTACAATTTGAAGTCGCTGACTCCCGAGCTAGGTCAGAAAACCTGTGTTACGGGAGTCAGTGCGATCTCCCTAATATAAATGACAGCTAAACTATTTTATGTAAATAAAGCAATTTAATTCTATTTGCGTGCATGCATATCTGCGCGCGCGCGCGTGTGTGCGTGTGTGCGTGCGTGCGTGCGTGCGTGCGTGCGTGCGTGCGTGCGTGCGTGTGTGTGTGTGTGTGTGTGTGTGTGTGTGTGTGTAAGTGGATATGTATGTGTGTGAGTGCGAGTGAGTGGTCGTGCATGTGCGTACGTTCGTGTGTGTATGGTTGAAATTTAAGATTTAACAAATTTTTTGGATGTTTATTGATTAACTTCATACTAAGATCGATTCAGTTTGTTCATAATCTAGTCCTAATAGCCAATTCCTAATTTTAATTTTGACTTTTCTATTAGATATGGGATGTATATTTGTTAGCTTATTAATTTTGTTATATAAATATATAGCCTTATAAGCATGTTGCCGCCTAGCTGAAGCAGTTCGACATGTAATAGGTAAGCATACATTTTTTATAACCCTATTTTTGTTATAATCAGCGGCATTATAAACGGTAACTATATGCTGTTTAGTAATTAATTTTAAAATGTACAGTTGTCTAACAGTTAATACTCGACATTTCTCGTACAATTCTTTAGTGGGAAATCTGTATGGCCTAAAGGTCATGACTTTTAAGAGGGATCTTTGTGCCCTTTCCAGGCGGATTAAAAAGGTCTTACAGGCTCCTCCCCAGACGTTTATACAGTATCCTATAATAGACTGAACCAAAGCATAATATATTGAACGTAGAAGAGGTAAATCAGCGGAGTATCTTAACTTTTTAAAAACCCAAATAAGTTTTCTAGTACGTTCAGTTGTAAGATCTATATGTGAACGCCAGTTAAGTTTGTTGTCTAATATTACGCCTAGATATTTGACACTACTGGATTTAGTAATTCCAAGACATGAACATGGTGAGGTAGTATTGAAAGATTCCGTACACGAGTGGACCTTAAGATCGAGGTTTACGGATCCAGTGTTTCCCAAGGAAAACTGCATGTATGTAGTTTTAGAAATATTTAAAGTTAGGAGATTTGCACCGAGCCAATGGCCAACCCTGTGAAGTCCCAACTGAGCATTATGTCGAGCCTCATCCCAAGTCTTACCGTGGAAGACCAAAGCTGTATCATCAGCATAGGTAAACATTTTACCATTTACTAGAGGTTGCTGACATAAATCATTTATATAGATAAGAAAGAGACTAGGTCCTAGAATACTACCCTGTGGAACGCCACATACAACCGGTTCCTCGGGACTGACGTATTCACCCACTTTAACCTGTTGTGTGCGGTCACACAAGAAGTCCCTAAATAACATCAGTGCATTGCCACGAATACCAACGCGTTCTAACTTGCTCACAAGGATAGGTATCGAGACAGTGTCAAACGCCTTGGCTAGGTCGAGGAAAATCCCTAAACATTTTTGCTTCGCATCAACCTTTGATGTCACAAACTCTGTTAATTGAATTACTGCGTCTTCAGTGGACTTCCCCGACCTAAAGCCAAATTGTGAAGAAGATAAAACTTTATTATGTTCTAAGAATTTAATAAGTCTACAATTTAATGATTTTTCCAAGATTTTTGAGATAGAAGAAAGTACTGAAATAGGCCTGTAATTGGACATTTCGTCTCGAGATCCACCCTTATGAACAGGAGTGATCAGCGATTTTTTAAAAACTTTTGGAAAGATTCCTTGCGCAAAACACAGCTCAAAAAGTTTAGTCAACGGTGGAACTATAAGATGTACGGATAATTTGAGAAGTTGCACAGGTAAGGAGTCCCATCCAGTAGCAGAGTTATTTTTTAGGTTTCTAATAATAGATTCAACCTCGCCCTCATCTGTTTCTTAGCTCTTTGGCTAGTTTTCACATACGGGCCGAAGCCAAGTAAATGTAGCGTGGAGTGAGTATTTATGTAGGTGGTGTGTTCTGGGTAGCTATTTCATTTTTCTTCCAATTGCATGAATTTTCTTACTATTCGACAGGTATTTAAAATTGCGGCTTTTTGGAGTATAATGTACCTTGAGTCTTTCAGGTCTATTAATTTGAGGCTGTGGTGGAGATGGTTGAGTATGACACCCATGGTGGAGACGACTATGGGTACATTTTAACAGTGGTAGACCCACGCGGCAGCTTTTGCTGTCGCACGGATGGGCCGGCTCGAACCGGGGTGGTACCACGACCTCACAGAAAACCAGCGTGAAGTAGAGGTTCACCTCTGCGTTTCGCTTAGTGAGTGCAGGTGGCCGGAGGCCCTTTTTACTGGAAATGAGGCATTCCATCTTAGTCCTCACGGGTGACAACGCATCTGCATTTTGATTTGTAATAGAGGATAGATGTAGATGTCTATGGGCCGCAGCAACCACTTACCATCAGGTGGACTGTGTGCTCGTTTGTCACCCTTATCCTATAAAAAAAAAACTATATAAACTTTATTTTGCCTCCAAATTCTGGTCACTTCTTCTTTAAGCTCTGCATATTTGCTTATCTTCTCGCCTATTGTTTTTTGTAAGTTTTATTATTATGGGGTATCTATAAAGTTTTCTCATCTGGTTGGGCAGTATAAATATATAATTGTAAAAGAACATGGTAAACATACATAAATATCAATAAAGTAAAATAAATACATAAAAATTACATAAATATATAAAAACGCAACCAGATGGAAGCCCTCGGCAGAGGAGACCAAACGGCCGAGGGTTAGGGGGAAAGGGTAAGAAACCGGCGGACGATGCGGGCGGTATCGAGGAGCACCGCCTTCAACATTTGAGCTTGGAGCAGTCCGTCACGGAGTCCCAGTCGCCTCAGATGATCCGAGAGGCTGACTGGGATTAACCCGTTCGCAGAAACGACCACAGGAATAATTTCAATCGGCAGACCACCCCACATGTCGGTCACCTCGTGAGCCAGGTCCAGATATTTTGTCAGCTTATCTGTTTCAGCTTTCACGAGGTTCTCGTCATAAGGAATGGTAATTTCGACCAAAACTATCCTTGACTGTGCCCGGTCCGTCAGCACAATATCAGGCTTATTTGCAAGAATAGTCCTGTCTGTGATGATGGCCTGGTCCCAGTAGAGCCTGGTGCGGTCATTTTCGAGCACGGCTTCCGGCAAGTACTTATAATATGGCAGTTTCCGATCCACGAGATCGTATTTCAGAGCGAGCTCCTGGTGTAGAACCCTGGCTACTAGGTTGTGCCTATGCAAATACTCAGAGTTAGAAAGCGCCGAGCAACCGGAGATGATATGCCTAAGTGACTCACCGGGATGGCGACAAGCTCGATAGATGTCGACGGCGCCATCCTATAGGATGTATTTCCGATAATTGTTGGTCTTAATAACCTGATCCTGTATCGCACAGACAAAACCCTCGGTTTCCCCAAAGAGGTCACCGAAACGTAGCCAGTGGAGGGAGGTGACTGTGTCTACGAAAGGCTCATGTAGAGCCTTGTAGAACCTCCCGTGGAGCTCTTTCTCCTTCCATACGGTCTCCCGGTCGGAAATGCTCTGTACTGCCGGGTCTTGCTATTGCTCGTTGGCTAAGGATATAGGGGTAAGTCCTTTATCACAAGAAATAACGTCCCTATAGTATGGAGCATCCGCTCTCGTCAGAAAGTAATTACGGAGGCTGCACACTTCGTGATTATGCATGGTAAGCGCGCTTAAAAAGCCGCGCCCACCATGCTTCCGCGGCAAGTACAGCCTCATTACTGACGATCTCGGATGATGCATTCTGTGGGACGTCATTATAGTGCGGACTTTTCTGTCCAGAGCGTTCAGTTCGGTCTGAGTACACCTGAGTATGCCATAGGTATACATGAGAACAGGCATGATCCAACCATTATATGCGTGCGTCTTATTCACACCGGGCAAAAGGCTATTAAGCACTTTGGTCAAGCGTGCATAAAACACATCGCAAACTGACCGTTTCATACCCGCCTCATCTACACCGATGTTCTGTGACATACCCAGGTATCGGTATGTTTCAGCCTCGGAAAGGGTTCTTATGCTGATGGGCATAGATAAGTCTATGCCCTCAGAGTTAGCAACCCTTCCCCTTTCGACATGGAGAATCGCACACTTATCCGTCCCCAGCTCCATTCCAATAGAATTGCTAAAATCACAAGTTATGTTTAGCAATTACATAAGGTGAGAGCGACTGGAGACGAATAATTTGAGATCATCCATATAGAAAAGGTGGGTAACTTTTGTACCTCCTCTCCAAAGTTGAAATCCCCTCCCGGAACCCTCTAGTAAGGTACTAAGAGGGTTCAGAGAGAGGCAGAACCAGATTGGACTCAAACAATCGCCCTGGAAGATACCCCTTCTTATACAATACAATACAATACAATACAATAACTTTATTTCAGGCATCAAGGACTTAAAAATTAAGAACATTGGCCCATAGCAATATATACCTTAACCTAAAAATATATATAAAATATAGACATAACTTAACACTATCTAGGGAACTTTTTTCTTTGGCGCGTCCCTGTATCGGCGAAACACTACCCCAGAGTATGTTATCCTTATCCTTATGTGGTTCTCCGCAGCCGTCATCCGCTCACCTAGATGACAAAGGATCGTACTCCACTGCCCCATACACTGCTTGAGGAAGTCGCGAACTGTACAGTCAACCTTGTACAGCTCGAGGACCCTCTTAAGCCATGTATGTATGAGTCGAATGCCTTTTTGTAGTCTATCCAGGCGGCGGAGAGATTCCGACGGTTGCGTTTAACCACCTTGCCAATGACCGCGTCAATGAGGAGTGTTTCCTCGGTTCCACGACCACAGACAAACAAAATTAAGATGGCTTCTAATAAAATTAAAATGACATGGAGTATAATTAATAGCGAAACTGGTAAGATCAACTCTCGCAATTCAAACTACCAGTTAAGTGTTAATAACAAATTAACCGAATCAGATCAGGACGTCGCAGTGGTTTTTGAGTAATATTTTACTGATATTCCGATATTAACCACTAGGTCACTGAATTCTTCTCCTGCGGTCGCCGAATCATTACTTAAACAAAATGTAAATGCGTGTACAAAGAATTTTACATTTCATAAAGTATCATCAAAAGATATGGTAAAATATTTTAAAACTATTGATGTTAAGAAAACTGCGGATCTGTGGGGGATTTCCGTTAAAGTTATTGCGTCTATAATAGATACAATCGCGCCTCATTTAGCTGTTATTTTTAATACTAGTATCGAATCTGGTGTGTTTCCTGATTTAATGAAGTATAGTAAAGTAATACCTTTATTTAAATCTGGTAGTACATTAGACCCCGCCAATTTTAGACCTATTTCTGTACTACCAACACTTAGTAAGATTTTTGAAAAAATTATTCTTGATCAAATGTTAAATTTCTTTAATATAAATAATTTACTTCATAAAAATCAATTTGGTTTCACAAGGGGTTGCTCGACAACTGATGCCGGTGTTGAGCTGATTAAATATATATTGAATGCATGGGAGAATTCACAGGATGCTTTGGGTATATTTTGTGACCTATCCAAAGCCTTCGATTGTGTTCACCATGAAACATTAATCAGGAAACTTCAACACTACGGTGTAAGAAGTGATGCTCTAAAATTAATTATTTCATATTTAAGTAAGAGAACGCAAAAAGTTGTCATCAACAGTATGAGTTCTTCCGGGTCGATGGTACAGATGGGCGTGCCTCAAGGCTCAATTCTCGGCCCCTTTCTGTTTCTTGTATATATTAATGACTTACCTTACATAGTAGGAGATAACCATGATATAGTATTATTTGCAGATGACACTTACACACAAAAAGTCCCGCTGGGTTTCTTGCTGGTTCTTCCCAGGACAGAGGTTTTTTCGAACCAGTGGTAATTATACAAAAGAGTGAATTTCAATAAGTATTATTTATAATCTATATTGAATAAAAAAGTTTCTGTTTCTGTTTCTGTTACAGCCCCTACATCCATTCTGAGCGCGCGACATTACCTGATTTGATTTCAGGTGACGAGTGATTCTCGCGCTCAAAATGGATGTTAGTGTCTTGTATATCGTGGGTAGACACGTTATGGGGCGGTATTTGCTCGGGTCTGTGGTATCCTGATCTTTAGGAACCAAATGAGTGATCCCAGTAGTGAAGAGGCTCGGGAGCGACTTCTGGTCAAGGGCCTCTTGAAACTGTCGGGCGAGTACAGCGTGACACACCACAAACCCTTTCAGCCAGTAGTGATGCAGCCCGTCGAGCCCCGGACTTTTCCAGTTCGGGGCTCTACCGACCGCCTCAGTTACGTCATCCAGCGTTATGATGACGAGGTCCATGGGCGTAACATTTGCACACTGACTCGCCACAACTTCCGTCCAAGGTCCCTCGCTGTGGTTTATGGGCTCTGATTCCGTGCTGGGCCCGTTCCACGTACCATTGGTCGCTCCAGTGATTCATAGAGCCTCTTCTGATCACTCTGGCAGAGACGATTTTGGTTGAACCGTGTTGACCTCTCGGTATATCGCCGAATCCGCTTCCCCCAAGCAGCTATTCTCTGCTTCAGGTCGTCTATGCGCTCCGTCAGTTTTTGCGTTATATCCGGCTGGGACAAATTGATATTTGTCCCAGCAAACGCCATCCTAACGGTGCGCTCAATTCTCGGCCTATTATTGTCGGAACAGAAGCTTACCAGTCTGCCGACGAGGGCCCTTGCCTTTGCGATACGGTCCTCAATCCTTCTTCTCCAGGCTGGGATGGCGCTACTTTGTCTAGTAGCGCCTCCAGCCGTGGGAACTTTGGCGCCAATAATGCGGCAAACTGCCAGTGCGGCGCCAAAAAGAATTGAGTCCGTCTCGCAAAGATCCCAGCTGGCTTCCAAATAGGTCACCAGCATTGGGTTTAGAGCCCTCACGACAGCCCGATTACGCTTGCTCAGGGGCATGCGCGGGAGTCGCGGTCGATTTTCGACAGGCATACTGCGCGTTTCCAAAATAGCCTCTTCCAATGTACTCCTCATTTGCTCTAGTTCTAGTTCCTGGGCGACTGTTCCATCATCGTCTGAACCAACCATAACTGAAAGATTTACGGCGGATCCACGTGTGCTGGTTGCTCTGCAACTTGTGGCGCCGCATCCTCAGCCATAGTATTGTCATCCGATGAGGAAACAGCCTCACGTCGTAGCCGTTCGAGTTCGGTTCTATCGAATATGTTTGAGCGCAAGATGTACCGAACTCGGTCTGCCAGGTTTTGCTCGGTGACGGTTATAGATGGCTCCAGCTCAGCAAAAAGTCGATGCATCCTAGCCCGATATGCAAAACCTCCAATTTCTTCCCCTTTCGCCCCAAAATACGCTAGCAATGCGTTGATGTTCATCTGCATTGACCAACGCACGTGACGTACTCCACCAGTGGCGGGTGCTGATTGCTGGGCCTGCGAAGACCCTGCCAACACCAAGCCAGCTGGTGGGGACGATGGATGCGAGGGGCTGCTAGATGGTCGTGCAGCACCTCGCGCTCGGCTGGCGGCCCGCATGCTTTCGCGTCCAGCGCCAGCTCCAGACGCGCCCCGGCGACCCCCAGGTAGCGGCCTTTTACGCAGTCTATTTCTTTCCATCATCCATAAAATGGGCGTCAATTAACGGGAGACGCCCAGGCCCGGCACCGTTTCATGATTTGGCCGAAAGCACAAGCGGGCCCAAATTAGCACCCTCAATTCTGCCGAGGCACGGCGCTCACACCTCTTGGCAAGGAGCTGACTGACTGCGCTGACGTAGCAGTTTTGTCACATAACCGTTACGTCAGCGGGCGATGGGGTCGTCACTTCCCTACGCCTTTTATTATTATTATTATTATTATTAAGTATAATTTACTTAAGTAGTACATATTATTTCAATGGTAAAAAAAGGTTTATTTAAGAATAAACTGTCATCTCAGGAGCAATGACACACTTATTGCAAGTGCGCACTTTAAGGAAATCGCCACCGTTATAAATATGCAAACACCGGTTCTCAAGTTTCTGCAAAGTTAATAAAACTGGAGATTTGCCCTAAATATAATAATATTATACAAGTTATATATATATATATATATATATCTTTATATATAAAAAGTACGTGTCACGTTGTTTGTCCGCGATATACTCCTAAACTACTGAACTGATTTCAATGAAATTTTTGGTCAATGTGCAGTTTGATCCAACTTAAAAGATAGGATAGCTTACATCTCAATTTATAGTCGCAATACAATATTATTTTATTGAAAATTATTTGCTATAATTTGACAGTCACAATTATCTCTTAGCTTCAAACGATTCTGTCAGATGACGATATCTGTTGACTGGATTGAGTAAATATTTCATAGATGGCGCTATGTTAAAAATACAAACGTTTAATATAAGCTACAATTTAGTAGCATAACCACCACGTGTTGCTCTAAGTATTCAACAGATTTAAAAAAAAATTGCAGACTGTGTGCAGTTTGGTCCAACTTGAGAGATAGGATAGTTTTTATCCCGATAAGTGACCCTCAATTTTTTTTTGCTAATTTCAGCGGTTTGTTATGGAAAGCAAATGGTTATTCGGAAAGAGCAGAACAACGTCTGCTTGGTCAGCTAGTATATATATATATATATATATATATATATATATATATATATATATATATATATATATATATATATATATATATATATATATATATGTAAACGAAGTAGTAGAAGAAGTAGTAGTGTAGTTATATATATATATATATATATATATATATATATATATATATATATATATATATATATATATATGTAAACGAACGTAGGATTTGCATTCGGGTAGTTAATTTCTTATATTTCGGTTCCTCAGTTTAGGCAAAGAACCCATTCATTAATTACAGTTTATCTAAGCTAAACATAGGCCTCCCCCATAGATTACATTATTAGGGGGATGGCATCTGCAGTTTCTTATTATTTTGAGCTGTTATTAAGAAGAGTCTCATGCTTTACCGACTGACCAAGCCGGGTTTACCGTGTAGTGGCGATGTAAGAATATCCACTACCCCATATTATCCCGTGGGTGTCGTAAGAGGCGACAGAGGAAAACAAATCAGCAGATGGGCAGCAGCGTCTTCCTAATAACGACCAAGCGTGGAAATCATGGCAATCGAGAGTAATAGGCAAACTTTGGCGGAGGCCTATGTTCAGCAGTGGACTTTAGTAGGCAGTAACAGTAGGTAGTTTTAACAGTGGTAGAGCCACGCGGCAGCGTTTGCTGTCGCACGGATGGGCCGGCTCGAACCGCGGTGGTACCACGACCTCACAGAATGCCAGTGTGAAGTAGAGGTTTACCTCTGCGTTTCGCTTGGTGAGTGCAGGTGGCCGGAGGCCCTTTTTTTTGGAAATGAGGCATTCCATCTTAGTCCTCACGGGTGACAACGCATCTACATTTTGAATTGTAATAGAGGATGGATGTAGATGTCTATGGGCCGCAGCAACCACTTACCATCAGGTGGACTGTGTGCTCGTTTGTCACCCTTATCCTATAAAAAATATTAACGGTAACGGTTATTTGGAAGATGCTGCTGCCTATTGCCTGTTTCAGTTTAGTTCTGTCGCCTCTTAGTATACTCACAGAAAGTGAGTTCTCTTCCGCCGCCACTACAAGGCCTTGAACTACAGACGAGGAAGTGTTTGGGCATTACTGTACAGATAATTAAATATCATCCTCATCCATTTCAAATAGATTTGTAAATAGAACGCAAAGGATGATTTGCTCCAGCAGACAGCGGAGTATAGTTACGCGCACTAATCGCGGCAATACGAATAATGAGATGAGCTAAGGTGAACTTATTTGTTACGGAGATGGTAGCAGTGTGAAAAATTGTGTTTTAATTAAAAAAAAGTATAAGTTGCTAGTGTATGTATATACACAAAACAAACACTCAGTGCCGTATTCTTTATAGACTGAGAGCTGGCGACGAATTTTGGGAAGGTCCTTTGGGCAAGTTGAAATTGTGAAAAAATATAATTTCGTCAATTGGCGAATCCAAACCCGCGAGCCTGGCTGAGCGTTTGCGGTTATTTTGTTACTGCGCAGTATACAACATTTGCAAAAAAAAAAGTCCTAAAAATGTTTTTTTGGCAACTTGATTTCTTTTTTATCTTTTAATTTAGTTTTTATATAATTCAAAATCCCAGACGTTTTTTGTCGGTTATAAAGTATTATCAGACCTCTCCAAAAATATTTTTTTTATTCCCAAAAAATATACTTTTGGCAACTCAAATTTTAATCACGTATTTATTGAGTAATTTTAATAACACAAAATTTGAAGTATAATTATTATATTATATATTATATATAATATTATTATAAGGTTATTACTGAAAACTTATGTGTATTGGAACTAATTTTTTTACACATATTTAACTTTTAAATAAAACTGGTTTTTACGGATTTTATCACGTAAATTAACTCATTTTATATTCCCGACGTTTCGAGTATTTTACAGCACACGTGGTCACGGGGGAGGACTGAGGTGTTTGACGTCCTAATATTATAGTTAACCACGGCTACCTCCAGATTAAAATTATTAATTTTGTTCCGATCTACGCAGTATGAACTTACAGTATCTTGAAGTCTTGCGGTTGTATACTTGGGTTGGGATTATTTTTTAATTCTAGGATCCCAAGCAGATGGTCTTACCAGGTGGTGACTCCAAATAGAAGGGGATCGCCCTACACTTCGCCTACTGGTACGAGGCTGCCACTCGAGAACCTCTTTTTCCATCGGTTGTCGGTTCTTCGAGCTATATGGCCAGACCATTGCCACTTCAGTTTACTAATCCGTTGAGCTATGTCGGTCACTCTAGTTCTACTGTGGATATCCTCATTCCTAAGTTTATCACGCAAGGAAACCCCAAGTATAGCTCTCTCTATAGCTCGCTGAGCGACCTTGAGCGTCCTCATACGGCCATCAGTGAAGGACCACATCTCGGATCCATAAGTCATCACTAGCAACACGCACTGGTTGTACAATCTGGATGCAGGTGGCTCAGAACCGTGCTTTGTGGCATAACTTGGGGGAGGACTATGTGCAGCAGTGAAATTGTGAAAGATTGTAATGATGATGATGATGATGAAGCAGGTGGTATTCAAATTAGAACGTTTTTTTTAATTTCAATAGCCTCGCGAATCATCCTTGGAAGGAATCGGTGTTCTTTAGCGAGGATTCGTGGTCTATCAAATCAAATGTAGTGACGGGGGTGATCCTGTACGTGTTCACAGACTGCAGACTTCCCGAAGCGTTCCTTCTCCACATCAGCTGTGTGCTTTAACGCGGGTTCTTATTGATCTTTTAGTTTGTCCTATATAAGAGAGTCCATATTCACAATCAAGCTTGTACACTCCTGCATCCTCCAGAGGGAAATTACACTTGAGTGATGGTAAAGACTGACTAATCTTCTTCGCCGATTTGAAGTATGTTTTAATGGAAGCACGCTTCAAGATATAGCCAATCTTGTCATTGACACCTTTGACATATGGTAGTACAGCAGGTACTATCTATATACTATCGACTGTGGCCGGCTTCACTTGTTCACTGTGAGGTAGGCACGGGACCCGAGGCTTGTTGTCGTGCAAAACTTGCATGACGTGTGAGCTCGGCGACCAGGTGCTTACTGTCACAGATCCCTCGTGCTCTCTGAAACAAAAATTTACCCACGGTAGCTAACTGAGAAGGATGGTGGTGAGAATTACCGTTTAAATATCTATCTGTATGGGCTTGTATGTAACACAGCGTGGCTCAAGGTGTTATCAGGATTGCGAATTACAAAATACCCAAAAAAAAATCAAAGATATGAAAAATGTTAAATCTTTAAAAAAACGCGTGTCAGTGTCCTAATAGACGAAGCCTATTATACATTAAATGATTTCTGTAGTGATGATTTTTTTTGATACAATAGTTAAAATTATAAAAAAAACCACAGGTATTTAAGGTAATAGGTAATAATTCGCTTAACATAATTATGTTAACATAAATATAAAAGCAATTACATTATATTTGATACTATTTATTAATTAATTTTAAAATTTAAATGAATAAAAAACAATGAAATGTGTCAATATTTATTTGTTTGAAATATTGCTAGGTCATTATTTAAAAATGTAAATAATAAAACATAGTTCTTATTCAATATATTTATGTCATATTTAGATTTCTAACACACTTAACTCTTTTCTCAAATTCTATATCCACTAATATTTTGTTTACGTTTTTTTTACATTTTTTTGTTATTTTTTTATGTACTTTAAATGATTTCCAAAAATAATGTACTTCGTTTGCACACAGGGTAGGACATAGTTGACTTGATTATATAATTATGTATCTAACATCTATGTAATACCTATGATCCATGAAATAAATGATTATGATTAGTATGACATCTAGAAAAGCTTAAGAATTGTTTGCCTCTAACTCCATTGTGAACTAAATCTTAGAATTTATTGAGTTAAGATGGTCTAAAAATGCAGTTACTTTATCCGGAAAAACTAGTTTTATTTAAATGTGTAGTGTTCGCGTAAATATTATAAGAAATCATATTTAACTTTTTTTTAATTCTTTTACTTTTAGGAATATCTGTAGTCTCTTTAATCCATTTCTAATCTCATTAATATAAAATATAACTAATACCTCAGCAAAAAAACATTACTCTGTAAACTTTTCAAACAAATTAACTAAACCCGCTATAAAATCTGTCATAATATATTTCGCTTCATTTCTATGTGGCGTCACCCTGGTGGTAGAAAAAGTCGTGGACATGAAATAAAATGAAAAACAAAACAATGGTTGTTTGTAATGGTACTATGGTATTTCATGTTGTACAGAGTCCCCCCACAGTTTTCCGCCTAACGTGAGTCGGACCATTAGATTCATGAGCGGTGTTTTCCTCAAATATTTATTGAAACTTGTAACATTAGGTTAAATTTGACAGTAGCACTAAAACTTCAAGTTCCTAGCCTGGTCACCTCCTGTGACTCGTGTAACTAGTAACGTCCTCTCAATATATTTTAATTTGCATTTATATATTGCCAGCTGGCCAGACAGACGTTGTTTTGTCCTTTCTGACTTTAATTATTATGTAGGCGATGGACTAGCCTATCACCTCTTTCACAATTTTCATATAAATCCATATATGTTTGACTAAACGTGCTCTTTTCCATACGTAAATTGCATATAAGAGAATGCACCAACTTGCCTAACATGTCGTGAAAGGCGACTAATGGGATACTGAATTTGTGAGTGTGTAGGCGATGGAATACATATCAGTACTTTCACAATTTTTTATTTAATTCTAGCTGTCCAGACAGACGTTGTTCTGCCATTTCCTACGACCCTTTGTCCTGTAAGAAATCCATAAGTTCGCAATAAAAAATATTGAAGGTCACTTATCGGAATAAAAACTATCCTATCTCTCCAGTTGGACCAATTTGCATACAATGTGAAATCTGTTCAGTAGTTTAGGAGTTCATCGCGGACAAACATTGTGACACGTAATTTTTTACATAATACTAGTAATCTGCCACGGCTTCGCACGGGTGATATCTGGATTCTACAATAGCGCCACCTATCGGGTCGAACTATGCCTATAACCTTCACGGAAGTACAAGCATTATCATAGATCCCATCCGTAGAGTTCGTGATACTTGGCGATTTTAATGCCCACCACGCCGAAACGCTTGGTTCACGTTTAAACGCTCATGTGGGGAGATCTGTTTATGATTTTGGCTTGGAATATGGTCTGACACAACTGGTTACTTCGCCTACGCGTATTCCAGATGTGGAGGATCATACACCTTCTCTGTTGGCCTTTCTGCTGACCTTTCATCCGGACGGATATCAGGTTTCCGTCGATGCCCCTCTCGGCTCTTCGGACCATTGTCTTATCCGAAGTGTGGTGCCACTACCACGCTCCCCTCGCGGTTGCGTTCTGTAGGCTGCTGTCGTGTTCGGCATTCCAGGTCGTACCCTTTTGTCGTATCTCCTCACTTTCAAGGCACTCCCCATCTTGCCTCAGCTAGCATCGGAATCATCGGAGTCGACATATCGAGTGATATGCAGTTTCGTGGTCACTTGGAAGAGAAGGCTAAATTGGCCTCTAAAAAGCTTGGCGTGCTCAGCACATCGGGGCAGTATTTCATGCCAAATTTCACACCGCCTGCAACTTTACAAGGCGCAGGTTCGGCCTCTCATGGAATACTGTTCCTATCTCTGGGCTGGGGCTCCACAGTGCGAGCTCCTTCCACTTGACCGTATCCAGCGCAGAGTGGCTCGAATCGTCGATGACCGAATCCTTGCCGATCGGCTCGATTCACTGGCGCTGCGAAAAGATGTCGCACCGCTTTGCCTATTTTATCGAATTTACCACGGGGAGTGCTCTGAGGAATTGTTCGGACTAATTCCAGCCGCTCAATTTCACCATCGCACATCGCGACAAAACTCGCGATACCATCCTTACCATCTGGATGATTGGCGGTCCACTACTGTGTGATTTAGAAGATGGTTTCTTCCTCGCACAATTTCCTTGTGGAATCGACCCTATGTGGAAGGGACCTTCAAGAAAATAGCCTACTCCTTTTTAAAAGGATGGCAACGCATCTGTAAATCCCCTGGCGTTGCATTTGTTCATGGGCGGCGGTAGTCACTTACCATCAGGTGAGCCGCATGCTCGTTTTCCCCCTCTCCTATAAAAAATATGATGAGAAAGTTTTACCGCAATCTGATGAACGGTGTAGTAGTACATTACGTACGAACACACAAACATTCATTTTTATATATAAGATTTTTTGGCTAAATGTGCTTTTACAGGCTTTTTTAAGTTCTACAGGCTGTTGGCGTGACACTTTGTATAAATAAATTACGAATGGACAACCATCTAGACCTGAAACAATTATTTGTAGGCCATGCAAATAGTTATTGCATTCGGGATTGGGAAACGCCTGTGCTACTGAGCTGTCAATTTTTTTTATAGGATAGGGTGAAAAACCACTTACCATCAGGTGGACTGTGTGCTCGTTTGTCACCCTTATCCTATAAAAAAAAAGACGCTGCTGCCCATATTTTGGTGTGTTTCCCTCTGTCGTCTCTTACGACACCAGCGCTACGGAACGATATGGAGTAGTGGATTCTTACACCGCCACTATACGGCTAAACACATATTTAAAACAAACACAACACAAACACTCACGCCTGTCACCCAGAGGGGTAGGCAGAGACTACGGACTTCCATTTGGCGCGATCCTGATACACCTCTCTCGCCTCCTGGGGATGAGTCGCTCGCGTCGGTAGGCTTCGACCACCTAACCCTAGGGCCACCCTACACATGTCCTCAGGGCGGTGTAAAACGAGCAACAAAGCCGAAACGATAGACACAGCTCCTCGCCGTATGGTAGCGGCGTAAAATCTACCACCCCTTAGTTCGCACCATTAGCCAACAATATTTAAAACATCGTGTTATTTAATTCTACACAACGCATGCTCATCCGAGAGAGACCATTATTTTCTGCATTTACAGTTTCAGCTTAGCAGTGTCAGTCAGTTGTTAAAGCAGAATCTATCAATTTTACGAGTAATGCAGCAGCCCTCCATTTTAACTGACTGATTCTTAAGAGCATTTAGAGGAAAAGTAATGTGGGCACAAGCCTCATTTTATTACTTCGCCACTCTGATGCAGCGCTTGTTGACGGTCCTCGTCATCAACCATGTTATAGCCTAGCTGATTTCCTCATGATGTTTTCATTTACATGGTAGAGTCATGCTGCAGCTATATTATGGTTGTAGCACGAATTGGTCGGCTCGACCGGGGAAGGACCACGCTCTCACAGAACACCAGCGTCAAATAGCAGCTTAATTCTGCTGTGTTTCGTATAATGAGTGCACAGATCCGAACCATTTTACTGGTAACAAGGTAATCCATCTTGGTCTTGGTGCCAACGCATTCTGAGTTTTGATTCTAAATCGCAGATAAATGTAGATGTCTATGGGCCACAGAATCCACTAGCATCAGGTGGACTGTGTGCTCGTTTGTCACTCTTATTCAATTAAATGAAATTGTGCGAAATCATCTCTATGATTTCTCATTGATTTTATACGTGGAAGAGCCACGCTCTAGCTATATTGTAGTTGCAGCACGGGTCACCTCGACCGAGGTAGGACCACACTCTCACAGAATACCAGCGTAAAATAGCAGCTTAATGTTGTTGTGTTTCGTGTGGTGAGTGTAGAGAACCGGAGACCTGTTTTTACTGGGAACGAGGCTTCCATCTTAGTTCTCATGGGTGACAACGCATCTGCATTTTGAGTCTTGATTGAGAATAAATATAGATGTCTATGGGCCTTAGCAGCCACTTATCATCAGGTGGACTGTGTGCTTGTTAGTCACCCTTATTCAATAAAAAAATTGAAAATATATGAAAGTGACCTATGTTCAGGAGTGGACTTTTATAGGCTGTAATGGAATCTGTGCGCTTATTGCATAGCTAAGAGGACATGGCCAATTTCGTGTTTTCATTGTCTTGAGATTCATCTCAGTTATCTAGAATAATTATGTTTCGGCAAGGCGTGAAGATGGCGGGATGCGTGCGCGCAGCAAAACTAGCGCGTGCGACTCCGCGCTGTCAGTCTCGCGCCGTGCCTTGCGTCGGCTCAGACGTATACACTGAGCTAGGGATATTTTAACTTACTTGATATTTAGTGAACTGTAATACTACGTGATGCATTTCGAGGCGGCGTTCGTGCTGCTGCTTGCGCTCGGTGAGTTTAAGATACGAAATAAACGGTTAAGAAAATGTCGGATTCGAATTTCAAAAAATGGTTTTCATAGTTGACAGAATAATATAAAATATATCAGATGCATTACACATCAAAGTTATATGAAACCTTTTTTTTATAAAACTGTAATGACAAACGAACTTATAGTCGACCTGTTGGTAAATGGACACTTCATATTTAAATAAAGAACGATACAGATGCGTTGACACTTGTAAGGACAGAGATGGAATGCCTCACAGCCTGTGATAGTATTGACTCTCTATACTCTCCAGAGCGGGACCCAGCAGGGCAAGCACGCGAATACCCACCCAGTCGAACTCCTCAACACACGAGTCCTACCACCTAGGAAATATACAACTGGCATCCAATAATTGCTAATTAAAGCATTTTTAAAGATATAGAGTTAGATATAGTAAACCATATTGTAGTATCATAAAATTAAAAAATATGGTTTCTATTAAATGGTTTATTATTTATAACTGTGTTAATATATTTTAATTCATTATTTTAATTAAAAATGTCAATACAGACTTTTAGTACCTTTAATCTACTGCTTATGTTAATGGCAACAAATAAATAATTAAAAATTACTAAAAGTTTTGTACAGCCGACTTCAATATAAGTTATTAAGAATAACTCAAAAACTATTGGTCTGACCTTGATCAAATTCCTATAGGACCACACGAGATGTATCAGCTTTCATATAAAAAAAAGAATCATCGAAATCGGTTCACCCAGTAAAAAGTTGTGAGGTTACACACATAAAAAAAACCAAAAAAATATACAGTTGAATTGAGTACCGTCTCCTATTTGGAAGTCGGCAGAAAAATATATAATATTGGTATTTAAAGCAACTTTCTAATCTGTTTAAAATATTTAATTGCAAATGTAACCTTGTTAAAGTAAGGTACTATTTGGGGAACATCGAGGAGAACAAATAGATGTTTAAATGGCGCAATTTGTGGACAAATTGTGAACGAGAGCGAGCTAACAGGTGGAACCGTGGCCACGGAGCGTAAACTTTAAGACCCGATCCCGCTACATCGTTAAGTCTGCGCCGGCCCGATCTAGCGCATTGGATTGACACACATTTTAACCAAGCACCTTTGCTTTGAACCTTAATCCGCTGAACAGTTACAATGAAAGTTATCCGAGGGTCACGTAACATTTGCTTTAGATTGCAGTTAGGGCTGACAGCTTAAAATAATAAATAGAGAAGAGAAAAAAGAAAAAAAGACAAGTTTATGTAAACATATAAAAATCACTAAATAAAACACTTGTCTGGTTTGACAATTATATATTTCATAATATTTTAAGACATCTGTCGCTATCGGGGGTACAAATGATTCGCATAGGATCTGCTGAAGAAAAATTCTATCGTCCTCCCATTTTTTTATACTGACAGCAGCTTTATCTAATTTAAGAGACGAAATTACATCCTTCAAGGGTGTTTACGATGGCAGAAGTTTGTAATGGAAATTAGTTGCATTACACACACCACCACAACAAGTCCTCTGCTGAACATAAAATTTCCCTATAGATTGCTTCACAGGGAGAAATTTGGTATAGTTTCCGCGTTTAAATATTTATTGAATAGTTATCTGAAAGATACAGCTGCCGATAGGCTTCGGTTTATTTATGTTTTATTTAATTGTTACTTCGGATTTTGTTAGAATAATTATTTATTTCACGAAAACATGACTCTAAAATACTTTGCTTCTTATATTGGTAAAATATTCAAGTATACGAAGACGATGCAGAAATATTTCTAAAAGTAAAAATAGTGCTATGATAAAGATTAAAATTAAATCTTTTCAAAGCACTTTTCACCAGTATCCATAGAAAGTTTCATGCATCTGCTATATTATGGCTGCAACATGAATGTGCCGACCGGGGAATGACCACGCTCTCAAAAAATGACAACGTAAAATAGCAGCTTAGCACTGTGTGTTACGTATGGTGAGTTTAGACAACCGGAGCCCTTTTTACTGGAAACGAGGCATTCCATCTTAGACTTCACGTGTAACAACGCATCTACATTTTGATTCTTAATCAAGGACAATGTAGATGTCTATGTGCCACCGCATCCACTTGTCATCAGGTAGATTGTATGCTCGTTTGTCACCCATAATCTATAAAAAAACTATTCTTTTATGTAACAAAATTTATTAACGGTATTAAATCTATGATTTTTAACAAAATATCGCCTAAAACCGGAAGTATCATTTCATAGACATCAAATGGTATGAACGAATAAAGGCTCCCTTAAGGCAACCGTGTACCGTTGGTATAACAAATTGCAGCTCGGTTGACTGAATTTGAGAGATGACAAAAGAAGTGGTGGTCCTTTGACGACCATTACGGAAGGAAAGGTGCTAATAGTGAAAACTTTAATTGGAGAGAGTAGGCGAAAATGAGATAATATCATATGTATACAAAACATTGCATTCAAATCTGAAATTGTAGACTACAATACTTTCAATTCCTTAACAATGTTAGCCCAGAGCTCTTACAGCCCTGTATCAAATGAAGCTTTAAGAGCCGTATAGTCAAACAGCACTTACATCACAGAAAATAGATGATTACGAAATCGTTCTAATTGAAGCTGTTTCTAAGAAAATAATCTATTACTTATTTTGTCTAATATTCTTTCACAAATCGTTTACACTACGTTCCCCAGCAATGTCGATCTAGGATCAAGTTTACAAGTATCCTCAATTTCCATTTATTTTTAGTTTTAAAGGAAACATTCGGGTTCACTGTAATGATCAAAAATGTTGTTGGAGCTAGTTTTACTTGAAAAGAGGTGGAGACAGTCGGCGCCGGAATGTTGGCGCCGGCGCCGCGGTTCATGTCTCAGGCGGTAGCGTTTTTGGCTTTACGTTGGTAGTATATAAACAAACATTAATTAATATCAGGCGTTAGTTTGCAGAAATACATTATATTAAAGATGTGAAAAATTAGATAGGTAAGATCCGCATAATAAAATAAAATAAAATGATTTATCTTACATAGCTTGAAAAGCACCTCACGCCTTCCCTAAATTGCGTGCAGTATCCTCGTAACCACTAATCCTATACACTTAGCGGTCTCTGAGGATGCCTTGTTTAGAGGTCATACACATGTCGTATTATCAACGGAGCAATATCCTCCTTATAGTAAATGTATGCTGTGGGCCGTAGACAAGTACATCTCAAAGTTAAAGTCAAAATATTTTTGTTCAGAATTGGACTTGCAAAGCACTTTTTGAAAGTGAAAAAAGCTGCGCCAACGTACCAACGAATTCCTACTTTGGGCGATATTGTGAGAAAAGCTGCAAGACACTCTCAGCTGTACTATTTTTCTGCCAACAGCTACAATTTAACCCTTTAATCCCACCCAAATCCCAACCCAAATCAAGAAAATCTAACAAAGCTCTTTATAACCAAGCACACTTATCTCTTAAATATTAATCTAATTTATATAACCTTTTTTATTAGAGGGTTTTTAAATTTGCCTTGAATTTATGCAAAAGCAACTCGATTATTTTAAAAGGAATATTATTATAAATAGTTATATATATCATAGCATATACTATAGCTAAAACAGCAGCTCAAGCCTAATATTTTTCGTATAGTGAGTGTAGAAAACCGGACAACCCTTTTACTGGATAAGAGACATTTATCTTAGTCCTTACGGGTGACAACGTATCTGCAGTTTGATTTTTAATCGAGGATGTTTATGGGCTCCAGCATCCACTTATCATCAGGTGAACTGTGTGCTCGTTTGTCACCCTTATTCTATTTTTATATCGGTATTCAGAAGCAAGTTATTTGTTATAAACCAGTGTAGTACTTGAGATATAGAATTATTTACATCGTCGAATAAGTTTTACCTCGTCGAACGGAGATATATTTGATTAAATTTTTACTGTTTCCTTTGTATATGATTTTATCCAAGTACAGAACAGTAACAACCTGCATCAGTCCCACCAATTTTCACAAGCCTCCTTCCGACTCAGAGGGAATTTCGTTGCACGCAAGTTTACCCCAATACATATTACCGAACTTCATTAATTCAAAAACACAAGATTATTCCTTTTAACGCCGAGCACGCAGTAAATTGTCATTTAAAATTACAATTAACTGTTACATTTCTACCGGCGAGCATCGAACACCGTTTGCTCGCTTAGTTATTTTTAATTTTTAGATAAGAAAATAAAATTCAGTCAATAAACGCTAAAAGTTTTTCCTGCTTTGAACGTCGTTACCAATAGATTGTTCAGCCTTTTTCTTTATTCGTAAATTAATATAATCAGTCGGTGCTTAATTAATAATTAATACAATGGTAAACTCGCAGGGATGCGAGTTTACCATTTAACATGAAGCGTGTTTTTGGGTTGAATGACGCCTTGACGATTGTTATCAGTCTCGCAATTGTGTGTTCTTTTATCACTCTACGCCTTTATAATGTAAGTTTAATAACAACAGACTGCAGCACTCATACTTAATTATCAGAACTGACACCGCGCCTTTATTATCTGAAATTGGTTGCAGGTGCTGTTTTAATACTCTAATAACTAAAAAAAAATTAACCAGTTTATGAAAGTCCCGTGCATGACCGGCAAGTCTGTAAGCAACATTAATCATTATTATGGGAAAATTATCAATCAATTCCACATTTAAAAGGGATTTAAGGGTTAGTCATTTAAATTGTAGAAACATACTATTTAAATAATTCGTACAATATTATTTTATATTGAATTTGTTATTTAAATAGCTTGTTATTAGAAATATTTTGTAAAAGTGGAATTTTTAGTAGTTCATTTAGTATATCAAATTTCAAATTCATAACACGCGTTCGTTTATGATTTGGTCCATACGCAAATTATTATTATTATAACGCCACATTTTCCTTTTCCAGAATAAAACATGCGATAGCACTCCAGTCGCGAGTAGTTTGTTGTCATTTTATGACTGTTTTTATTGTGTAGTAGTTTTTTGGCCGGACCGGTTTAAGCGATGTGTAGGTCAAATGCAACAAACATAATAAATTTGTTTTTCCCGCTACTATTTTTTAAAGTTACAAATCTACGAACTACAATACCGAAAAGTCATCGGTTAGAATCCGACATTCGACTACTGTCGTGTGCCACTTCTAGCATTAGCATTTTAAGCTTAGTTAAAGTATTTATGGGGAGCATTTAATGAAGTCAATTTTTCTATATGTCCCCGTTAAGAAGTTTGCACGACTAGCGTTCTTTTTGAAAAGAAAAATGCAAACATCAGATCTGTACAGAATATATATATTTACACAAAGTTAGTAGGGTACAATAACTTTCACACTTTTTACATTGAATCCAACATTAAAGTTGAAATTTTAGGCCTAGCATAAAAGAATATTCGCTCTTATAAAAAAAATCGCATTCTGTCGGAGACAAAATCGTTAAAATTCGTTTGCAATAGAGTCAAAATGTACTTAATGATTTTAGGATCACTTTATAAATTTTCTAAATTATGTATATTTGGTAAAACGTCGGCACTCTCACTCTTGAGAATAAAAAACAGCTGCATTGTCTCCAATTCCTTCATTGTGCCATGTTAACGGTTACAAGTGTCTGGGTTTCCCCTTCACATTTGCTATTTCACATTGGTATTTTGTGCAACCATAGCTTTCTCCGATCAAGCCGACGCATTAGGATTGTAGCTGTAAAACAGCTGCAGGATGGCTACGCTATATTTGTTGTCTATTTGTTTTTGGCCGAGGAAGAAAAGGGGATTAAGGATGTTAACGCCTGATTGTATTATTGATCTCTCGTGGTGCAAGGTGTTCAGGCCGAAGAGCGGCCAACGGCACGTGTGCAGCTGTTCTATATATACTAGTATATAACTTTATTAAATAAAACAAATTTTATGGTTTTAATCAACCACGATTTAGTATTATTTTCTGACGATACCTCTTTTATTTTCAAACTCAAACGGCAGTTAATTAATTATGACGATGTAAATAATGCTCTATCGAAATTGGTACATTGGTTTAACGCCAACAATATGCTCTTAAACGGCAATAAGACAAAGTAAAAATAAAAAATTAAATTTACAATACCTAATGTAAAACATTCAAATACCAATGTGCTGTTAAATGGGGAGGAATTGAGTCTTGTGGGTACCACTGTTTCTTGGTATTACTATTGACGCGAAACTTCAATGGGGCCCCCATATATCTAAATTAGCAAACAGACTTAGTTCTGCAGCATATGATGTAAGAATGATTAGAAGTCTCACAGATGTTAAGACAACTAGATTAGTGTATTTTAGTTACTTGCATAGCGTAATGTCTTATGGAATTTTGATATAGGGTAAAGCGACTGATATTGAAGCTATATTTGTTTTGCAAAAGAGAGCCGTACGGGCGATTTATAACCCAAATTATAAAGAGTCCCTCAGAGAAAAAATTAAAATTAAAGAAATGAACATATTAACTTTGCCATCGCAATATATTTATGGGAATGTAATGTATGTACATAAAACATAAATAGCATTAATAAGAATAAGGATGAGCATACTTTAAACACTAGGAACAAACATAAGCTTGTAATGCCAGTTACTAGACTCCACAGAATCAGTAATTCATTTATGGGGCAATGTATACGCTTTTACAACAAAATTCCAGAACATATCAAAGTTTGTAAATAAACAAGTTTAAAAGTTTTATTAAAGAAAAACTGTACAAAAAGGGTTATTATAATATCAAGGAATACATGAATGAAAATAATCCCTGGGTATAAGGTGATCGCCACCATGCTGGTTCTATAAAAATCATTTAAAATTGTGTAAACGAAATTATTGTTAAGTGAATATGTTTGAAAAAAAGTCTGGGTTTCTTGCTGGTTCCTCCCAGGATAGAGGTATTTTCCGAACCAGTGGTGAATAAAAAATGACTTTCAATAAGTATTTTGTAATAATCAACATTGAATAAAATATTGCTTACTTTTAATTCTCGAGCACCCATGATTTCGCCCTCCCCCCGTCTCTGTTAAATACTAACCCACACATACAACTGCTAGACTTCAAGACACTATTAGTCTCGTTCTGCCAAGATCAGATCAAAAATCAATATTCAAAAGCTGGAGGTAGCCTGGGCTAACTAGGACACCTCTCCCCTTAACATCAGTTATATTAAATGCGATTAAATCCGTAACATTAGTTTTATTTGATGTCTAGTGTTCGTCTAAATATTAGAAGTCATTATGTACCGTTGTATTTTGGAACTTCTATAGCGTGATTTACACTTTGATTCATATCACTTCCGGTGCGACGACTACGCCGCCACATCTTGTTTGTTGTTAAGCCTTTAGCTTTATAATAGTTAAGCACGTTGTAGTTACAACCTACATATTTTTTTATAGGATAGGGTGACAAACGAGCATCTACATTCATCCTCAATAAAGAATTAAAATGCAGATGTGTCGTCACCCGTGAGTTTTTTTTTTATAGGATAAGGGGACAAACGAACACACAGTCCACCTGATGGTAAGTGGTTGCTGTGGCCTATAGACATCTACATCTATCTTCGTTCCTTTTCGTTTGTTCGTTCTCTACACTCACCATTTGAAGCACAGCAGTGTCAAGCTACCATTTTACGCTGCTATTCTGTGAGAGCGTGGTCCTTACCTGGTTGAGCCGACCCATCCGTGCTACAACTATACTACTAATAAATCTGCAGCATGGCTCTATCACATAAAATATTTCACCGCTTGTGGACTTAGAATGTTGTTTTTGCCGATGATAACTTCTGAAGTCACACAACAGCTCAGCAACACAGCCTTGAATTAGCATCGCATACATTCATATGTCTAATAATAAATATTTTACAACCTGTCTGTGTGTATGCAACCTTGTAAAGTTGTGCATATAAGGGCCTTTTACCGTATTGCACAACACATTTGTGAATGTGGTCGAATGATTGCAATAAATTCATTCAATAGATAGAACTCTAGGCATAGTTTTTCAAATGTAATAAAATGTTCTATTCTAGTCAAAGTGACATATTATGGCGTTTGCATAAATTTTGGCACCAGCTGGGATCGTAAAACAGTAGCCGAAAACATTCGACTTTATAGTGAGAAGTTCTAGTAGTTGACTGCTACGTTGGTTTAGTGAATGTAAGGGTGCCTGCTGATCATGTGATCAGGAGTTTGAATCTTGGGTCAGCTCAAAATCAGAGTCAGGAAATTGGCGGTGTTTCACCTCTGTGCCTCAAAAACTCGTAAAGCTGCTGGTCCTGCGTCTGATCTTTCTCCGTTCGTGTCGAGTTGCACAACTACCGGATTATGAGAGTGAAGAAATAGAGAGCGTGCATCTGTGTTTTCACCAAACTAGTGCACTATAGTCAAGTCTTGCACAGATAGCCAGTCTCCGTTAAGACTGGCCACCTGCCTGAAAAAAGAAAACAAATGTTTATACGGTATCCCATAGTCGCCTCTAGACATTGAAAAGAATTCATTATCCCATTGGATACCCACGGGACACAAAGTGATGATGGATCCTCTTCGCCACAATCACATGGCTATCTTTAAATCTAAATAACACTATATTAACAGTTTTTACCCAGGGAAGCCAGGGCGTGTAGTATACGAAAGTTGTTGTGCTATTTCATTATATTTCTTAAAATTTTCTTTTACGATTGCAAATTAAGCCAGTGTAGGGTTTCTCCCAATACACCATTTAGGTGAGGATAATAATATTGTGGTGCGTGTTTTGACGTGAAATATTGAGCGGCTGAACGTTAACTGCCAATTAGGTGACACCTACGTACTTTTTGTTACAAACATTGCTGTTGAAGATGGATTGCAGAGCTAAAACAATCTTTTAAACAATGAATTGAATTTTTAAAACGATTTTTTATTAGCTTCGCGTGTGTCTGTTTAACGGAATCTTTTAATGTAATTTTCACCAACTTGTAGACGGCGGATCGACTTGACGGCACTCGTATTAAGGACCGATGACAATAAAATAATTTAATAACTTTATCCTAGTTTCCTGATCGTGATCACTAGAATAAAATAAAATAATAATCAAGATCATCACAGCTCGTGACCAATGCGTGTTGTTTATGTTTTTTTAAACTCATATTATTCTTATTATGAAAGTATTGCGATACTATATGATTCTGTTTTCTTTGGTGATATATGAATAAATAGAAACCACATATAAGTAAGTATATTATGTATCCGACCTTAGCCTAGTGTTCAGTACGTCGACACCGACCCTGCACGAGTCAACGGAGCTCTATACTCTACGAGCATTTCTATTTAGTCTATGTTTACTCTCTATCGCGAACAGCTGATGTGTGCCATCTCTAAGAATACTAACACTGTCACCATTTATAAACTGTTAGTTTTTGCGACATTTCACATACGTTGTATCAAAAATTTTACCATTTTATCGCGTGATGTTAATGTTTATTACTGAGCTAAGTTATAACGCACATTAGGTTTTTTAATATTTGTTATTTTTTGTGCTAACGATATTTATTAACGCTGTTAAAAATAAGATTTAACTTTTTTTTTATAGGATAGGGTGATAAACGAGCACACAGTCTACTTACTGTGACCCTGTGACCCATAAACATCTACATCTATCCTCAATAAAGACTCAAAATGCAGATGCGTTGTCACCCGTGAGGACTAAGATGGAATGCCTCTTTTCCAGTAAAAAGGGTCTCCGGTTCTCTACACGCACCATACGAAATACAGCAGTGTTATGCTGTTATTTTACGCTGGTATTCTGTGAGAGCGTTGTCCTACCCCGGTCGAGCCGACCCATTCGTGCTACCTACAACTATACTACTAATATAGCTGCCGCATGGCTCTACCAGACTTGCAAACTTATAAGTCTATATCGAACGAATTTTTTTTTTATAGAATAAGGGTGGAAAATGAGCACACAGTCTACCTGATGATGGTAAGTGGATGCTGTGGCAAAGATACATAAAGTCTATCCTCAATAAAAAATCAATATGCAAATTCATTGACACCCCGAGGACTGTGAAAAACCTCGTTTCCAGTAAAAGGGGTAAAGGTGTTTCTTAAATGTGTTTATACTTCTCTTATGCCAGTATTTTCTACCCACTTCAAAAAGGAGACGGTATTCAATTCGACTGTATGTTTTTTATGTGTCTTACCTCATAACTTTTTATTGGGTGAACCGATTTTGATGATTCTTTTTTTATTTGAAAGCTGGTGCTTCAAATGTAGTCCCATATGACTAAAACAATTGGTAAAAACTATTGGTTTGACCAAGGTCAGACCAACAGTTTTTGAGTTATTCTTAATAATTTATACTGAAGTCGGTTGTACAAAAATATTAATTTTAAATTATATTATTATGTATTAAGTACAGGCAAACATAAATTAGCGTTTAAAACCAAAAGTGTTTCAATTTCACCAGATTCATCAACAGTTTAAAACAAATTTGTCCCTTATGCAAGAGTACCCTAAAATCCAATGTTAAATAAACTTCCTCTCTAAACATAAATCGCACTCCGCACTCGCATTCCTCAGCGTCAGTGGGTCAGATGCCAACGGTACTCACAGCGGTGCTTCCCCCCTTGTCTCTCCTCTCACCTCCCCGCACGCCCCTTGCTATATCTAATTCTTCGCGAATTAGTTAATATTTTATTATATTATATTATATTATATTTATTTAATTTTAATTTGTTTTGGATACAACACAAGACTTAAAATCTATGACCGTACAAGGGTAGGTAATTAATTAAATAAACATTACTTCATATACCTGAGGTGGCTGTTAGAGGCACTGTGTACATGCACCCAGTGCCTTAAAAAGCACACTCAGGTTTGAATGCTATTGGTACTCTAATCCTGTGCATCAGTGATTCAGTTTTTTTGCGAATAAGAGTGGAAAAATTATCTATTATTAGTAACATGCCACTAGTGGGTCTTAAAAAACTGTTACTGTTTTCTTTGGTTGAAGTAAAAAACCTAAAGTTACAATATTTATACGTCCCACCGCTGAGCACACACCTCTTATTTCTGAGAGCATAAATAGGAGCTTGATGTGATGATGTGTTTGGTATAGTATGTGTATGGTATGTGTTTGGTGTAGAGAACCGGAGACCCTTTTTAATGACACATTCATCTTCATTTTGATTATCAACTGAGGATAGATAGCTGTCAATGGGCCACAGCAACTATGTAAATCTGGTGGACTGTGTGATCATTTTTCAACCTTATTCTATAAAAACAAAACCGCCAATTGTACTAATTCTTAAAAAATTGTAATTTAGTTTCTGTTTCTTTTTTGTGTTTTGGTGTGTGCAATAAATAATTATCTATCTACGAGTACCTTTCTATCTATATACCTACACTAAAGTTAGATCCAACACACACTACACACAACATATAATGAAGTATTGCTCAAGATCTCCGTATATACGTATATCGTAATAAACGTATAAAAGTTGCTGCCGATGTAACATAAGTTCACACGGGCCATGGGAACTGTCGGTTACATCACACAATAGGAAGCGAATCACTACTGATGTCTTTCTTGTGACTTAAAAACTTATTGTCATTATTGGCGTAATATTTACTTTTATTATCAATTGTTATCAACAGTTTTAACTGGTTAAAGACAATGTTTATTTTTAGTATAAATATATTATTTTTTAACTTATTATTTTTAAAAGACTTTGTCGCTGAGCGACCATATCGTCCCATTGTAGCTATTAAAAATATATTTTAGGTAGCCTGTTAAAAATGCAGAAAGTCAATGGATGCAGGTGGCTCCGGACCGTACTTTGTGGCCATCCTTGGGTGAGGCCTTTGTTCAGCCGTGGACTCGTAAAGGGCTGTAATGATGATGATGATGATGACGAATAGACCGAGTATATTTTCTGGGACTGTTGTTATAGCGTATATTTGCTTTACACATTGCGTACATTTAACATTTGCTTGCCCACTGTATGAATTACTGAATCCGTGGAGCCGAGAAACTGGTATCACCTGTGTTTGTTCTTGATTAGCTTGTGTGTGTGTTATTAACTGTGTGAGAGCGAGGTCCAACCATCTACTCATCGAATCTACTGATTCATTCTGAAGCGCTGCACCATGTTTTTATCACGTAATACAAACTTTTAAAATTTTTATGTTAAATAGTCTATTTATCAGTCTTAAACTGTCTAACACTTTCTACCGTACGATCGAGTTCGGTCTAAGTCTTTGGAAGCAAGCATCCATCACGCTTTCAAGTGACGCGAGACAAATGATTTCTACAATTGTCTGATCGCATTCCGATCGCGAGTGGCGAGTTCACTTGCATACCATTGTGTTATAAAATAAAACGAAAATAGCCTTTATTTCCGGGTTACATTTACATTTTTAGGAGTTATTCTTACATAAAATAGGAGCTTTATGCTGGTATGTTTCTTATAGCGAGTGTATACAATCGTAGACCTTTTTTTACTGGAAACGATGCACTCAGTCTTACTCCACAGGGATAATGAATCATCCATATTTTGATTTTTACACATACGTATTTGATATTGAGGATAAATATAGATGTCTATGGGCAAAAGAATCCACTTACTATTAGCTGGACTGTGTGCTCGTTGGTCACCCACATTCTATAAAAAAGTAACTATACAGCGCGTAACTTGGTGTGCAATCCGGAAAAGACCTCTTTTAACTTCTTTCGTTAATATCTGTCAATTGCCACTCTTGTCCAAAACGGTCAGAGAGTAAAACTTTAATCGTTCCATCTTCATCCTTTACCTCTGATACCATCTGTCTGATTACAAAATGTCAACCTTTTACTCAAATTTTCTCTGTTACAACGCAGTATGCGGCCAGTTCACCTCCATTTTAACTGATTATATACTTTAAAATATCTGTTAATTATGTTACAGTTAATGTCGGTGTTTTGAATTTTGTCCTTAGCTTTAGTCTTAGCTACTTCTCTCCATATCACTATGACATTTCTACTTCTGTCCCTACGTAGTCCTTGCGTAATTACTTCATAAAGTATATTGAATTCCTGCTCTTAATTTTGTTTTTAATCATATATGATATAAATGAATAACTTTGTTGGCTATGTGGCGAAGTTGCTACCCATTTGGGTAAAAGCCACAGGGTGGCTTCGATTACCACACTATATGAGACAATGAAGGGAATTTTTTATAGTTGATTTTTTTGTAATGTCGAATAAAAATGCATCTTCGTATGCAATTAAATTTGCTTTAAAGCTAACTTAAGTTATAGAAATAAAAAACAGAGATCAAATATCCAGAACGGCGACGGGCAGTAACGTCAGGTATTGCAATAGTCTTTATCAAATATCAAGTGTGACGATTAATTACAACGGGAGGGTTCATGTTTAGCACTGAACTTTAACAGCTAATGATAGGGGGGAAAAAGATGAAGATATAAAAATTGCTCGTGCTCAGTATTATATAGGATGCATTTCGGAGAGTGTGCGCAGGAATTACATGCTTCAATTCCTTTCTCCCTTTCCTGTGGATCACCAGGCTGTCGGTGGGTCTTCACCTGGTAGTCCACGAATTAGAACCAATCGGTTTTCTTCGGCTTTTATAATGCGTACAGCAAAGGTGTGGAATAATCTGTCGTCTGCCTTTCCGTCCGATTGCAATCGTCTTTAAGGCATGAGTGAATAGGATTTTGTTACGCTAAGACAGTGAGATTTACTATCAAGGGCTTCATTACTATTCACTACCATGTGTGTATTCAAGCACTGGCATATAGTAAGGCAAAATAATGCCATCGCAGGTAGAAATCAGGACACAATTATATCATACTATTCTTGTATCAAATTTATCGCTCTCTCGTAAACGCAACATA
This sequence comes from Parnassius glacialis, assembly GCA_033319125.1. Lineage (NCBI taxonomy): Eukaryota > Metazoa > Arthropoda > Insecta > Lepidoptera > Papilionidae > Parnassius > Parnassius glacialis. The sequence continues at coordinate 32,664,094 of JAVANC010000008.1, read as the reverse complement.
CATCATTTTGAAGCCGAAAAGGCTATCGAGAGTCACCTGAATACTCAAGCGAGTATTAAAACGTATTGTAGGGAAAGGAGGAAGAGCAAGATTGTTCTTAATGGAGTTATTATGTAACACATAATTTGATGTTTGCGTATTTCAGAGATCAAATATTAGCTATTATAAGCTGAAGAAATAAGATAGGAAAATAACAGTTATTAACTCTTGTCGACCTTTGATATATTAACAGAGATAATGACCTATAACAGTTCAATGAATAAGTGCGGGATTCGAACTCCAGGTTGCGAAACCCCAGTGCCACAGTCTAACGCTTTAACCATGTTGCAGCTGTATTAATAGTATAGTTGTAGTACGAATGGGTCGGTTCAACCAGGGAAGGAACACGCTTTCACAGAATACTAGCGTAAAATAGCAGCTTAATGCTGCTGTGTTTTGTATGGTGAGTGTAATGAGCTTTTCCACTGGAAAAGCGGTATTCTTTTTTAGTCCTCACGGCTGACAACGCATCGGAATTTTAATTCGCAAACGAAGACAGATGTAGATGTCTGTGGGTCACAGCAACCACTTACCATCAGGTGGACTGTGTGCTCGTTTGTCACCTTTATTCTATATAAAAAAACCTAGTAGTTACTCTTCCGTTTTCTATATCTAATATAATCTATAGGCCTCCTATATATATATATGTATATAGGAGGTTATATTGTATCTCCTGTTTAATGTCCTTTGATCGCTTTTTACGATACTCTCGGGATTATATAGTGGATTTTATTACGCCGCTACTATACGATGATTTCATCACTTGCGATGAACTCTAGGAGCATCGTGCTATAATTTTGCTATAATAATATCTGAGAACCAGCACTCAGCCAGCTCAGTCACGTAACAGTTGTTTTGAAACCATTATTAAATCTCAAAGTAATTTTTTTATTTTATGGTGGAGGCATAAGAGAAATTTCAATTGCTTAAGTTGAAAACTTAATCCAGATTCCAAAACCAATAGATTTTGTTTTAGCACAAAAATGTTGGCTCTGGTTGGGTTTCAAACTTCGGGCCTGTAATACAGACATCGCCATATAACTCTTTTTTATCGAATAAGGTATCCTTGGTTAAGAAACAAATTGCACATGCGTTGCCACCACTGAGGTTCTATACACTTATCTTACGAAACACAGCAGCATCAAACTACTATTTTACGCTGGTATTCTGTACAAGCGTGGTGATCCCAAGAGCCAACCTCTTCGTCTACAATCATAATGTAGCTGCAGCATGGCTCTGCTATGTAAATACCACGGAACTCAAGTTGAAAATATTAATGGTATGTAATATTTAATTTAGCAGCATTATCGCACTAACGCGGCATCGTAACCTGTTGTGTTTAGATACCATCTTAGCACTTTTTTCGGACTGAAGCGAGTTCACGTAAGCGATCAAGACGTGGACAAAATAGATATGAAAGTGAAAGTCAGTGCGCAGGAAGGACATAAGTGTTACGAGCTATTGGTTTCTTTAAGTTATTTTGTTGTAAATCTTTAACTTTAATCTGACGGACTGGTGAATAAGTACTGATAGATTGAGAATCTCAGCTTTGTACTCACAACCCGTCTGTGAAAAGACATTTTCTAAAATGGTATATATTCAACCGAGGCTAAGAAATACTCGTGATGTAACGTAATACTTTAAACAAAGTAAGCTAAAGTGTAGGTTTTTGATTGGAAATCTCATAGGTACTAGACGATGACCTGTTAAAATAAAATAAAGTCAATGGATACAGTAGGCTTTGGACCATGTGTTTTGACATATCCTGGCGAAGACCAATGTTCAGCTGTGAACTAGTGAGTGGATGTAATGATGAATATTTTAAATAATCTTTTTCCCCTAAAATATGGGTTATACAATAAAGAGTCCCTTATAATTTACAATTTTATAACGTTTTATAGTGACACAAGAGTAGAAAGTCAGTAGGCGGTTGCAGTCCATAGGCACTTGTACCACTTGAAACTTCAACAAAATGACACAGATGCGTTGTCAAACCAAAGGAATAAGATGAAAACTCCCTTACTATTCAAACCAGAAAACAGCAGCGAGTACCCTGCTGTTTGATGGTAGATTTCTACTATCAAATCCTGTTTAGGTAAGAGGATAGTACTAAAAAAAATCATTTCACGTGTAGTTCATTGTAGGTGTCCACGGATTTCAGTAGCTGTGTACCATCAAATGGAATATATACGTGGTGGAGTGATGCTGCAGCTATATTAGTAGTATAGTTGTAGCACGAATGGGTCGGCTCGACCGGGGAAGGACCACGCTCTCACAGAATACCAGCGTAAAATAGCAGTTCACTGCAGTGTTTCGTATGGTGAGTGTAGAGAAACGGAGAGCCTTTTTACTGGATAAGTGCCATTCCATCTTAGTCCTCACGGGTGACAACGCATCTGTATTTTGATTCGCAAACGAGGATAGATGTAGATGTCTATGGGCCACAGCAACCACTTACCATCAGGTGGACTGTGTGCTACTTTGTCACACGATCCTATAAAAAAAATTTACTTGATTGACATTTTAATGTTAATTATTAAAATAATATTATAAACAAAATAGCGTGAGAAACATAAATAACGGAAGCAATGGGCAAGCGGAAGTAATGGATCACTAGAGTCAGGAGAAAGCTTAATTTAAATGCGTATCATTAATCAAGACGCAGCGTCGTTCCCTTGAATTAAGGTGAACAAAAATGAAACTTTAAATAAAATGTGATAACTGACTTTAATTAACTAAAAACAATAAGCTTATTTCCACCACTTTGGCCAATTTTGAAAATTGGCAATATATTGAAAATAGGCCAGATTAAAAGTACCCTTAACCGACGAGCATGTATGCGTAGGTATATGGACGTAAAGGAGGTAAGAAAGGTGTGTCAGAATTGTGCCAAATGGTAATCCATAGTCTTTGCTTACCCCTCTAGATGACAGGCATGAGTGGCGTGATGTATGAATGATTTCCACTAAAAACTTTACAAGTCAGTTTAGGAGGTAGGATATAGAAGAATATATATTATACAGCTTTTAAAGTCCATGATCTTAAAAGCTATTTAAGTGTAAATTGCAATGCACCTTTTAGCTTTTATTTTTTCTTAAAATTATAATTTTGTCACTCTTGAGTAGACTATAGAATATTACAAGTTCAAGGTAACTAGAAGGTGATCTAAATAGTTACATTAAACATTCAAATCCCATTTTGTCCCTGAAGGGTTATTTTTTTCAAAATTTATCCACCACCATCCACCACCGGGGATCCACCCCGAAGTAATCTATTCAAAGTAAAGAATTATTAAAATAAGTTCACAATCAACAAAGATAATTAATAAAGAACGTATTACAGTCAAATTGAATACTACCTCCTTTTTTGAAGCCTGGTTAAAACTATAGTAAATCAAGTAACATCGGTGTTACGACGATGATGAGGATTTCGATGATTATGATGAAACTAGTCTTCTTCTGATTGATAAATCCACAATAGTTTATGACAGACATATAAAGTAAATAATCATATAATAGCGTTTATATTTTAGCTCTTGGTTTTCACATAAATGCGGAAATGTTTTCTTGTGGGAAACTAAACTTGACCTGTCTGATGTCACGGCCTTAATACGAGGTTGGTTTAATAGAACGAACAGTCTCCGGCGCCGGTAGCGCGGTGTCAGTTAATCTATAAATTTAATGACAATCGAATTTTAATTAATAAAACAACTAATTTATAACATAACTAAACTTGATACCACTGTAACTAAACCTAATTTCGTTTTTTAACGTTTATTTACTTGAGAAAAAGGTTTAAAATTATAATAAAGAGAGTAATTATATTCTAATTTTATAAAATAAATTCATTAGATGATTTTCTAGCCTCTTATTACATTTTAAGTCGTTATTTTACGTATAATTAGTGTTAATAAGAAATTACATTCAAAGATGATATTATATTAAAGTATAATGTGTAATACTTTTCTTAAGTGTAAGAAATATGCAATATCATTTACTGTATATTTTTTAGTTTTCAAAATTATGTTGAAATTTTAAATTTAAATTTAAATTTTGGAACCGTCGCCACTTTCGTCGGTTAACTGACGTTTCGGACTCAGTATTTGGCTGCAGCAAAATAGTAACATATATTTTTGAAACAAATAGGGTGTAGCATAATTTTAATTGACCGAAGTGTTTCCTTTTTGTGTGTCTTAATTTATATGATACCTAGAAGAACCTACAACCGATGGGGAAGAAAGATTCTCGAGTAGCAACCTTGTTCTGGTAAGTAAAGTCTAAGGCGGCCAGCTACTGGTATGAGATGTAGGTAGTCGGTAGATGGAAGGAGTCCAGACCGTGCTTTGTGGCATTGCTTGGGGAACGCCTATGTTCACCAGTGGACTTGTGTAAGGCTGTAATGATGATGATGTCTTAATTTTAATACAAAACTTGGTTCATGTTTAAGTGCAAAAGTAAATACGTAATACACATTATTTTATTTTTATACATAATTGTTTAATAACACAAAATTGTAGGTTGAGACGTAATATCAATTTTTAAATATTCATCAATGTTAATAGTCGGTCTGATTGGACACCTGCACGTGACGTCACATGCGGCGCAGTTTCGATGATTTGATCGTTGCCTCATCTGTTTGAGATAGCATTGCTGAAATTTATAGTGGCGGCTATCAGTGATATAATCAATTTAAATTTGGCGTGTGAACTGATTTCTCATTTAATACAGTGTCTATTTGATATATATTGTAATATCAAATAGACACTGTATTGTGTATATATATTGAGTAACCAATATAGCCCAAAAGATTAGTAAGCTCAAGTGGCAATAGGCCGGCCATATAGCTCGAAGACCCGACAACCGATGGGAAGAAAGGTTCTCAAGTGGCAGCCTCGTACCGACAGGCGAAGTGTACGGCGTCTCCCCACTAGATGGAGTAACGACCTGGTAAGGTATGTAGGAAGTCAATGGATACAGGTGGCTCAGGACCATGCTTTGTGGTATTACTTGGGGGAGGGCTATGTTCAGCAGTGGACTTGTGAAGGGCTGTAATGATGATGATGATGACAGTGTATATTTAAACTCTGTCCTTAATTGTTCTTTTAACCAATTAAAATAAAATATGAATTCATTTTATTCTTGGTAGAGCCATGCTTCATCTATATCATAAATGTAGCACGAATAGGTTGGCTCGACCAGGAAAGACCCCGCTCTAACAGAATAACAGTGTAAAATAGCAGCTTAATGCTGCTGTGTCTCTTATTGTGAGTGTTGAGAACTGGAGTACCTTTTTTCTGGAAACCAGGTATATTCCATCTTAGACCTCAGGGATCATTTCGATTCTTAATCAAAAATAAATGTAGATATCTATGGGCCACAGCACTTACCATCAGGTGGACTGTATGCTTGTTTGTCACCCCTATTCTTTAAAAAATAATTTCAGATTTTATTGAGTTTAATTTAAACGCATTTCAAAATCATTCTCATTCTCATTCTACCGTTTTCGTATCAACGTAAAATAGCAGCATTATGCTTGAGAGCGTTTTTATTAGTAACAAGATATTCCATCTTAGTCCTCAAAGATGACGATCCATAAGTATTTTGATTCTTAATTGAGTACAGATGAAGCAGTCTTTGAGCTACAGTATATAGTTACTGTCAAGTAGATTGTCTGATCGTTTTTTACACTAACAAGTAAGATAATATATATACTTTACAACTTTGAATATTGAGATGAAATCATAAAAACCGTTGATGAATTTAAATAAATAGTTTAAACACGTGTTTTGTCGATGTACAAATAAACATTATTTTTCAAAACAACAATACTAAAAGCGAGCGCGCGTTGATGTCGTATATATGGGGCATATGTGACAACAATAAATTTACATATTCCCTTCCCTAAGGCCTATAAGTACAGTGCTGAACATTGGTCTCCTCCGAAGATTACCTCATAGGAATGATTTTGCCATAATTGCCAGACTTGGCAGGCAACCGCAATTTTTTATAATTTAGAGTTTTTATCAGAAAGATGACGCTTGTATTGTTATAATATTGTTTATATAACACAAAATCATTAGGAATATTCTTAATTGAATGACTTTGTGTTTGTATAGTAAGCAAATGTCTATACACAGTTTGTTGTAAGCACAACAAATAAACAAACGGACGATCATTTCCGTGACGCAACTCTGCGCACAATGCACCGAGCTCGTCTGGTTGCATGTTTATTAAACCTCGTGAACACAATGAGCTCTTACAAATCAGCTTATTTGATTGCACTATTGTTTTTAATTTGATTAATCTTATCTTATCGTTAATAAAACGGTAGCTCAGTGGCAGGTCACTAAAAGTAATACTTTATGTTGTGCGAACCATCAGAGTGCGATTCCTGAGGGTACTATTTTGTATCACTCGGTACAATATTGGCATTTAGCTGCAACACCTCGGAGTTGTGAGTTATAATTTTGCACAGAACTAATATCTGTATTTAACCCATCCATTACAAACTAAAAATCCAATGCTGGACACAGGCCTCCTCCAAAGGTTTCCTTTTAGGGATGATTTCGCCATAGTTGTCATGCTTGGCAGGCGGGTTGGCAACCGTGATTCTTTATAATTTTCAGTTATTACCAGGAAGAAGTCTACTGGCCATCTCCTATTTTTATTCTCTCTGGCGCCTTTTACTTCCCGATATGAGGTAGTGGATATTTTTATACCGTCACTATGCGGTTAAGTATTTGTATTGCCTACAAATAATTTTGGGGCGTCCGAATGTTTGTCCATATGTAATTCACAGATACAGGTAAAATCCTAGTGTTTAAGTATTAAAATATAGAATTCTCTTTTTTGAATTCTTTGAAGTTAAACTGTTAATCCTTTCATCATAAATATTTTACCAATAAATGAAATGTTGATAAAACTCTAAATATAGGATAGCACTAAGAGTTTTATGTAAGTGAAACGATGTCATGACAAATGAAGTCAGCGACGTAACTCCACGTTCCAACGTTATAATAAATCTAGAGACTAGTTTGTGCAAAAATGCGTAGAAAGTGAGAGTTCCAGCGAGGCGGGGAGAGGATGGCGTGGGAGCTCTCGGGGAAGGGAAAATATTTCAAGATGTAATGACATTCGATTAAACAGCGTTCGGTTTAATGATCTATTACTTTTTTGTTTGATTAACCAACTTCGACGTTTTCGAGGAGAAATGGCAGAAAAATGTCGAATATAGAGGAGAGACATACACGGTAGAGCCATGCTGTAACTATATTATAGCTTTAGCACAAATGGTTTGGCTCAACCGGGGTTAGATCACACTCTCGCAGAAAACTAGCATAAAACAGCAGTTAAACGCTGCTGTGTTTCGTATGGTGAGTGTAGAGAACCGGAGACCCCATTTTACTGGAAACCTTGTTTCATTCCATCTTAGTCCTAAAAATTCGAATAATAATAATAATATAATAATAATAATATTTATTTATTTCTCCCACTTTTTATACAGTTTCAATTCTTACATAAATAGTTTAAGAGTTTTAAGTTGTTGTGGGAGACAGGAGCCCAAACTAGGTAACCCTGTGCTATGGGTCTCCTGGCTCCCCCTCTTGGCTTTTTTACAATTCGATGAATATATACCTAGACATGAAGTGATCGTTGCCTGTGAAGATCGAATATAAGATTTTTTAGGTGAAAATAACAATAAAAGGCATAATGAATATATAGTATAGCATGCAATATGTTTAAAATTGAAGTATATAATCAAAATGTTATATAACATCATATACGTATACATATATAAATATACATGTGTGTGTGTGTGTGCGTGCGCGCGCGCGCGTGTGTGTGTGTGTGTGTATGTGTGTGTGTGTGTGTGTGTGTGTGTGTGTGTGTGTGTGTTTCTATCTCACTATTCCGCTATTTCAGTAAATTCTCTGTTTCTTCGTAATCTAACCTCATAAGCCAATCTGTTAACTTTTTTTTACAATTATATTTTGTTAGTTGAAAAATTGAGTGTTGTCTATTAATTTTATTACATAACCTGCCTATTCTGTACCCATAAAACTTTTGGGCGAAAGTAGATTTTACTTGTATCGTTTCGCATACCTCATAATTTCTTCTCCTGGTTTGTATTAAGTTAGGTGTGAACTCAGTGCAAGTGTGTTTTTTTAAAATTGTAGACAATATATATAATTGCCGTACTGTAAGCACTTTAACTTCCTTGAATAAACTGGTAGTTGAAAATAATTTTGGTTTATAAAGTGCAACTTTTAGAATCATTCGTCGAGCTCTTTCCAATTCAAGCATGTGTGTCTTATTGGAACCTCCCCAAACGGTAATACCGTAGGTTAATATAGATTGGCACAAAGATATATAAACAGTTTTTAACAAAGTCCAATTGGTGACATTTCTTAAATTTTTAAAAATGTAAGTAAGTTTTCTGACTTTTTGAGTTAAATTTCTTATGTGTGCTTTGAATTTAAGATTATTATCTATTGTTATACCTAAGTATTTAATTTCTTGTGTATTTATTATATTAAAGCAGTTGCAGTTTGAACTAGGAAATTGATAACATGAATGAGCTATAATTTTATAATTGTTAATATATTTTGGTAATTTGCGAATCGAAAACGTAATATATTTGGTTTTGTCAACATTAAGTGAAAGTGAATTTATGGCTAGCCACTGACAGACGATATTAAAACCTTCTTGGGCAATATTAAAAACTTCTTCCCATGAATCCCCATAAAAAGTTAGTGTAGTATCATCGGCATACGATATTATTTTACAATTTTTTATATTTAAGTTACAAAGTTCATTAATATAGCATAAATTAATATAGAATAAATATCGTTTGGATGTTATTTTTCCTGGTGATGTTTTGTATATAAAACATCAAGGAATGAAGCAATCCCTAGTGAGGGGCTAATATATTTTTTTAAAGATGCAGATGCGTTGTCACAACTGAGAACCAAAATGAAGTGTTTCGTTAACAGTAAAATGAGTTCTCCAGTTCTCATCCTCATTTTGTAAAATCCTTACAAAAGCCGCCATCTATTAGAAGTGGTAAAATTAAAAATTTTGTACAACTCACTTCAATATAAATAAAATTATAACATCATCAATTAACAGTATTCGAAGTCAATACGCATTATTAAAGATAACTCAAAAACTAGTAATCAAATCAATTCCAATTTATATGAGACCACGTGAGAAGCGCCAGCTTTCAAATAAAAGAAGAATCATCAAAATCAGTTGACATAGAAAAAAGTTCTGAGGTAACACACATAAAAAATACAGTCGAATTGAGTACATCCTCTTTTTTGATGTCGATTAAAACCCATAATATCTTTCTAAATTTCTTATAGTTACTTCTTACTGCACTCAGATGAAATGCAATTTCATCCCGAGTACATTAAGGAGAAGAAGCGGATTTTCTTATGGCGCCATCACACAATTACGGCACGACTTGGAAGATTTTTTTTATTGGGACAATAAACACTTACCCATTAATGCAATACAAGATAATTAATTAATACTAGAAGTACTTATAACGTGTAACCCACACCAATGCCCCCAAAGTAACATTATATGCTTAGCCTTATGTTCAACATAATTAAGAAATTTTAATGTTATATTACGTTATATTCGAAATTGATATTCCATTACCTGCCGAAAAAATTACTGGATTTTTTAAAATTATAGCCAGCTAATTAAAACTAGTGAGTTCTTTTAAGGCGTGTAGTGGCAGTGCCAGTTCATTACCACATTACCGTGAGTTTTGTAAGAGGCGACAGAGGGGAATAAGAGTTTAACGTGGTAAAGCCATGCTGCAGCTATATTATAGTGTTGTAGCACGGATGGGTTGCCTCGACTGGGGAAGAACCGCGCTCTCACAGAATACCAGCGTAAAATAGCGGCTCAACACTGCTTTGTTTTGTATGGTGAGTGTAGAGAACCGGAAACTCATTTTACTGGAAAAGAGGCATTCTATCTTAGTCTTCATGGGTGACAACGCGTCTGCATTTTGATTTGTAATCGAGGATAGATGTAGATATCTATGGGCCACAGAAACCACTTACCATCAGGTGGGGTGTGTGCTGGTTTGTCACCCTTATTCTATAAAAAACATCAGCATCTTCCTGGTAACAACTCTAATAATAAAAACTAAACTTGCCAATTCGCCTGATAACTATAGCAAGTTGAGGTAACGCAGTAATGAAACATGAATAAAAAATCCTCTCATCTCTAAAAAAAATGATTTACATTGTTTTTAAAACCCGTTACCTCCACACTAGGATTTTCCTCTGTATCGTAGGGGCAGTTTATACACAAATTTTACAAGGACTAACATCCAGACCCGGAACAATCATTTGTGGGCCATAAAAATACTTGTTCCTTGCGGAATTCGAACCCGCGGTCTATAGCGCTCTAAATCATTGGTAAGCCACGCTACGGAGCCGTCTATTTTCAAACTGTTGGTTGGTTTATGTTTAGCGAATGTGTTTGAACTTAGTCATTATAATAGTCGTTTATAAATGCACGTAGATGAGTAATTAAATTCTATCGACAGCGTGACAATTTAAGAGAGTGATTCGGAGACCGTTCTCTCTTTTATTGCACGTGAATGAGGGTAATGACTGTCAATCAAAACGTTACGAGTTGACATCGGCTTGTGAATACCTCAAGTCATGCGAAGGAAAGCAAAACTTAAGAGACTACATTTAAAAAAATATGAAGATATACTTAACCGATATTTTACTATAAAATACGTATTTGAAAGTAAAGAATGATGTCATCAAAAACATAACTTGTAAAAAAAACCAAGTCTCGCAACTCAGTTCTTCTACCGTAAAAAGTTGTGAGATCCATGTAATACCAAGTCGGTTAATTTAATCAGTCCCTACTTAAAAGTCCTTTTGTCTTAAGTTATTACGTAATTAGCTAACCTAACTACATCCTATAGTGACCATATCAATATTAAAAATCTTTTATGTATAAAATAGATTGACTTGGCCATCGCATGAAAACACAATGTATCTCTCAAGTATAAGATGTTGTTAGGTTAGCTAATTACGTAATAAACTTAAGGCAGAAGGACTCTTAAGTAGGGACTGAACAAATTAACCGACTTGGTATTACATGGATCTCACAAAGTTTTACGGTAGAAGAACTGAGTTGCGAGACTTGGTTTTTTTTACAAGTTATGTTTTTGATGGCATCTCAATTCTTTTTGTAAATAGTTATATCTAGGTATCTATCTTCAGCTATTATTCCATTATATTATACATAATATATAGGTACACCGATTCATTCACTGCAAATGTAACTTTGTAATCCTATATATTTATATGCGATTACAAAGTTATTTATGCAGTTAGTGTATGTCGAAAACTGGACCGAAATTACAAAGTAGTTTAATTTTTCCTTGATATATATACTAAAAAATTATTGTATTCTAAATTTGACGCTTCTATGTCTGGTAGAAGTGCTTTAGAGTTTTGATGATCGGTCAGTCAGTGAGTGACAAAATTAAGAAACTTTGACTAGTTATTACTCTTAAACTACTAGTTAAAATTTAATAAAATTTGAAATAAACAGACTATTTACAATGTCTACTTTATTACTGAAAATTCAGGGTTCTAGTTTTATCCACAACGAAGTTATAGGTTTACGAAAATGGCCTGAACTGCTTCGAGAAAAGGATGGTACGGCCGTGCCGCTTTTTGCTCGACTTGGCGGGGGCACTACCGTGCCGCCAGAAATTCTTCTTATATTTTTTCATTACTCATAGCATAAATATATAAACAAATTTCTTTTAAATAAGTTTATTTTAACGTACTAACTATTTTAAGGCTAGAGCACGGATGGGTTGGCTCGACCGGGGAAGGACACACGCTCTTACTAAATACCAGCGTGAAATAGCAGCTTAATGCTACTGAGTTTCGTATGGTGAGTGTGGAGAATCAGAGATCCTCTTTAATGGAAACAAGGCATTCTATCTTAGTCCTCATGGGTGATGACTTTGAATTTGGATTCTTAATTGAAAATAGATGTAGATGTCTATGCGTCATAGTACTAAGCATTAGGTGGACCGTGTGCTCGTTCTTTATATGAACGTGTCAAGTTGCGATCTTTTTTGAAGATGCTAATAGCTAGCATGCAGTCGTTGACGATATTTACGGCGCCTAAAAAGATATAATAAGTTTAGCTTTATATCACTATCGGACTATATTATATTGCATCGTTTTCATTAACAATTTATATGCTCAAACGATAATTACATAAAATCAATTACAGTACACAATTAATACATACACAGTGGTAAAGTAAAAATGACCTTCAATAAGAATTACACATGTGATCTATATTGAATAAAAAAATATTCTATTCTATTCTAATATCAATTCATAAATATTACACAAAATAAAAACACAAAATCAATAACAAGAATCGTTTTTTTTTTCGTTTAATCGAATCGCCTCGTTTCCAAAAGGATCGGCGTCTGGTCTAGACGGCATATCCCCACAGCATCTGATTGACCTTACCAGCTACGGCTCTGGTGTAGCTGGTGAACAGTTGACCACAAGCCTCACAAAACTGGTCAATCTCATGCTTCTGGGAGATGTTTGCCCGGATGTGACGCCGCTGATATATGGAGCAAATCTTATTGCCTTGGCAAAAAAGGATGGTGGCGTGCGCCCTATCGCTGTAGGGTCTACATTCCGACGTTTAGCAGCCAAGATCTGCGTCCGGCTCACTAGAACAAAACTACAGGCCCTCTTTGAACCAGTACAAGTTGGATTTGGAACCCGTGGAGGTTGCGAGGCAGCAGTCCACGCTGTACGTACCTTCCTTAAAAGTGATTCGAGCGAGGTTCTTCTAAAATTAGACTTAAAAAACGCATTTAATTCGGTCAATAGGGACACTCTGCTAAAAGAAATTAAAATACATGTCCCGGAAATTTATAACTTCCTTCTCCAGTGCTACCACTACCCCTCAAAACTAGTTCATAAATCCAATGAGATTATTTCGGCCGTAGGCTGTCAGCAGGGTGATCCCCTCGGTCCAGCAATATTTAGTTTGGCAATAAATCCGATAATCCACTCCCTAAATTCAAAATTAAATATTTGGTACCTCGACGATGGGACCTTGGCCGGAGACGCGCAGACAGTCCTAGCTAATTTGGTGCATGTTAAACAGCATTTCAATCGCATTGGTTTAGAATTAAATTATGACAAATCTGAATTATATATTTCGGACCAAGTAAATCCACTAACCGCTTCCCAGATCGCTCAAAATTTTAATAACATTGCTCTTAACATTAAAATAGTAACGAAGGACAGTCTGCACCTCCTCGGCTCCCCCATCTTTGAGGAGGCCATTCCTCTTCTCTTAAATAAATCAACAACAAATTTCAGCAAGTATTCGGACCGCCTTGTCAAAATTAGTAGCCACTCAGCTTTATTTATTTTAAAATTCTGTCTGTTCGTCCCTAAATTCACTTACATGCTTCGCTGTTGCCCCATTTGGAAATTCCCCCATTTGATCACACCTATTGACACTCTAATGAAATCCCAAATTGAAAACATCCTGAACATTCACTTGAGCGAACAGGCTTGGACCCAAGCCGCTTTACCAATAAGGAACGGCGGCCTGGGAACACGCAAAATTTTAAGTGTGGCTTTGCCTGCATTCCTGTCTTCAATCCACAGCACGCTTGATCTCTCGCAGGTAGAATATTAAAAGCCCCAGCGGGCATTAACTGCGAGATTGCATGTTTGGACGAGGCCACGAATGCATGGCTAGCTGGACCGAGTCCAAATCTCCCATCCAAACCACATAAGCAAAGGGCCTGGGATACAATAGCGTCCGTCGCCACCTTACAAACTTTAATAGAGCCTTCAACTGGCAGGGACCGGGCCAGGCTGTTAGCTGTGTCCAAGCCAGAATCTGGTTACTGGCTACAGGCATATCCCTCGCCCAACACTGGGACTTTTATCAACCCGGACACTCTACGCATAGCCGTCGGTCGCCGGCTGGGAGCTGGGATCTGCACAGGTCACAACTGTGTTTCTTGTGGGGCTCCAGTGGACCGACTCGGCCACCATGGCCTCTCCTGCACCTCGGGCGCCGGCCGCCTGTCCCGCCACGCTGCTCTCAACGACATTCTCAGAAGGGCGCTCGTCAGTGCCAACGTTCCCGCCGCTCTGGAGCCCCAGATTGTGCGGAGCGATGGCAAGCGCCCTGACGGAATGTCGTTGATACCCTGGAAGTCGGGCCGTGCGCTGGTGTGGGACGCCACCTGTACAGACACCCTGGCGGCGTCCTATTTACCAGCAACTACCAAACGTGCGAGGGCGGCGGCGGACGCCCGGGAACGCCTCAAGGTCTCTAAATACAGCTGTCTCGGCGCCCAATATCAGTTTTTTGCTTTCGGCGTCGAGACACTAGGTCCTTGGGGCAAAAGTGCGGTGGAGCTGCACAGGGAGCTCAGCAAAAGGTTGAGGGAGGCAACAGGCGACCCTCGCGCCGGCGGCTTTCTCGCGCAAAGAATTGCAATCGCAGTTCAGCGCGGGAATGCTGCCTGCGTGATGGGCACCCTGCCAAGAGGCCCAGGCCTCTTATTTAATTAGTTATTTTATTTTATTTTTAAGGTTTAGTTTTAGTTATTTTAATTTAATAATAGTTCTAGTCTAGTATTATTTTTTTTATTCTTCCATATTTTGTTTGTTAATTATTGTAAAGTTCTTTTTTGTATTGTTTATAAATATAGATAATTATATTATGCTATGAAAATAAAAATAATATAATACACAAAAAAAATAACAAGATAATTCACAAATTATATGACAATAATTACATACAATAGTTTAGCTTTATATCACTACCAGACAAATAGTCAATTTCATCGGTTTCATTAACATTAATGTGTAGATAATAATCACACAAAATCATACCAATTTTAAATAAGGTCAAAACCCCTTCAAACTCTTACTTATATGTTTTTTTATACGATAGGGTGACAAACGAACACACAATCCACCTGATGGTAAGTGGTTACTGTGGCCCATAGACATTAATCCACGGTTGCGAATCAAAATGCAGA
Source organism: Parnassius glacialis (assembly GCA_033319125.1). NCBI lineage: Eukaryota > Metazoa > Arthropoda > Insecta > Lepidoptera > Papilionidae > Parnassius > Parnassius glacialis. Next base: position 32,648,950 of record JAVANC010000008.1, on the reverse strand, counting down.
TGCGTTGTCACCAGTGAGGACTAAGATAGAATGCCTCTTTTCTAGTAAAAAGGGTCTCCGGTTCTTTACACTCACAATACGAAACACAGCAGAATTAAGTTGCTACTCGTATTTTACGCTGGTATTCTGTGAGAGCGTGATTTCCCTTCCCCTGAATACGCATCTTCTTTCTTTGTTTAAAGTTAGTTTCAGATCTCTATGGACTGCAGTAGTCACTTTAGTTTTATATTAACAATGATAATATAGGAGCAGCAATCCGCCGTCGATAAACTTCCTTTGTTTCATCATCGTGATCATTACAGTCTAGCAAAGTCTATGCTGAACATAGACCTCCCCAGATTGCCTCATAGGAGACATAATTGCTATAGTTGCCAGTGGCCTCGCTCGGTAGATAGATTGACATTTTCTGCCGACTTCCAAAAAGGAGACGGTACTCAATTCGACTGTATGTTTTTTATGTGTGTTACCTCATAACTTTTTACTGGGTGAACCGATTTAGATGATTCTTTTTTTATTTGAAAGCTGGTACTTCTCGTGTGGTCCCATATGATCAAGGAATTTTACAGTTAAAAGCGTTGAAACTGATAATGTCATACAAACCGAATTTCAGTCGCGGCGGCCAGCTTCAACCTAAACTAGCCATCTGCGTAGGATAGAAGACCGAATATATGCGCAAGTACAAAATATGCACTCTCTGTTCCCTAACTTTCATAAGCTGGTGCGACGGTAAACCGAAACGACCGGAGAGATTAAGCAGAGGACCAAGGGCTTTACATGCTTTCCGAGGCACGGGGGTAAGCCATCCCCAGCTTTCTGAATCCGGGTAGCTACGGAAAATTTCTTGACAGAAAAACTTAATAACTGATTTTTTTGGACCGACCCAGATTCGAACCTGGGAACTCATTATCAGAAGTCGTGTTTACAACCACTAGACCGCGGGGCAGTAATTCAACTGATAATTAAGTGCTAAGTCACGATTCACGAAACAATGGGTGTGCGTAAAAGTGCTATGAAAGAACCATGAATTAGTTCTGCTCTAGGCGTCAGATAGGGCTGCAATTATATTTGATCTGTTATCATGTAGGAAACACAAACAATAGAGAGTTTTGTTCTTTTGTAATATAATAACTGAACTGCAAATTGTCGTAAAGTACCTCTTACGACACCCACGGGAAACAAAAACAGATTGGCAGCAGCATTTTCTTGATAAGAGCTTATAATAATAAAAACTGAGGTAGTTGATCCCCCTATATACAATACAAAAGCGGTCGCCAGTGCAATGTATTGAAGGAAAAGTCATGATCTGAACTTGCGGAAAGCCTTGGGAAGTTTGGGGGAGGCCTATATAAAAGAAAAAAAATCTCCATCGTTGTCTAATAAATAAATAAATACATACAATTAATGAAAAATTAATATCTCCCTCTTCCGATCGCCGATACCGGGACGCGCCAAAGAAGAAAATTCCCTTGTTGTATTCTAGTTTTTTTACATGTTTATGATTTTTTATATGTTTAGGTTAAGGTATGTTATGGGCCGTTATTTGCCGTGTAGTAGCGGTCACGAATATCCACTACCCCATATCCTCCCGTGGGTGTCGTAAAAGGCGACAAAGGGAAACAGGCAGGAGATGGGCAGCAGCATCTTCCTGGTAACGGCAAAAATACAATGAAAAAACTGCGGTTGCCAACCCGCTCGCCAAGCGTGGCAACTATGGCAATATACCCCCCATGATGAGAGTTACGAAGAGACGGCCCCCAGTCCCCGGCGGCCCCGCTATTCCTGGCTACGGTGGCGACCATGGTAACGGCGGGGCAGGGGTTGCTAAGAATCTCCGGTGGAGGTTCGGTTGCCACCTTAGACGACTCGACCTGGCAACGTACAACGCACGCACCCTGAGGACTGACGAGAAGATCGTGGAGCTGGAAGAAGAGATAGACAAGTTGCGCTGGCATATTATAGGATTATCCGAAGTCCGAAGAGAGGGGGAGGACACGGTAATCCTCGAATCCGGCAACTTGCTCTATCACCGGGAGGGCGACCATCTGTCCCAAGGAGGTGTCGGATTGATCGTCCACAAGTCTCTCGTTAACAACGTTGTAAAGATCGGGAGTGTGTCGACGAGGGTTGCGTACCTTATACTCAGAATCACCAAACGGTATTCGCTGAAGGTCATACAGGTTTACGCACCAACCTCGGCACACCCCGATGAGGAGGTGGAAGAAATGTATGAGGATATCTCTAGAGCCATGCATTCCTCCAAAACCCAATATACGGTGTTAATGGGAGACTTCAATGCAAAACTAGGCACAAGAGAGAACGGTGAGCTGAAAGTAGGGAAATTTGGAATAGGGCAACGGAACCCAAGGGGCCAGCAGCTGGCCGACTTCATGGAGAAAGAGGGACTTTTTATGATGAACTCTTTCTTCAAGAAGTGGCCCCACAGGAAGTAGACCTGGTCGAGCCCCGACGGTTCGACAAAAATGAGATTGACTTCATTATGACGACCAGACGACAACTGTTCAGTGATGTCTCAGTGATCGCGAGGGTGAAAACTGGCAGCGATCACCGAATGGTGAGAGGCACACTGAAACTAAATGTTAAGTTGGAGAGGTCTCGTCTGATGAAATCAACGCTCCGTCCCCCTCCTGCTCTAATCCAAAGTCCCGAAACATTTCAGCTCGAGTTACAAAACCGTTTTCAGTGCCTAGAAGACTGCAATGAAGTGGACAATATGAATGACAAGCTCGTGGAAACTGTCCATGCGGTCGGAGCTAAGTTCTGCAAGACTCGCCGCAGAAGAACACAAAAACTCTCCGATCACACTCTTAATCTCATGGCTGTTAGACGGGAGATGAAGCTACATTCTTCAACAGATTTGACAGCATACAGGCAACTGAACAGACAGATCTCCAAATGCATGCGGCGGGACTTACGCAACTTCAATACAGCTCGTATTGAAGAAGCGATAGAGCGGAACCAAGGCTCCAAAGTCTTTGCCAGAGATCTGTCTGCCAGAAAGAGCCAACTGTCAAAGCTGAAGACCGAATGGGGCAGCATCGTTTCCAGAGCACCTCAGATTTTGAGTGAGATTGAGAGGTTCTATGGGCAGCTGTACACGTCATCGTTGGAACCACACGCAAGTGTGAGTAACGATCCAAGAGCGAGTCTTATCCGACACTATTCCGAACATATCCCGGACGTCAGTCTGAGCGAGATTAGAATGGCTCTCCAGCATCTTAAAAACGGCAAGGCTCCAGGCGAGGATGGAATTACAGCGGAGCTTCTGAAGACGGGTGGAAGACCGGTACTTGAAGTCCCTCAGAAGCTCTTTAATTCCGTAATCCATGATGGCATTACACCGGAGGCGTGGAGCAAAAGTGCGGTGGTCTTGTTCTTCAAGAAAGGTGACAACGCTCTCTTGAAGAACTACAGATCGATTTCCCTTCTGAGCCGCGTCTACGTGCTGTTTTAGAGAGTCATTACAAATCGTCTCGCGCGCAGACTTGACGACTTCCAGCCTCCCGAACAAGCCGGTTTCCGAAAGGGCTTTAGCACCATAGACCACATACATACCCTACGGCAAATTGTACAGAATTCCGAAGAGTACAATTTGCCACTATGTCTGGCGTATGTGGACTATGAGAAAGCCTTTGATTCCGTCGAAATTTGGGCGGTGCTGCAGTCCCTTCAGCGGTGCCAAGTTGACTGTCGGTATATCGAAGTGCTGAAGTGCTTGTACAGTAGGCTACGATGGCTATCCGAGTACAGAACCAGAGTACGAAACCTATCCAATTGCAGAGAGGTGTAAGACAGGGTGATGTTATATCCCCGAAACTCTTCACCGCTGCATTGGAAGACGTTTTCAAGCTTCTGGACTGGAAAGGATACGGTATTAACATCAATGGCGAGTTTATCACTCACCTTCGATTTGCCGACGATATAGTCCTTATGGCAGAATCACTGGAGGATCTAAGCACTATGCTCAATGACCTCAATAGTGTCTCCCAACGGATAGGTCTTAAGATGAACATGGACAAAACAAAGATTATGTTTAATGTCCATGTCACACCTATGCCGGTAGTTGTTGGGAGCACTAAGCTCGAAGTTGTTGACGAGTATGTTTACCTGGGACAAATAGTCCGACTAGGTAAGTCCAACTTCGACCGAGAGGTCAATCGACGGATTCAACTCGGCTGGGCAGCGTTCGGGATGCTACGACACCTCTTCTCGTCAGACATACGTCAGACACCTTAAAACGAAATTGTACAACCAATGCGTGTTGCCAGTGATGACTTACGGAACTGAGACGTGGTCCTTTACTGCTGGCCGTATGAGGAAGCTCAAGGTCACTCAGCGAGCTATGGAGAGGGCTATGCTCGGAGTTTCTCTGCGTGATAAACTTAGGAATGAGGATATCCGCAGTAAAACCAGAGTTACCGACGTAGCCCAACGGATTAGTAAGCTGAAGTGGCAGTGGGCCGGCCATTGAGCTCGAAGAACCGACAACCGATGGGGAAGAAAGGTTCTCGAGTGGCAGCCTCGTACCGGTAGGCGAAGTGTAGGGCGTCCCCCCACGAGATGGAGTGACGACCTGGTAAGACATGCAGGAAGTCGATGGATGCAGGTGGCTCAGGACCGTGCTTTGTGGCATTCTTTGGGGGAGGCCTATGTTCAGCAGTGGACTTGTGAAGGGCTGTAATGATGATGATGTTATGGGCCATTGTTATTAATTTTTAAGTACTTGATGCCTGAAATAAAATATTGTATTGTATTGTGTAGTATTTATTGCATTAACTGCAATTCTGTGTTATGCAATCGGTCTGATGCTTCTGCGATGTAACAACTGTTACGTAAAATTACAAATAAGAAACAAACATTCAACAAGTTAGGTTTCATAATACTTTTCAGATCAAATTTCGATTTTTTGTTAAAAAAATAACATTCACAAATATAATATAAAAAAATGCCTGCATACTAGGATTTTCTCCTGTATAATGAGGACAATTTACATACATACATTTTACAAGGACAAATATCCAGACTCGGAATGATAATTTGTAGGCCAAACAAATACAGAATTCAACCCGTAGCTCCCAGTGCTTGAATTCATTGCTAAGCCACTGCGCCATGAAGCCATTAACATTATAAAATGAATGCCTATTGTAAACTAAAGTATGATTAGTAATCACAAAACATAACAAAGCAAAAAGTTAGCACATGATTAAAAATTTGTTTGTTTGTTATCTTTTCAATGAAGATATTATCAGTATCAAGGCACTTAACAATCGGTTGTAGATAACAATGTCACTATTGTAAATAATAATATTGAGCTGCGTCGAACAGCTCAGGTCTATAAAGTGAAACGTTTATTTATTTTTTCTCAGTCCATAGTTATGAACTTTATATGCATAGATCAAACCAACAATTAATATTAAAAAAATGAAGGTGTCCTTCATTTACTATGATATCAGGGCGTCAACTAGGTACTTAGTGGTCCCCATAAGACCATGGATGCTGGAAAGCGCACGAAACATCGGAAATTTTAAAAGTAAGAAAAATCAGAATTAGACGCGACAAAATCTGTAAATCTGCTTTTCTTCTTTTTTTTTTATAGGAGAGGGGGCAAACGAGCATGCGGCTCACCTGATGGTAAGTGACTACCGCCACCCATGAACAACTGCAACACCAGGGAGGGAATTGCAGATGCGTTGCCGGCCTTTTAAAAAGGAGTACGCTCTTTTCTTGAAGGTCCCTAAGTCGTATCGGTCCGGAAAACTCGCTGATGGTAATCGATTCCACAAGGAAGTCGTGCGAGGAAGAAAACATCTTCTAAATCGCACAGTGGTGGACCGCCAATCATCCAGATGGTGTGGATGGTATCGGGAGTTCTGCCGCGAAGTGCGTTCGTGAAATTTGGCAGCTGGGATTAATCCGAACAATTTATTCTTTATTCGTTGTCTACCACCACGTGTGTATTAGCGTAAATGTAAGAAACTAATAAAATTTTCTTCAATTACTCTAAACTTGTAATAGGTTGTAGCGATGATTTTTATTTACTTGTTTCGGGGCACCAACAGCTTTTATAAATTTCATTAATTACAAAATTTTAAATCTACATAGTTATTAAAAAGTATTCGCATTTAAAAATTTAAATATATATAGAAAACACAAGCATGGTCAAAACAAAATCGATCAATTAAAGAATACAAAATGTGGAAAAAGAACTAAATATTTGTGGCACACATAGTGTGGTAGAAAAACCCTGAAGCAAACAGTTTGTTAATATTTGAAGGTTCAGTCCGAAATAATTCCAAGTTGCTGCTACCTAATGAGATATTGTTGAAAATATTACTTGCGCGAATAAAAAATGATATTGTCGGTGGAGATTGAACCCGGGTTGCTCACATACTGTGAAATTTACGGCAACCACTAAACCCTTGAGACACCACGGTTCTTTTACTTTTAATAAATATAATAAAGAAAGAATATTTTTTATTTGTTATAAAAGAAATCAATTTAAAACAGTGAATAATTTAGCTAAAGAAGATTAAATATGCTTAAGTAAATTTGAAAATATGCTCTCAAAATAATGGCTGACAAAGGAAAAATACCAGGTCAAATATTTGCACGCAAACGAGCGGCCCACTTGAAGAGAGGTAGCTTTTGATGAAAGGAAGATTGCAGCCAGTAATAGTGCGTCTGCAGAATGAATGGACCTCGTTAGCGTCTCTTAGCAGTCAAGACGCCAGTGTAAGAGCCATTACGAAAAATATAGGCTGCTCTCACATTAGATCTGTTGGCTATAACGGAATTATTGTAGATAGCATGACGATGTGGTGAAAATGTAAAAATGTAATGTAATCCACTTTGTGTTTGAAAGTCTCAACTTGCCCAGCGTTTTTAAGGTGCACGTGACTGAACTTCTCCAAAATGGCTGGACCGATTTTGATAAAAACTTTGTGTGTGTGTGATTAAGTTAATTCGAGAATGGTTTAGATTCACATTACAGCCGGTAAGTGGCTTTGTTGGCGAGATACAAAAATCAAACGTTCGAAGCCGGGGCGGATTGCTAGTTATTTTATACACATATGATATGCTTCTATCATAATTTGCAATCTTAGCTCTATTATTTTACTGCTGGATAGGAGATCTAATGATATCTTTTAGTTAGCGGAGTAAGCATCTCATTAATGCTAGTTTTGGTCGTGTAGTGGTGGCTGAAAAACATCCACTTACAACTTAATGATTTAGTTCCCCTGGACCTGGAACAGAAAATGGGCAGTATCTTCCTGATAACAACAGAAAGTGCGGTTATCTACCCTTCTACCAAGCGTGGTAACTTAGAGAAGACCTATGTTCAGAAGTGGACTTCTGATAGACTGTGAATAATGAATGATGATCGTTAAAAAAACAAAGGTAGTTTTAGTAAAAACAGTAATATACATTCTGTAAACACTAGGAACAAACACAAGCTAGTGATACCAGTTTCTCGACTCCACAGTGTCAGTAATTCATTCTTGGGGCAATGTATACGCTATTACAACAAGGCGCCGGAAAGTGTACAGGCTCTCTCTATTACCAAGTCTAAATGTTTTGTTAAATTGAAACTGTATAAAAAGGGTTATTATAGTACAAATGAATACATGGTTGATAATAATCTGTGGGAATGAGGTGGTCGCTTCCAAGTTGTTTCTAAAATAAAATTTGTACGTATAAAGTTTGTACAACCATTAATGTAAAATTGGCTTTTAAAAAAAGTCCCGCTGGGTTTCTTGTTGGTTCTTCCCAGGACAGAGGTTTTATTCGAATCAGTGTTAAAGTAAAAAATGACTTTCAATAAGAATTACACATGTGATCTATATTGAATAAAAAATTATTCTATTCTATTCTATTTTTCTGTTACTAATTAAATTTATAACGAGAAGGCTATTTTGTGAGAGGCGTACTATTTGAAAACATAAACTTGACCAATTTTTTTTGGATCAAATATTTAAAATAAAGACACTGGCAGAAATTGATATTTAACTACTTACGAGTACAATAAAAAGTAAAGTTTATGTTAAGTTTTTGAGTTTGTTTTAGTATACATAAATGCTAAAAAAGACAAATAATAAAGAATAATAATATATATTATAATTATTTATATATTATTATAATATATATTATTAATAATAACATATTGTTGAAGTTCACAACAAGAAAAGGCTTTGGAAAACAACCTCTAATAAATTGTAACACATTAACATATTACGATTTGGTATGTTAGCACCTTTATCAGCCTCAGTAAAAGCTGCTATGAATAATAACACCACTGGAAATAATTACAAAGATTATAGAATAGGCGCTAAAGCGTATTTAGAAATGCATAAAAAGTGTGTTAGTGTGTTGAATGGAAGTGATTTTTTTAAAAAGAAATAGAGTGACAAACGAGCACACAGTAAACCTGATCGTAAGTGGATGCTGTGGCCCATAGACATCTACGTCTACCCTCAATTAAGAATCAAAATGCAGATGCAATGCCATCCTGAGGACTAAAGTGGAATGCCTCGTTTCCAGTAAAAATGGGTCTCCGGTTCTCTACACTAACCACACGAAAAACAGAAGCATTAAGCTGCTATTTTATGTTGGTGTTCTGTGAGAGCGTGGTTCTTCCCCGGTCGAGCCAACCCGTTCGTGCTACATCCCTAACATAGCTGTAGCGTAGCTCTGCCACGTTTACATGAGATTACATGTCACCTGTATCGAGAAGACGTTTTATAAAATATGCGCATAAACGAATATCCAGACAGAGTTAGAACAGTTGTTTTTAGATTATACAAATACTTGTTCCGTACGGAGATTTAACCGGCCCTTTGCACAGCAGCCGAACGCTTAGCAAATACGCTATAGTGCGAAAAAAAATGATATTTTTTTATAAGTGACAAGCGAGCACACAGTTCATCTGATGGTAAGTGGTTGCTGTGAACCATAGACATCCACATATATCCTCAGTAAAAACTCAAAATGTAGATGCGTTGTCACCCGTTAGGATTAAAATGGAATGCCTCTTTTCCAGTATATACAAAACGTTAACATTTATGAAGAGCACCTCCCGGGACTCTCCGTCACCACTAATCCAAAACGGGAGTAGGGTGTTTGGATTGGTCATGATGGGGATTGTGCACGCAATTAACAGAGGCTGGGAGGTGCTTTTTAAAGTAAGTAAGACACATCATTTTATTTTTTTATCTTTAATTTTTTAAGAGCCGTAACAATTTTTTGTTCATTTATCACGTGTTCGAAAATGAAGGAAAACATCGCGAGGAAACCTGCATCTCTGAGGTGTAAAATATTGTGAAGAGAGTAGAATATGAGCTTGTTTATCATCCTTAATTCAATAAGTAAGACCATGTCCAGCAGTACACTTCATGGACTGATAAAGAAGTACATAGTAGTAAAGTAGTTATTTTTCCATACGTCTTTCTAAGGATCAGAGCACATAATAATACTAAAGCTTACACTTTACGACTGTTGCGTAAGAGAGGTATAAGTACGTCGAGATGGATCACGTAACGCTGCGGGAAAGTGCTCTCAAGTATGTAACTGGCTTTATATAGACGGATAAAAAGTACTACATAACGAGATAGAGTTGCGACAATGTAGAACTTTAAAGCCTTATCGACAAGACCGGTTTTAGAATGACGTTAACGATGATACGTTTGTGTAAAAAAGTACCAAAGCGCGTTGTTTTTATGAAGGTTAATGTTCGATAAAGGTGAACGTACAGTAAAATAAAATCCGGTCGAATTTGTTAGTGTTTCTTGTTACCTAAATAATAGTTATATATATATATATATATATATATATATATATATATATATATATATATATATATATATATTTACTAACTTTTGCCCATTTGAAAGTTGTTGTTGCAATGGGTTCGATATTTGCAGCTCGAAATTTAAACACACTTCTAAGCTTGGACGTGCATTAAATAACCCATTGAGTTTTGATTTAATACGTCCAGAAATTTTACCAAAAAAAGACTCGATTTTGCTAACCGTTACTAAGTAATAATCTTTGTGGGTCATAGCTAAAATTCTGTGCGACACTGTAATTCACATAGACAAATTCTATGCGCCCTGAGTTCAAATTTTAGTCATAGTCAAATTTAAATATCAATATACGTTGCTAATTTGTTTGCGCTGCGATGGTAGTCATGTTTGTGACACTTCCACGAAGCGTACCTTTGATATTACTACATAACCCCTCGTCCGTCACGGCACTTTTACGCGACCTAGCGCATCAGTCGCGCCACTTCTGAGGGAACTCGCGCGGTCACGGCACGTGGGATTAAATTGACGATTTCTCTAAGGGTTTGTATGAGAGCCATATATAAAACTTACGTCGTTAGAATTGTTGTGAAATAAGCTAACTAATTACGTACGAATCAGGACATTTTGTTATGTAATATATTGTCAATTTTTTTATCAACAAAAAATAGTGTAAGCGATTTTTTCCTACTTCATTGTACTTAAGTCGTTAAAATTATAAAATCAAACATTTAATTGATAATTGTTTTATTTTATATACTTAAAGATACATTATTTAACATTAATCTATTAAAATAACTTACCTCCCTATACATAACGGGTGACAATGCATCTGCATTTTGATTTGTAATAGAGGATAGATGTAGATGTCTATGGGCCGCAGCAACCACTTGCCATCAGGTGGACTGTGTGCTCGTTTGTCACCCTTATCCTATAAAAAAAAACATTTTTTCACTCCACAAGCTCTATAATAACATGCCTTATTTAAGCGACCCGAGCGCCGGACAAAATTATGTATAATACATATTATTATAAGAAGCTTCAGCGCTACCAGAGACTGGCATGTATGGCTGCCACAGGCTGCATAAGAACTACGCCAACAGCAGCCTTAGAAGCGATGCTGGAGCTAACTCCGCTTCATCTACATATACAACAAGAAGCGACTTTAGCTGCCATCAGGCTCAAGACCCTAATTCTTTGGAGTAAGAATAGTGTCCCTCATACAGGCATAATTGATAGAATTCACTCAAAAATTCCTATCCTACAAGCCAAATACGATAAGATTCCTAAACAATTTGTTTTCGATAAGAAATACAAGATACAATTAAATGAAAACAGCCAGCCGGAAGGATTAAGCCCAAAAGACCTTAGAGTTTTCACCGATGGTTCTTAAAAAAATGAAGGCGTAGGTTCTGGAGCTTTCTCTGAAGACCTCAATATTCACATATGCACACCGCTGGGTACCTGTAACACTGTAATGTATGGGTATCATTCAAGCGGCTATAGCAATAGATGTTAGGAAGGTTAATGAGTTCCCCATCAGAATACTGACCGACAGTAGGGCGGTACTACAAGCTCTGAGTTGCAATGTGGTGAACTCGGGACTAATATATGAATGCCATCAACGATTAAATGAGGTTTGTAAAAACAACAATGTGACTCTGCAATGGATAAAAGGACACAGTGGATCCAGAGGCAACGATGCAGCAGACGAACTGGCCAGAAGAGGATCGGCTTTGGCCACTATAGGGCCGGAACCAATCATATCAATCCCCTTTGGTAACGTTCGTTCACTGGTACGTAGACACTTCACTAATAAACACGCTCAGCTTTAGAAAAATATAGTAGACTGTAGACAAGCTAGGGAGGCCCTGCCTGAAATAAACAGTCGCTTAACCAAAGTTTTAATGAGACTGAACAAGCCGCAAATTAGGATAGTAACAAGTGCTATCACAGGACACGGCACCTTTTACAAACATTTATTTACTATAGGTGTTGCAGATCGTCCCCTGTGCAGGGCATGTATGGGGGAGGAAGAAACGGCGGCCCACGTGCTACTGAAATGTCCGGAGGTCGCTACGTACAGGGCTAAACATGTCGGCACGCCGGGATCACTCCCCGAAGTTGCATGCAACATCAAGGGAATGATGAGTTTCTGAGAGAATACGCACATAGACGTGGAGTTGCGGAAAACAGCCTGTCGTAAACTAAACTAAACTAAACTATTATTACATGTTTTAGATGCGACGTTATACCATCCTTGTCATTTCTCTTACATATTGATCGAAAGTGAGCAGTATAAATATGGATTTAAGAGGCAATTCAGCACATTGAAATACGTTGGAGCCGATTGACCTTCAGAAGGCGCTTGACATTTGCGCGTTATTTTACTCCAACCTTATAGAGGCCAGTTGACAGTTGAGAGGATAAATGTTCAGCGGACAGGAATAATTTATGAGTTTATTATATATAATTCAGTAATTTTCTTTTATAAATCTTTTTTATAAATTGGTACATAAGCACTTCAAGAATGCGCCGACTATCACAAGTGAAAAAAAAATTGACGGTACGTACCACACTGGGTGGATTCATGAGAAAATTCGAATGCAACTATAACGAACTTAACAAAAGTAGAAGATATGAACTGATTTAAGCGATTCTTTATTTATTAAATTAGGCTATACTTCAAGTGTGGTCTAAAAACTCTGCATGTGGAAAAAAGGGCATGAAATTTTTATCCCTTAATTTAGAAGATTGGTCTAGATCTTTACCTCTAGTCTGTAATATTGCTCAGTAAACTTTTAATAAAAAGTATAAATTGAAAATTAAAAATTAAGATTTTAAGTTATTTAATATAACTTGTGAAATATTTTTTGCTTATATATCGAAACCTATTTTATAACTGTTATCATACGTTGATAAATAAAACGACTTTGCAATATTTAAACATAAATTCAATAAATAAAACAGATTTCTCGTATTATGATGACATTCAGCGCAGTGTGCGTCTACCCTTACTGGTACGGAAGTGCCTACAGGCGGACACAAGCACTAAACATGTCGCTCTGCTGTCCACTTTCCTCCGCGTGAATGTATGAAAGTTAATGCACTGTCGTAACAGTAGACTACTCATCTCATCGATATTGCTTCTCTCTTATTATCATTGACTGCATTAATCTGTAACAATTTAAAACAATTTGATGGACAAAGCATTATTCAGAAATTCTTTTATTCAAATGATTACCGATACACGGTTCTACTATGGCCACTATGGTCAAAAAAATGCGTATCGTATGTATCACGGTCTGTGTGTCTGTGTGTATCAGATGAGGACGATAGCCACGTTAACGGTATAGTAAAAATCCATGAACAAAACATCACTATCTCCATGCATTTACATGAATAACCTAAAAGCATAAATAAATATTAAATAATTCGACGTAAGAAATTAACATTAAATAAGTCAATTGTATTATTCAAATCTACTACTGTTTCAAAACTCACTTACCATAATGATGTTTTTATACAACCATTTGCCAAAATCTATAGAAATGGACATAACGTGTAAGTCAGCTAGTCTTAAGTATTTAAACCGTGTAAGTCCCGCTGGGTTTCTTGCTGGTTCTTCCCAGGACGGAGATGTTTTTGCGAACCAGTGGTAAAAGTAAAAAAAAATGACTTTCATTAAAGTTGGTAAAAAATTACTTCGCGTACATTCGCTCGATAACTTTTTACCAACTTTAATATAATGGACTTCCGCAAAGTAACGCCTGATTCTATTAATTAAAATGACTTTCAATAAGAGTATGGCCGCTAAGAAGTCCTTAGCGGCCACCGCTAAGAAGTCCTTAGCGGCCACCGCTAAGAAGTCCTTAGCGGCCACCGCTAAGAAGTCCTTAGCGGCTAACCTCCACAGAGTCTACTTCACCTGAGGATGCCTCGTGTAGAGGCGAAACACGTGTCGTATTTTCGAGAGTGTTGTGTCGTGCCTAGTGTGGTGGTGCTGGGGATGGTAGTGCTGGGATTGACGGCGACGGGTATAGTGCGCGCGATTGAGGGAGGGTGGGAGGTCTTTTTCGTTGTATATTTATAGACTATAAGCATTAATTCCACAAACTGTAGCTATATAGAATCTGGCCTTCATGAAACTGTACATTTATTAGCATATTATTATCTGTTTCCTCTTTATTTAAAGTCACTTCGCTAAATATAAATATCTATGTAGGTTGTGGTTACCTGTACGAAAACGAACATGTAGCACGTAACTCTCGCAGTGTTGAATTGTATTTTTGTCTATGTTGTGTCATCTGTTGGCGATTCAAACAAAAAAAAAGACGAGTATCAGACCGGAGAAAATATGCAACGCAGATAGCTTAATTAATATTATTTACATAAATGACAAAACATAAATGAACCCGAAGGTTACTGAAGCGAATTCCATGATAAAATACACACGTAAAATTTAGCATAAAATTGAACTTAACTCTACTGTGTTTCGTATGGTGAGTTTAAAGAACCGGAGACCCTTTTTAATGGAAATGGGGCATTCCATCTTAGCTCTCAGTGGTTACAACACATCTGCATTTTGTTTCTTAAACGAGAATACGTGTAGATGAATATGGGCCACAGCATCTACTTACCATCAGGTGGACTGTTCTATAAAAAGAGCAAGTTAATCAGACCACGCTTAGACAAAAATAAGGTGTAAAATTGCGACAGAAGTGCCCACTGCTTAAACAATCGCAAACCCAACCTCCCATTATTTGGATCAGACGAAATGCCAGGCAAGTAACACAGTTGATACCGTCTTTATTATTATTATATATATATATATATATATATATATATATATATATATATATATATATATATATATATATATATATATATTGAAATAGTCCCCCTGGGTTTCTTGCTGGTTCTTCCCAGGACAGAGGATTTTTTCGAACCAGTGGTAAAGTAACAATGACTCAATAAAAATTACACATCTGATCTATATTGAATAAAAAAAAATTCTATTGTATTCTCTATATATTAGGGTTATATTGAAATAAGCGGCCAAATTTGCAGAGAAGGTTCGCAATAAGAAATATAGCGAAATGGTGAGAAAAAATAATTAAGAAAATCTCTAACATTTTGTGCTTTTTATTTCATTTTACTGCGCTGCACGCACACATTCGTAAGGGTCGATCGGTAGGCGAAAACGTTGTTGCCCATATATCACATTCAATTTGAGATAATTTCAAATTAATGTAGAAGCCTTATTTACTAGTATTTTCAAAAAATAATAACGGTATATCATTATTTATATATTTGAACTAAAGTTTAAAATTTGGATTTCCTCCTAAATCTTAGATTGGACCGATTTTGAAGAAATTTTTTGTGTTTGAATTCCCTGGATGGCTTAGATTCATGATAGAACCCAGTATGTGGCTCTCAAGGTTCAAAAATCACCCGTGGGATGCCGGGGCGGTTCGTTAATATTCTATATAGAGTTTTTTTTTATAGGATATGGGTGACAAACGAGCACACAGTCCACCTGATGGTAAGTGGTTGCTGCGGCCCATAGCCATCTACATCTATCCTCTATTACAAATCAAAATGCAGATGCGTCGTCACCCGTGAGGACTAAGATGGAATGCCTCATTTCCAGTAAAAAGGGCCTCCGGCCACCTGCACTCACCAAGCGAAATGCAGAGGTAAACCTCTACTTCACGCTGGTATTCTGTGAGGTCGTGGTACCACCCCGGTTCGAGCCGGCCCATCCGTGCGACAGCAAAAGCTGCCGCGTGGCTCTACCACTGTTCATTATTAAAAGTGCAATAAAACAAAAGGCCACTCCATAGCTTGGAACCTATTCTAACGTAGCTCATTTAAATGAGTCATACGAATAGTTAGGCAACTACTGCTTTTAACCTTCAACATCTTTTGAAGTATTGTACTTGCTGTCTGAGAATATTTTATTGTAGTATCCAGCTTGAAATAGGTCAAACAAAAAAGTGTTGCTATAATGATGGGGCTTTTTAACTTGTTGTTGCATGGTTTGTTTAGTAAACGGTTCCATGATGGAGTGATTTAGTAATTAGTTGCAGCGCACGGAACAAGTATTTGTATGATTTATTAATAATTCTTTCGGATAATTTTCGTTCTTGTAAAATTCACTTATATAAACTGCCTCTACGGTACAGGAGAAATACTTGTGTGGAGGTAACTTTTTTAAAAGAGATAGATAGAATTCCAAGTCTGACCCTATGATTACCTGGCGATTAAAAAGCCTCTCAATATTCGTAGCGATACAATGAAGCCAGTGTAATTATAGGCTGTAGGCATCCCATATTATTTCTCAGAGGTGACAACGAGTATGTACTCTCATTTTTCAAGTTTTTTTGAAGTTGGTTGCAGATATCTATGGTCTATGAAATGGACTGTCAGCTCGTTTGTCTTTTATTTAGAAAAATGTGATAGTTATATGAGAAAGTTTCTTTGTATGTTTGTGACTCAATCACGTAAAAACTTCTGAATGGATTTTGAGGTATCTGTATTTTTGTATAAATACTTTTAAGCCTATCTCAAATTACAGAATTTTAATCCATGGTGCATTCGTAAGTTTTTAATCAACCACGAGCGGAGCCGCGGGTAAAAGCTAGTATAACATATACATGGTCTATTTGTTCGTTATCAAGTGTCGGCACACCGGTGTGCTATGGCATTTCGAAGCCGACGCAAATGTCCGGTGCTCACCTTGTGCCACTTCAAGACGTGTACGCGCTACAATAACATATGAAATATTATAGGCTAATCATTTTAATTGACAGCTATCGAACAAATTTTATTTTTATTCACTGACGAAAAGATATGTTATGAATAGTCTACGAGCGTGTTGACCTCTTGCTTATTGTATCAAACATTGGCTCAAATGTAATTATGTAATATGATACGTAATAACAAATATGCATAACGTTGTTAGGCAAGATGACTTTCTAGTCTTTAATTGAAAACTATAACACGATCAATGGTTAAAACCTTCTATAATTACGATGAATTTAACGACGCCCCATATTATTTATTTTCATTTATTTAAAAACTTTATTGTTCTAACCAATAACAGGTTACGAAGGACGGACTTAATGCCAGTTTAAACAGTGGTAGAGCCACGCGGCAGCTTTTGCTGTCGCACGGATGGGCCGGCTCGAACCGGGGTGGTACCACGACCTCACAGAAAACCAGCGTGAAGTAGAGATTTACCTCTGCGTTTCGCTTGGTGAGTGCAGGTGGCCGGAAGCCCTTTTTACTGGAAATGAGGCATTCTATCTTAGTCCTCACGGGTGACAACGCGTCTACATTTTTATTTGTAATAGAGGATAAATGTAGATGTCTATGGGCCGCAGCAACCACTTACTATCAGGTGGACTGTGTGCTCGTTTGTCACCCTTTTCCTATAAAAAAAAAGTTAGCATTTTCTGCCAGTCAACGCATGGCGTGGTGAGAAATTAGTGGCAGGTGACATAAGTAATTAAATATGTTAAAATCCAGCGAGCAAGTTGTTTAGCTTACCGTTACCGTTACAGCCTATTAAAGTCCACTGATGAACAGAGCCCTCCCCATAGATCACCTCATAGGGGGGATTTGCCACAGTTACCAAGCTTGGCAAGCGGGTTGGCAACCACAGTTTTTTTTTAATTTTAGTCGTTATTATGAAGATGCTGCCCATCTCCTTCGTTTTCCTCTGTCGCCTGTTACGACACCCACAGGATTATATGGGGTAGTGGGTATTTGTACACCGCTACTACACGGCACGGTTTAGGTTGCAGAACTTGCCAAATAGTCAGACATATATATACATACATACATACACTTGATAAACATGACCCTTCCTTCTGATGCAGTCGGGTAAAAAAATGGGCATTGACAAATATTTAAAAATTAAAAAATTGGTCCGTAATCATCTATTGAAGACAACGCATTTAACATGAATCATCCATTTAATGTGTATTGCTAAACGGACGCATATATTCATAGGTATATGTATGTACTAATTATATACGTATTTAAATATGTATATTTGTATGTATATGTATTACATGTATTTATATATCCAATTTGGGTATATATATATATATATGTATGTATGTATCCGTCATATATGTATAGTTTATTTATTAGTAAAATGTATGTATTATGTAGTTAATTATAATTTTGTGTAGTGTTATTTTATTCTGTATTGCCGCACCTACGTCAAATTCTCACCACTCCATGGGTTGACTGGTAGAGAATGCCTCAAGGCATTAAGTCCGCCCTTTGTATTCTTTTCTTTTAAGGAATGCAGTAAAGAATAAATAAATAAATAAATAAAAAATATCTCCAGCTAAGTTATGTTACATGACTTCTCGTTGATTTTATTAATTTTTATAATTTTCTTATTAGCGTTGTCGCCCTCTTGTAGTACTGTGTGTAGGAATGAAAACGTTATCTCGCTCGCTATGGGGGCACTAGCCCCATATGTTAAAATCCAGCGAGCAAGTTGTTTAGCTTACCGTTACCGTTACAGCCTATTAAAGTCCACTGATGAACAGAGCCCTCCTAATATCTGGTGAGCGTAAGATTACTAAATCTTACGCTCACCAGATGTCGCTAGTTGGGACTGAAGTGCAATTGGTTGTTACGCAGATGGTCACACAGTGTCGTTTTTATTAAGTTGGGATTTAATTAGGTTTTTCGCTTTTTAGTGTTTGAATGAGTATATACATAAAACAATGCCTCAGTGCTGTATTTTTTAATTTTTAACCTTTAGGAATATCCATAGTGTGGTTTATCCATTTCAAATCTAATTAATTAAAAATTATATGTAGATTACATGTGGTGGAGCCTCGCTGCAGTTATATTATGGTTGTAACACCAATGAGTCGCCCTCACCGGGGGTGAGAGCGTGGTCCTACCACGCTCTCACAGAATACTAGCATGAAATAACAGTTAAATAACAGATTTTTTTTTACGTGGTAGTGCCATGCTGCAGCTATATTAGTAGTTTTAGGTGGTAGAGCCATGCTGCAGTTATATTAATAGTATAGTTGTAGTACGAATGGGTCGGCTCGATCGGGGAAGGACCACGCTCTCACAAAATACCAGCATAAAATAGCAGCTTAATGCTGCTGTGTTTCGTATGGTGATTGTAGAGAACCGGAGACCCATTTTACTGGAAAAGAGGCATTCCATCTTTGTCCTCACGGGTGACAACGCATCTGCATTTTGCAAATGTAGATGTCTATGGGCCACAGCGACCACATACCATCAGGTGGACTGTGTGCTCGTTTGACACCCCATCCTAAAAAAAGAAGGAAGCCTATAATATGCGTTCTTGATATTACTTACAAATATTCGCTGGTGATAAGAGAACTGATACTTTCCTCGCTCAAAGGCCAAGTAAAGCCGCTCAGCGAGAAAATGCAATTAGCGCTCTTGGTACTATACTACGGTGCTACTATGCAAAGGTGGAGATGGTTGTTAGTGATTTATAAATACGTATGACAGTATGGTTATTCTTTTTACTTTTTCAGCTTTTCATCTTATTTAATAGGGGCGACAACGCATCTGAAACTTTTAATATTTAATCGATTTATTAGAATATATTTACTTATTTTAATGAACGTATCAGTGAGTAAGGGCCTACTTCCAATAGCACCATACTTACTTACAATAGAACTCCGTTCTTGTTTTGTTGTTGCCCTAACTTCTGTTTATATAATTTAACAATTAATTAATTTACTTTTTTTTTTCTTAAAAAAAAACGTTACCCCCACACTAGGAGTTGCTCCTGTATCGTGGAGGCAGTTTACAAACATAAATTGCACAAGGACAAGCATCCAGCCCCGGAACAATTATTTGTAGGCCATACAAATACTTGTTCCGTGCGGGATTCGAACCCGCAGCCCCAAGCGCTGGAACTCATTGCTAAGCCACTGCGCCACGGAGCCGTCATTTACTTTACTAATAAATTAGTTCATTTATCTAATTTACCAGGTTGTTGAGAAAAAGTAGTTAGGCTTAATTCGAAAGACAATTGCGCGAGAAAACACTCGCCTCAAAAAACTTGAGACTATTCACGACTATCCGGTTTTAGTGACTAACGATGATTAAGACGGCGTCTAATTATATTTTACTAATAAATATATGTCGTTGCGTTTAGTAGAAATTAATACAAATCGGAATATACCCATTATTGCAATTGCCCCAATGTACCTTATATATACGAGTAATTTTATAAAACAAACAAAAATATTAGTGGTTAAATATATTATTCACAAAATAATCAATGTTTTATTTAATCACAGGCGCTGCGTCTGGACGCTATTTGGGCAAGGAAATTGGACCTCTATCGCAACTCCATCACGGCGTGCGGGGTACCGTATACGCTGTAGACTCACGCACGCTCTACCTTCACGACTTTCACTACGATGGCGAGGGACCAGGTAAGATATTTGAAACTATCGATATCTAAAAATAGTTATCTGAATATGTCTTAATATATTATGTAAATATACGAAATATATATGTATCTACATTAATAAATATTGTATCGTAATATATTTTGTTACATATAAGTGTATTTATTTTAGTTTCTATTCTCTTCTTTCTTTTGCTACACCTACTACAAATTCAGCAAATTCTCACCTCTCCATCGGTTGATTGGTAGACAATGCCTTAATCCCTTTGTATTTTTTTATTCTAAGGGATTGCGATAAAATTTTAAAATAAATGAAATAAAACATTTATAAATTTTACAGTAGAGTAGTGCCGGCATGAAATAATTCACATCAGGTCATTTAAGTGTTGTGAAAGTCAACTATTTAAAATTCCAAGAAGTTCTTATGTTCAAATTATTACGTTCGTTACTTAAAGGCGTAGGTTGAAACTTTTCCGCTCATTTCACGCTGTGCTGTGGACAATAGACATCTACATCTATAACCCACTAAGAATCCAAATACTGATGCATTGTCAATACCCCTAGGACTAAGATGTAAAACTCTCTGTCCAATAAAATATCAACACTCACTATACAAAACATAGCACCATCCATTTTACTCTGATATTCTGTGAGAGAAAATATCCGGGGTAATTGTAGCAAAATAGATGGTAGTTAGTTGCTAAAAAGCGATTTTGTAGCTGTTACATAACCTATTTAACTCTTGTAATCTGTTCAAAGCGCAGTGCAGTTAAATTTGGGATTTCCTCACACTCGGCTGCAATTATGATTCTGTGTTTGCTTGACCGAGTATTCCGTGCGATGTTGGTTTCAAATGTGCATTCAAATATTTGTTAATGTAATATAATCTGAACATGAAGCTTGAGAATCCAGAATATTCAACAACTTAATACGAGAATGTAATATTGACATTAAGTTTGTAGAATTTATATTCAAATCTTGGATGTTAAGTGTAAATGTCATGGTTTAAGATCTTTTCTATTTTCGTTATTAGTCTTTGTTTACATCTTTAACATGGACATGGTATGAAGACTTTATTCTTTACACTTTAACAAAAGGTTTACAAAAGGCGGAATGAATTGCATTAGGGCATTGCTTCAAAGTCAATCTTGGACGTAGTGTGATAATGTGGTAGGTGCATTATATGTAAATAACATGGGAGTACCTATATGGTTATATTTATTATAATATTTTAATTTGATACGAAATGTGAAATATTAGTACTTTTCTACTTGATAACAGTGGTAGAGCCACGCGGCAACGTTTGCTGTCGCACGGATGGGCCGGCTCGAACCGGGGTGGTACCACGACCTCACAGAATACCAGCGTGAAGTAGACGTTTACCTCTGCGTTTCGCTTGGTGAGTGCAGGTGACCGGAGGCCCTTTTCACTGGAAATGAGGCATTCCATCTTAGTCCTCACGGGTGACAACGCATCTACATTTTGAATTGTAATAGAGGATAGATGTAGATGTCTATGGGCCGCAGCAACCACTTACCATCAGGTGGACTGTGTGCTCGTTTGTCACCCTTATCCTATAAAAAAAAACCCAAGGACAGGCATTCCTTGGGGTAGGTAGGTAGGTAAAGCATGGTCGTAAACCACCTTCGACTTACGAGTACTGCAGGTCATCACGTAATATGGAGGCCGCCTAACCCTTCGGTTACCGGTACGAGGCTACCACTCGAGAATCTTTATTAGATATAATGTCTATAAAAGTGTACAAACTGCAATTAATATAAAAAAGAGAACCGGAGACCCTTTTTACTGGAAACGAGGCATTCCATCTTAGTCCTTACGGGTGACAATGCATCTGCATTTTCATTCGTAATCGAAGATAGGTGTAGATGTTTATGGGCCACAGCAACCACTTATCATCAGGTGGACTGTGTTGTCACCCTAATCCTATAAAAAAAGAGAAAATAAGTTCAGTCAATTTATTAATTTTGGTAGCGCCATGCTGCAGCTATATTAATAGTATAGTTGTAGCACGAATGGCTCGGCTCGACCGGGGCAGGACCACAGAGTAAAGAAGACCAGAGGGGAAGCTTTCTAACAACGTCGAAAATCTGTACCTATTCTATTAGGGTTATCGCCTGATGCAAAAGAAAATTTTAAGGAAAAAACAAAAATATATTGCATAAAATAACATGTGTATTCATTGTGACTTAAGTTAATATAATAACATGTCTGTTATTTGTAATTAAAATTGAAACTGCAATAATTGTATATTTTGCACATTTTCATGCTTAACTTCATATAACATATACCTCTCTATACATATATACATATTAGTGATGACTGTGATGATGGTAGTGGGCAGTGGCGGTGTTGATACACCACCACCACCACCAATGTTACTACTAGGATGATGGTGGCGGTAGTAAGGGCTGTGGTGGTGATGCTGGTCGTGGTGGTAGTGCCAGTGGCGGTCCACTGTCCACAACCACCACCAATGATACTACCAGCACCGCCACAATCACCGACACCATTACCAACACGTACAGCACTACCATCCACCGTAACCAACACCGCACGATCAGCACCAGCGTCCACTATCACCATCACCAGCACTACTACCACTAACACTAACTGCACCACTGTCTGATTATTGTATTATTTTCTCTCGAATTTTTCATATATACTGTACAACTTAGGCATTTAGCTTATACGAACACTAATTATCTAATATAAATATATACTTATAAATCTATAATGTCTTATTTTATGGTACAGAATGTCTAAACTTAACTCTAATTGTAAAAAAATTAATAGATTTATTGATCTATAAAATCACGAAATATTATTCGTCTGTTTATTTCAATGCGCGTGACTAACAGCCCTTTTATTCACACTCTGACTGAGCCGGCGCAAACCGGTTTGTACCCTGACGGAGCGTCGGTGAACCTGTCGGTGAGAGCTCACGCACACATCGCTGCGCTATGTGTGGGTGTACCCGAAGTGAGACGTTTGTATGTAGCTTCCCCTATGGTCGGTTTCTTTACTCATGTGGCAGGACCACGCTCGCACAGAATACCAGCGTAAAATAGCAGTTTAACGCTGCTGTGTTTCGTATGGTGAGTGTAGAGAACCGGAGACCCTTTTTACTAGAAAAGAGGCATTCATCTTAGTCCTCACGGCTGACAACGCATCTATCTGCATTTTAATTCGCAAACGAAGATAGATGTAGACGTCTATGGGCCACAGCAACCACTTACCATTAAGTGGACTGTGTGTTCGTTTTTCACCCTTATTCTATAAAAGAACTTCTCTACATAGTACAAAACAAAGTCACTTCCCACCGTCTGTACGCTTAGATCTTTTAAACTACACAACAGATTTTGATGTAGCTATCATCAATAGACAGAACAATTTAAGGTAAAAGTTTACATGTATAACACATGCATATTATACTTTATATAATAATAATAAAATATATACTACTTATATAGATATATTAATAGTATATAGGTATAGTTTCAGTAATGTATTGTAATTTTTATATTTATTTTTTGTTTTTTTTTCTGTAACCGCCTTTGACGTTATGTCACTGCTCAAAGGTGACTGGCAGAAAATGTTTTTGGCATTAAGTCCGCCTTTTGTTCCTATAAATTGAGTAAAGTTAAATAACGAACAGATAAAATCAAAAGAAATAAATAATATGTTTTTATCCAGCGGCCTTTTTCTACGTGGGAACATCGAAAAGCGTGACCGCGACGGGAGCGATCCGACTACGCGACGAGCGCGGAGGCGCGGGCCCGTTGCGTCGGTACCGCGGCGAGGGCCTGACGCTGTCCCTCCCTGATGGAAAGACCTTACGCGATGTCACTTGGTTCTCCGTCTGGTGTGATGAATATTCGGTAAGAAGTCTTATTTTTTATGAACTGCCCACATTTGTTGTTGTTCTGTTGTGCTCTCTCTCTTACTCTCTAGAATAAAAAAATTTTTGATTTCTTATATTTACGCGAATACTACACATACAATAAAACTAATTATATGAATTTTTAAAGCGTTTAACTTTTTGGACTTCTATTTTATTAAATTTTCACTTTTTCCGACCGCGTGACCATGGGTACTCTAAAGTAACCGAAATGTCGGGAATAAAAAAGTTAAAATTCGTTTTTTTACCACTGGTTTGGAAAATACTTCTGGGAAGAACCAGAAAAAAACGTAGCGGGATTATATATTTTAAACATATATAACTTTACTTTAATTTTGGTACAATTTTTATGTGAATTTCAATAGAATCAGATCACCTCATCCCCAGGAAATATTTTCATTCATGTATTCCTTGATTTAATAATAACCCTTATTGTACAAATTTTTTTTTAAATTTTAAGCTTGTTATGCATATACTTTGTTCTTTATATGAAGTACTAATTCTGTGGAGTCGAGTAACTGGCATTACAAGCTTATGTTTGTTCTTATCTTTATTCTTATCAAAGCTCTTCATGTTTTATGTACATACATTACGTTTTCATAAATATATTGCGATGCCAAAGTTAATATGGAGTCTCTCTGAATAGTTAAGCTTTTCAGAATTATCGCTCCTCCTAACGTATTATATGAATTTTTATTGGAGTAGGGGTGATAATCGAGTATACAGTTCACTCAGCATTTAAATGAAACTAGTTTTAACGGATTTTGTCGCGTATATTAACTTATTTTATATTTCCGACGTTTCGAGTAGTTTACAGCACCTATGGCCATGGAGTACTGAAGTGTTGGTCGTACTTGAAACGTCGGAAATATAAGATAAGTTAATAAATGCGATAAAATCCATAAAACTAGTTTCATTCAAATGTGTAGTGTTCGCTTAAACATGAGAAATATTATACGTGGTATTTATACGTGGTAGAGCCAAGCTGCAGCTATATTAGTACTATAGTTGTGGCACAAATGGGTCGGCTCGACCGGGCAAGGATCACGCCCTCACAAAATACCAGCGTAAAATAGCAGCTTAATACCGCTGTGTTTCGTATGGTGAGTGTAGAGAACCGGAGACTTTTTTTACTGGAAAAGAGGCATTCTATCTTAGTCCTCACGGGTGACAACGCATCTGCATTTTGATTCGCAAACGAGGATAAATGTAGATGTCTGTGGGCCACAGTAACCACTTACCATCAGGTGGACTGTGTGCTCGTTTGTCACCCTATCCTATAAATTTTTTTTTGAATGACGCTGTATACAATAATGCATAATACGCGGCAAGTTCCGTAATATAGCTGTCCGTATGTTTTTATTATATATACTATTTATAAATCCGTTAAAACTTCACGTACGTATAACATAAGAACGGTGTGTCACGGACGTACAACTGCTTCGAGTTCAGCCAGTTTAAGTTACAACATTTGTCTGGGTACTCGAGAAACTTGTAAACGATTGAAACAGGGTTTTGAACATATTATAATAAGGATTTTTTTTCTGAGGAAAATCCTTTTATATTTATTATTTGCATTCTCAGGTTTATACATCGTGGTATTATTAAATAAAACTACTATTATTTAACTCTGACATCGTTACTTTTTATTTAGAAGTTCTAACCTAAACTAACACCTGCATATACATATATGACTTTGACCTATACTAGGCATTAAAACATATATAAATTAATATAATATAAAACAATATTTATATATATTTCTATGTTCAAGAAACGTTCCGTTCTCCGTAATGATCCGTTTTATTACATACGATGTGCATGTTAATATAATCTATATTACAAAACCATTCATTCGCAACTTGCTTGAGTTTGGGTTTGCATGCACTTGATTAATTAGGGTTCCGTCGCAAAAGGAAAAAACGGAACCCTTATAGGATCACTTTGTTGTCCGTCTGTCTGTCTGTCTGTCAAGACCCTTTTTCTCAGGAACGCGTAGAGGTATCAAGATGAAATTCATATCAAATATTTAAATCCATGGTCCCTTAGAGCTGTGAAAAAATCAAACTTCTAAGCCAACGCAATCAAAAAATACAGCCGTTTATGCCGTAAATTTTCGACATTCGCAAGGAAATGTATAATAAAAATAATATTAATAATTTTAAACTTATATACCTACAGATTTGTTCGGAACCCTCGGTGCGCGAGTCCGACTCGCACTTTGCCGGGTTTTTTTTCATAACGGCTTGTAAAAAAAAAAACGAAGCGTTCTTAAATATAGAAACCTTGCATTACATACATTTAGCAGTATTAAAATGAAAAATACAAATATTTGTACCGTGAGTTCAAATCCATTGCCCTCAGCGTCGCAATTTAATGTTAAACCACTGCGTCACGGGGCTCTTTCAATTATTATATTCTAATAAATAATAATAATTCTAATAAATAATTATATTCTATATAAATTAGTATTAAAAATAATCAAATTATTTTCATATAACGCTTCTTGGCGTTAGGCGTTAGCGTCAGTGGCAGTGTAAGAAAATCCACTGCCCAATCGATATTGGGCAGTGGATTTTCTTACACCGATTAATGATGACACCCACGGGACGATGTCCCGTGGGTGTCGTAGTCCAGTTTCCCTCTGTCGCCTCCTACGACTCTCATTGATCGATATGGACAGACAGGACAGAGGTTTTTCCGAATCAGTGCTAAAAGTAAAAAATTACTTTCAATAACATTAACTTGTAATCTATATTGAATAAAAAAATTGGTTATATTATGTTCCATTCTATTCCGTTCAGTTCTGTCCCATTCCGTCCGGTTCCACTCGGTTCTGTTCTGTTCCGTTATATTCTGTTCCATTTTGCCCCGTCTATTCAGTTCCATTCCATTCCATTTAGTTCCATTCCGTTCCATTATATTCAAATCAATTCCATTCTGTTCTATTCTAACCTATTTTATTTTATTCTTAGACCGCCACTTGTCGCCTTTACTTTCTTGAAAAAGACTAAGAAACATTTTTCTAATAAAAAAATTGTAGGATTTACTGACAATGTTTTGTAGTAAAGAATAAACTATAATATAATATGATGTTCACAGGTGAATTTCGGCAGTGTCAACATCCCCGCCAACTTCGACTATCCTAAGCCAGCCAAGTTGAATGCGTTGCGCGGAGTGCACGGTGTCTCGTCTGAGCCTATCGTCGTGGTGGACGCGCAGACTCTCCTCATTCCCAACTTCTCTTATGACGGAGAGGCGCCTGGTGAGTAACGTTTTACGTTTTTAATCAAGTTTTTTATTACTAAGTGCTAGGTAGCATATATGGGTAGGTATATGGATGTAAAGGACGTGAGAGAGGTGTGTCAGGGTCATGCCAAATGTAGTCCGTAGTCTCTACCTACTCCTATGGATGACGGATGTGAGTGTTATGTTATGTTTATGGTAGGACTCTTTTTGCCTAGTTTCTCTGTGGGTTGGTACTACCCTTTTGCTAATATTTACTACTGCGTTCCGGTGTAAAGGGTATAGAGAACAAACTAGTTACAGGCTGTGAGGCAATCTATGAGTCCTCGTGGTGACAACGTATGGGTATCATTCGTTATTTGAAATTGGTTGTGGGTATATGGGCTACAGTAGCCACTTACCGTCAGGAGGATCGAAAGTCCTTGATTGAATAGGTGATGGATAACAATATAGTTAACGTCATGTAAAATTCTGAGAGGGGCAACGAAAACAAGCGATAAATGTACGACACGTTTGGCATTGCGATCGTCCCCTGCACTAGTTACAAAAACAGACTTAATAGATTGATGAATACCAGAATACTAGCGTGAAATAATAGCTTGATGCTCTTTTAACTGGAATCGAGGTATTCCATCTTAGTTACCAGGGGTGATAGTTTTATGCGGGCGCCACCACAATGCATTAAGTCGTCGTCGTCTTAACCTACCTCCTACACGGTAAAACGGCGCGGCGTAAGAGAATCCATCATCCTATCTCATCCCATGGGTGCCATAAGAGATTTCTATGGAAATGCCAAAACGATGTTACGACTTCCGAAAAATGGCGGAATAACCATTTCTTCGAAAACAATCCAGATCGGCGACGAGGAACAACATCAAAGTTACGGGATATGTCCTGTACAGTTCTGCGATCGTTAATCCTCCCTACAAAGGATTAGGCTTTTACCCATGTCCAGTAGTGGACTTTGAATGGGCTGATGTTGAAGAAGATGAACCTACCACTTGGATAAATTATGCGATAAATCTCGAAAACCATTACCATTTTCCCCATAAATATAATCTAACCACAAAGCCACGTCATAGCCAAGATTATTTTACTTAAAACATTCTAATAATTTCAAAGTAATATTAAAATGACACCCTTCACAATTACGACGTAAGCCATCCGTCGCGGAGTAATGGCGGGCGTTAGAAAGCAATCTTGGCGAAGGCGACGCCGGCGGCGCGTGTCGCTTAGCTAACTACAACGAACTCGTACCAACGCCGAGAGACGAAAACACGACAAGCGTGGGGTCATACTGCTAGCTACGATTAATAAATATAAACACACACTTTATCTATACGTGGTACGCTGCAGCAATGTTATGGTTGTAGAACGAATAGGTTCGCTCGACCGGGGAAGGACCACGCTCTCACAGAATACCAGCGGAAAATAAAAGCTTAATGCTGCTGTGGTTCTTAACGTTTACTCAGAATGAAGACACGACTTGATAAGATATGTAGGAAGTTAATGGATACAGGTGGCTTAGGACTGTGTCTTGTGGTGTTAGTTTGGGGTGGTCTATCATCAGTAAAGGACAAGTGATCTTGAAGGGCTAGAATTATAATGATCAAATCAGTCAAGGAGTTCTTGACAGAAAAGTAAGTTTCTTATGAAGTAAGAGTGACAAACGAGCAAATAGTCCAACTGTTGGTGAGTGAAAGGTATGGCCAATAGCAATCTACATTTATCCTCGATTAAGAATATAAAAACAGATATATTGCCACCCCTCAGGACTAAGACGGAAGCTTCATTTCCAGTAAAAAGGGTCTCCGGTTCTCTACATTCACAATACGAAACACAGCATCGTTAAATTCTGCTTTTTATACTGGTATTATATGTCGACCCATTCGTAATATAAAAAAGGATAACACTATAAAATAGTAATAGTAAATATAAAACTTTAAAGGATATCAGTGAATAGTGATTATTTCAATAAATTCTACATATTAGACTCTAACACTAATTACTGTAAGGAAATCTATTTTTATGAACACCTTTAATTATTTTGATTATTAGAATAAAAAACGTGTGTGTGTAGTTATGTAGGCATTCTTTAGCGTAACAAAACAAAAATAACTAAAAATAACTACCTTAAATATCAGTTCGCACGAAAACTTGAGAGATAGCTACCTAATGAAGTTGTCGCTTTAAGGTGACAGTGTGCCCGCGCATCGTAAATAATTCACTTTCATAATATTTCCCAAGCGCTCCCAAAGAAGTATAACTTCAACAATGCTTTCAATAAGTATTATGCTTATGGAATAAAAATAATTCTATTCTATTCTACTTCCACTGATACTGGTCTAATGTGAGGTTGGTTGTAAAGCAAAATATTCATCATCATCATCATTACAGCCTTTCACAACTTCAAAAAAATAAACGTGTGTTAATTTATTATTAAATTAAAACGCCAGACCATTGTATGACACGTATATTAAGTAAATCTATAATGGAATCACGGTGTTATTAATAAAAATCTTCTGAACGTAGTTATTATATGAAACTCGCACATCTCGCTATTACTGACACCACACCCTAATCAGATTGTGGACTGTTCACTGCGACGCTATGGTGACGTTGTATGTGAATTAAATTATTTCGTTGTGGTGTTACGCTTTGTGACAGTTTCACATTGTATTTAATGTAACAGTTGCAGTACGTGTATATTAGATCGCAAATTCTGAGTAAGAATATTAACCAGAAGCAACATTTTTGTACAAATAAAAACAAAAATAAATTTTCATAACTTTAGTGTTATCAAGTGTTATCTAGAGTTATCTACATCTTTAAGTTTTCAGATTATACGTACTAGAACCACGATTGTTGTCTACATCATTTTTGTAGCATGAAATGGTCGGTCGGAGAATTACCATGCTCTCACAAAATACCAGCGTAAAATAGTATCTTACGAGGCATTCCATCTTAGTCCAAAGGAGTACCAGCGCATCTGCGTTTGATTCTTAATCGAGGGTAAATATAAATGTCTATGAGCCACAGCATCCACTTACATTTAAGTGGGGTGTGTGCTCGTTTGTCATTCTTACTGAACCGTTATTGTCTTTCAACCTTATAGATTCTCATCATATATTTACCATAGTTGCCACAGTTGGTAGGCGGGTTAGCAACCGCAGTGTTCTATTATTTTGAGTTATTATCGGGAAGATGCTGCTGCTCATCACATGTTTCATTTGTCTCTGTCACCTCTTAACACCGCTACTACACTGTTTAAAAGAATAACAACAATTTAGAAACATAATGTGGCTATTTTTCGTATGGTGACCCTTTTAACTGGAAACGAGATATTCCATGTTAGTCTTCAAGGGTGACAACGTATCACAATTTGATTCTTAATTGAAAATAGATGTAGACGCCTATGGCCCATGGCATTCATTTACTTATAGGTGGCAAACGAACACACATTCCACCACCTTAGGTGGAATGTGTGTTCGTTTGTCACTCTTATTATAAAAAAAGAATAGCATTTTAAGTGCGCCTTTACATACTGAAATATCGTATCTGGCTTTCCGTCTTTAAAAAAGGAGAAGGCTGTCATTAGGTCATTTGAAATACACCGCTGAAATTTCTTAAAGCTAAAATAAGTCCTTTTTAATCTGTAAACGCCGTGAATAAATAGTTTACCAAAATAGGTGCTGAATTAGGGCATAAAATTCCACTAAATATTCGCTTACTTCCTCTAAATATAAATGTAAGGACGTCAAGGTGTAAATCGTTTGTTCTCCTAAAGTTTAGGCGAACAATGTGCCTTTCGATTTCCTCTTCACTAGTGTTTAGGACCTAAGTACTAGTGAAGAGAAAATCGAAAGGCACATTTTAGATCTTAAGTCAGACAGCGGTGCAGGATGGGATGGGATCTCTGCTAGAGTATTAAAGTTTCTTAAAAACTTAATTGTACGCCCCCTTACACATATATTTAATTTATGTATATCAAAAGGCGTACTTCTGCCTTCACTAAAGAAATCTATAGTCATTCCCATATTTAAAACTGACGAAAGAGGCTATATCTCAAATTATCGTCCTATATCAATATTACTTTCTCTCTCTAAGACCTTTGAAAAGATTATTGCAAATGAGATAATTTCAAATGCTCAATACGGTTTTAGAAAGGGAAAGTCAAGCACTGATGCTGTACACGCGTTAACAAGTTTTATTGTTAAGAAATTGGCTAATAAAAAAATTGTCTAACCATTTTTATTGACCTTCAAAAAGCGTTTGATACAGTCTATTTCGATAAATATACTGAAAAAACTAGGAAAGATGAGTATAAGGGATAAGCAGTTACTACTTCTTATGGATTTTTTACATAATCGAACACAGCGTGTTAGGATAGGTGACATAGTAAGCGATTAACAACCCATTAATTACGGAATCCCACAAGGCAGTATACTTGGTCCAACGCTGTTTTTATGCTATATTAATGAACTTTGTAACTTAAATATAAAAAATTGTAAAACAATATCGTATGCCGATGATACTACACTAACTTTTTATGGGGATTCATGGGAAGAAGTTTTTAATATTGCACAAGAAGGTTTTAATACCATTTGTCAGTGGCTACCCATAAGTTCATTAATGTTAATGAAACCAAATATATTACGTTTTCGATTAGCAAATTACCAAAGTATATTGACAGTTATAAAATTGTCGCAAAAACTGCAACTGCTTTAAAATAATAAATACACAAGAAATTAAATACTTAGGTATAACAATAGATAATAATCTTAAATTCCAAGCACACATAAGAAATTTAACCGAAAAAGTCAGAAGAAACTTACTTACATTTTTAAAAACTTAAGATATGGCACAAATCGGACTTTGCTAAAAACTTTTTATATATCTTTATGCCAATCTATATTAAACTATGGTATTACTGTTTGGGGAGGTTCCAATAAAACACACATGTTTGGATTGGAAAGAGCTCAACGAATGATTTTAAATAATGCACTTTATAAGGCAAAATGTTTCTTAATTACAAGTTTATTCTGGGAAGCTAACGTGCTTACAGTACGGAAATTATATATATTAACTATGTGTTCATATGTAATTTACTATAAACCAGGAGAAGAAATTATGAGGTATGCGAAACGATACAAGCAAAATCTACTTTCACCCAGAAGTTTTATGGGTACAGAATAGGCAGATTATTATAATAAAGTTAATAGAAAACACTCAATTTAACAAATAAAAAATATAAATGTAAAAAAAGTAGAAACACACACACACATAAAGGGGGAGCCAGGAGACCCATAGTACAGGGTAACCTAGTTTGGGCTCCTGTCTCCCACAACAACTTAAAACTCAACTATTTACGAAAGAAATGTAAAAAGTGGGAGAAATAAATGTTTATTCTATTATTATTATTATTTGGAAGCGTACTCAATACACAAATTACCATTGAAATGAACAACACAATACAGTATATTTTAGCGAACATATATCTTTCGCAAAATAAACAAAATCATGTATTACGCTCAAATAATATGGGTCACCGGCAATAAATTACATTGAACACTCTAACTGTTGACTCGCGAAATTAAACCGGAGCTTTTAACGAACAATATATTATTTACATAACGCTCGCCTCTACAATAAAGGCTAATTTATTCGAAGTATCTTCTTTATGATGTTGGATTAAAATAATCTACAGTGTTGTACTAAACGTAATTTTTACGCTTTCCGATATTTAATTATTATATAACGACGTTGTAAATAATGTAGAGAAATAGTTAAGTAAAGTAAATATTATTGTATAATTTGGATTGTTTTGTTTTGTTTATATTTTTTTACGCCCCGTTTATGACTAACGCGAAATATCTGCCTGCCTTGTTAGTGTAGTGACTGTAAGCACGACTGCTGATTATGTGGACTTAGGTTTGAGTCCCGAGTTGGGTTAAAAATCAGTTATATTAAGAAATTTTGTCTAATAGCCCGGAATCAGAAACCTAGCAGTGTTTCATCCCTTGCCTCATAAAGCACGTATAACCATTGGCCCTGCACCGGATCTCACTCCTTTAGTATCGGATTGCTGTCGCAATGGACTATGTGATGATTTCTGCCAGTTCACTTTACTTTAAGCCGCGTAAAAGACCTTCATTTCATAAATATTTTAAATGTCAAAATGGGCGGTCTTATCGCTAAAGGCAATTTCTTACAGACTACCTTTGTATGGACATTTCTAACAATCTTAAATTAAAGTATGAAGTATTACTGAAAGGGCAAGCTGCTTATCAATCGCAGTTCCAGATGTTTCGCGCCTTTGATTCTGCTCCACGTCGCCGGATTAGATATCTATACAAATAAATAAAATTGAAGCGTCTGTTTGTAATGTCGAAATAACAGTTTCTTACTATATGCATATGAAAGTATATACGGTACTTATAACAAAAACACGATTTTTTTAATTTTTGTCTGTCTGTCTTTCTGTCTGTCTGTCTGTTTGTTCCGGCTAATCTCCAAAACGGCTGGACCGATTTTGACCGGACTTTCACTGGTATATAGCTTACGTTATAGAAGAAACTTAGGCTACTTTTATTTTAGAAAAATAATTAGGGTTCCGCGCAAAAAAATCAAACCCATGAAATTCAATCGTAATAAATTACGCGCGGGTGAAGTCGCGGGGAACAGCGAGTATAATAATAACACTCCTCCAAGTAACTAAAGGTCCGAATTTCGGTCACGGTGGCCAGTTTCAACTCAGTCAAGCCCTCTACGTAGCGCAGGATTATAGTGCACGAATGTGTGCGCAAGCACAGGCGCTCTAGTTTCTGTGATTTTAATGCTGTATAATTTCGTTCCTGACGGAAACCCGCCGACCGCACAATTTGTTTATTTTTTTTTATTTAGGTAATCCTACAGCGTTTTTGTCGTATTTACAATACATAATATATTACAGTTAGACCAAAAGAGATTACACTATTTTTTTAACAATTAATTATTAAACACGTGTGCTTGCGAAAGTATGCGTGTGTAGGTACTTGCGTAAATGCGCGTGTGTGGTTGTGTGCGTGTGCGTGTATGTGACTTTTAGACCAATTAAGTCAGCTTCGAAAAATGCACCGAGGACTTGTCTTATGCATAATCCAGGGGCGTCAGCAGCATCGGTTAATTTTGCCGGAATAATTGATGATGCTTTTAAAAAGTTCATAAGTCTGAAACTTAGAAATTATATGGTAATTGCTACCATGCTTTTTCTAATTTGTTTCGTGTTGTTAATTATTGTGTAACTTTAATGATTGTAAACTGTTCTTTATTTTCAAAAAAAAAGTCTCGCTGGGTTTTATGCCGGTTCTTCTTAAGACGTAAGAGGTATCTACCGAACCAGTGGTAAATTAAGCATAAGAGTGACTTTTAATAAGTATTATTTATGATCTATCATGATTAATAAGGTTTCTATTTCTATAATTATGCAATCAACATAATTTTGCTCAGCAGTTTTACAGCTTCATTTCGCAATGTTTCGGACCGCGACCAGGACTTTAACGGTTCTTAATTGCCTTGTATTGTATTAATCGCAGGCGTATGGATCGGTGACATTTACATGACTGCTGCGAGCACCTGCCGTGGCGAATGATTAATCAATATATTTAGGTTGGGGGAACTTATGACCAGGCGCTATTAGCTGCATGGGACAAATTTTCTTATATTACGTGAGCGTGACAAACGAGAACACCGTCTAGATCAATCCTCGATGTAGAATTAAAATACAGACGCGTTGTTAATCCCGATTACTAAGATCGATTGAATTGTTTCCAGTAAAAAGGGTCTCCGGTTCTCTCCACTCATTATCAAAACATATTAACATTGAGCTGCTATTTTACGCTGGTATTCTGTGAGAGCGTGTTCCTACTCCAGTCGAACTGTCCCTTTCGTGCTACAACCGTAATATAGCTGCTGCGTGGCACACATCATTATGTCATATTTCCGCGATAATTGTGTGATGCAATTTCACAACAATAAAAACTTTTTAGGACAAATTCAAATGAGTTGCTCTCGTGTGTGATTATATCGCTTCACAATAAAACTTTGACTAGTGCAACGAATTAATTATTCGAAATCAAATTATATTTTGAAAGAGCCCGTTGCTATTTTTGTATGTCATTTTTTTAAATGAAGGACATGAATATCAAAAAGTTGTTTAGTGTTTGATAAATGAATAAATAAATAAAATGGAATCGCTAGGCTGATTGAGAAGTTCGATTGACCAGGTGGCTCAGGACCGTACTTCGTGGCATTCTTTGGGGGAGGCCTATGTTCAGCAGTGGGCTTGTGTGGGCTTGTGATGGGATGATGATGATGATGATAGAAATATTTAACAATGGCAGACAAATAAGAAAAAGAAAAATACTTTTAGACAATTTCTGTTTTCGATTACTGTCTGAAAACTACTGTGTGGGATACAGTGTCTAATAGCTGCTAAGTAACAAGGACTGATTGTCTCGTTGGTCTAATAGTGACTATTGAACATGTGGTCCCGGGTTGGAATCACGGGTCGGCCCAAAATCAATTATTAGATTTTTATGTCAAAAAATTCGTAGTAGCATCACGGAGTCAGAAAATTGGCAATATTTTACCTCCGTGATCCTGCGTCTCGTCTCTCTCCAGTTGTGTCGGATTACCGTCCTATTTGAGAGAGATATAATAGAGATTTTCACTGTGCTTGCAAGCACTTTTGCAATATAATCCTGTGCTGCGCAAATAGTTAGTCTGCGTTGGGACCAGTATTGGTCTGGAGGACATAATTAACAAAATGTATTGTTACAGATGCAAAGTTCTGGGTGGGTCGTGGCGACAAACCGTCGCCACAAGGTATCAGAATCCCCGACGAGAACGGGAAAGAGACGCCGCTGCGCAAGTACGACAAGAAAACCATCGTCCTGACGCTGCCTGGGGTGAGCTGATTAAATATAAAGTTGCACATAAAGATGAGACGTGGAGCGGTCGTCGAGCGGTCTTCTGCAGGTTTTCCTTTTTTTGTAGAAGATGGGGCAAACGCGATGCAGCTCACCTGATAGTAAGTGTCGACCACCACCCATGAACAACTGCAACACCGGGGAAGCTGCAGGTGCATTGCCGGCCTTTTAAAAAAGAGTGAGCTCGTTTTTTGAAGGTTCCTAAGTCATATCGGCCCGGGAAAGTTGTAATTGTAACTGTCCTTGTATTTGATAATATGCAGTTGTGTTGAATGATTCAAGATGAAACGGCGCCGTTCGGTACCCACTATACTGGCGCATATTACGTTTCGTATTTGGCGTTTTATACTTCGCATCTACTTAAAAATTATTATACCATAAGTCCATCGTGAGTATGTCTCGTTGTAGGGAGAATTTGAAAGTTGTGACAAACGAGCACACAGTCCACCTGATGGTAAGTGGTTGCTGCGGCCCATAGACATCTACAACTATCCTCGTTTGCGAATCAAAATGCCGATACGTTGTCACCCGTGAGGACTAAGATGGAATGCCTTATTTCCAGTAAAAAGGGCCTCCGGCCACCTGCACTCACTAAGCGAATCGCAGAGGTAAAGCTCTACTTCACGCTGGTATTCTGTGAGGTCGTCGTACCACCCCGGTTTGAGCCGGCCCATCCGTGCGACAGCAAAAGCTGCCACCTGGCTCTACCACTGTTAATCTTAATCGTCACGCAAGGCAGTTGGATTGACGACTGCAGTGCCAGACGTGAGCACTTTCGAAGCTGCTGCCAGTGGCTATGGAAGTAGAAGCTTATAATTTTTAAGAGTCAAATCTACAGGAACGCTGGTTATGTTGAAATTTTACGCTCAATCGTTACCGTTACAGTGTATCAAAAGTTTACTGCTGAACATACGACCACAGTTCCTACGCTTGGCAAGCGGATGGGCCACCGCATTTCAGTAGTTTAGTTGATATTGTGAAGACGCTGCTGCCCATCTCCTGGTTTCTTTCCCTATGTCGCGTCTTACAACATCTGCGGGATGATATGGAGTGTTGTATATTCTCACACCGCCACATACACGGTAAACGTAATATAAAACTTGAGTTAAAGTTACAGCCTATATACGTCCCACAGCTAAACACAGGGCCTCCTCTCATTTCTGAGAGGGTTTTAGGACAAGGAAATGTCCGCCGCGCTGCCCCAATACTTGTTGGTGAACTATACTGATAGGTACTGCCATTTATTGGCAGCTATTATATTTTTTTGAAATTACCCATAGTTGCCTTTTACGACACCCACGCCACGTGACGAATTGGGTGTAGATTCCCTTAAACCCCACCAACGGGATACACATGTCGTCGAATAAAAACTTGACTTTTGAAGTTTTGTTAAATTTTCTTTTTATCAACCGACTTAAAAAAGGAGTCGGTACTCAATTCGACTGTTTTTTTTCTTTGTTTTTAATGTGTTACCTCATTACTATTTTCTGGGTGAACAGATTTCGATGATTCTTTTTTTATTTGAAACCTGGTGCTTTTCATGTAGTTTTATATAAATTTGATCAAGGTTTGACCAATAGTTTTTGATTTATTCTTAATAATTTACATTGAAGTCCGTTGTACAAAATTTTTAATTTTAAATTATATTTCTTAGGAGCTGACAGTATTCGATATTGGCCACTTCGCTGTGTGGTGTGAGGCGTTCACAGTCAACTTCGGTCACATCACGCTGCCTCGAACGCAACTTGCCAACGTGCCGCCAAGCCTCAAGATGTTGGGAGTCTCCCCCCAGGTACGTGGCCAACATTTAATCCAACATCACTCGTCACATCCAACTTCCATCAGCTATTTAACAAGTCAAATACTAAGTTAAAACTTGGCAAGCTTGTAACGTTACACACTTTAGTAGGTAACGCCTCTAAAATACGTAACTTCTTAAATTTTTAAAAGATATTTATCACAAAGTATTATGAATTAAAGAACATAAGACAAATCGAAACAAAACACAGCCGCATAATTCATCTAAGTTTCTGTTCAGAGCCAAATAGCAGAGCATACACAGCTGTGGTCCAGTGTGAAGGGTATAGGGAAATTAGTTAGTATAAATACAGGCTAAGAGGCATTGGATCTGAGTCTTCCTTCGCGTCGTTTAACTCCACCAATGCAGTGCCCCTCCCCTTCCTGAACCCGGTACCTAAGGGGTGGCCATGGGGTCAGGAAACTTGGGCACTTATAAGCACTAGCCTTCCTGACTCTAACGGCGGGTCTGGCCTATGGCTTCGCTAACAAAGTTTTAGCTGCGGAGGATAGGGAGAGTGGTGCCTCGCAATACCGATACTCCCCTCTCCCCGCGGCCGCGTCACCATCACATTAACGAAAGCTCCGCTAAAGTCACGGAGGAGAGGGCGAGTGGCGCATCACCATCACACCTCTTTCCCCGCGCCTCCACATCGGCTGTAGCAGGATGGGGGAAAGGCCACACCTCGCATTGCAACTCACCAATACACATCCTAAGTGGGCTCACCAATCCCACCCTAGTATGATTGGCAGTAAATCAAAAGGCAGTTCTGTAATGCATACCAAATATTATAAACTTTAATTCTTTTACAGCTTTTAGTCCGCAAACTTTCAATGACCCAGCATAAAGGGGCGATTATTTTTAACTCTGCTGAGTTTGCGTGTCAAGGTTCACGGTGCGATTAAGCCCGGAAAGTGCTAATCGGACGACGATCAAGTAAACATAAGAATTTATAACATTTTTATTCGCCGTTGGGCCATCGCTAAATCGATTAACATCGTGTTCTAAATAAAGAGAAATTAAAAGAACTTGAGCAATACGCATTGATTATTATGAGCGGCGATGATCTTAGAAATAATCGTGTATTCAATTAATGAATTATTAATTTATTTTATTACGAAATTGCAAATTAATATTTTGTTATCATATAAGTTATTTATTTAACCTTATTATATTGGTTGGCCCACAAATAATTGTTCTGGATCTGGATGTTTGTTCTTGTGAAATCTGTGTATGTAAACTGCCTGGAGAAAATCCTAGTGTGGAGGTAACGTTTAAAAAAAAGAGCCACGCTGCAGCTATATTATGGTTGTAGCACGAATGGGTCGTACCGACCGGGAGAATGAACGCGCTCTCGGATCGGAGACCCTTTTTACTGGAAAAGAGGCATTCCATTTTAGTCCTCAGGGGTGACAATGTATCTGCATTTTGATACTGAATTGGGGATGAATGTAGATATTTATAGGCTGCAGCCTCCATTTACCATCATGTGGACATTTGTCACCATATTTCTATAAAAAAATATCACAATTTAACAGAATTGCCTTTTGGTTTACATTAGAAATCTCACCTCATGGCTACCTCGTATTAGAGCAGAGGCTGCGGCAGGAGTGGTTTGAACTAAGTAAATAACGCAAGTATGAGTCTCTGAGAAATTACTTCATATATTTTGTGCATTTACTGTAGGGACTAACAGTGCGTGTGGTCCATACGGCTGAATCTTTTCTCACCCAAAGGCCATAAGTAAGAAATTCAGCAAGAAAACGCAGTCCGAGTTCTTGCCACTATACCGCGGGGAATAGGACTGTATTTCTTGCTGGTTCTTCCCAGGACGGAGGTTTTTTTTTCGAACCAGTGGTAAAGTAAAAAATGACTTTCAATAAGAATTACACATGTGATCTATATTGAATAAAAAAATTATTCTATTCTATACTAAATACGTATAAGTTTTTTGTACTTATTAATCTTTTACTATGATATATTACATTTACATTAAAATATTATAAAATGATTTTAAGTAATTAAATATTATGTGATACAAGCATTAGCTTTAAAATGTGTTGATACGAGAAAATTGTTGTTTGCAAGACTATTTTATGACCAGGATTAAGAGAGAAATGTTTCGATGGCTTTGACACGTACGAATGAATGAGAAAAGACAAACAAAATAAGTGTAGTAGATGGAAGTATACTCGTATCAATCAAATTGACGAAATATTAAGGTGGGTGAAATTAGGACAATTCACTGTCCACATTTTTGGGATAGTTGTAGGTGTCTATGGACCAAATCATTTACTTACCATCAGATGGATAGTGTGCTTGGTTGTCCCCTGGACTCTTAATAAAAAAAAACTGAACGTATGTACAGTTCACCTGATGGTGAGTGGCTATTGCAGCCTATGAATACCAGCAGCCAACTTCTACTGTGACTAAGCACTTCACTCTCTGATTAAGATGGAATCCCTCTCAGCTTGTAAGTAAACTGGCAGTCTATAGCTGGTCTATAGATTGGAACATATATACGTGGTAGAGCCATGCTACAGCTATATCAATAGTACAGTTGTAGCGCAAATGGGTCGGCTTAACCGGGGCAGGACCACGTTCTCACAGAATACCAGCGTAAAATAGCAGTTTAACGCTGCTGTGTTTAGTTTGTGAGTGTAGAGAACCGGAGGCCCTTTATACTGGAAAAGAGACATTCCATCTTAGTCCTCACGGCTGACAACGCATCTGCATTTTATTCGCAAACGAGAATAGATGTAGATGTCTATGGGCCATAGCAACCATTTACCATCAGGTGGACTGTGTGCTCGCCTATCACGCTTATCATATATTAAAAAAAAAATATTGCAGTGCCTGCGCTGCTAATTGTCAGCAAAAATAGGTAAGTGGGTGGTACATACCTGCTCAGACAAACTCTTAGACAGAAAAAGAGTCCTTCTACTTAAAAAAAAATTAATCAAAATGTAAATTAGCATATGGCAAAACTAATCATTAGAGTCCGAAGCAAGGTTCTAATGTCTTATTCAAACATTCTGAATTAAATTTTCGTCACAGTTTTGAAACAAAGGCTACGCCTACACTTTTTCAACATCGTACTAATATGTAAAATTTGTTTTTTCGAATTGAGTGGTTTCGAAACACCCATTTCTGATATGTCCCAATTAACGTACAGTACATATTATAAATCAAATTCTAAGTAGGACATGGTCAATGAATCCTACAAATTAACATTAATAACGGAAGTTTTGCACTTTATTGGTTATTTAATACTACAAACATAAACATTCATGCAGGTCATAGAGAGGTAGACAGAGACTAAAGACTTCCATTTGGCATGATACTGACATACCTCTTTCATCTACCTCACAAACATATACCTACGCATATATGCTCGGTAGTTAAGGATACATTTAATGTGAACCATCTTCGCCAATTTCTTTGATAAACTTTCGTCTAGGGCGTCCCTTGCCGACTGCCGTTCACTTCTGCAACATAAATTTGCTTTGTCACTTTTCTCATTAATTCTCTCTACATGACCAACCCACCGATGTATTCCTTTTTAAATCCTGGTTTAGTTTACGATTACTTAAATATTCAATTTAATTTGAGTGTTTCCCGTGTGGCGGTGTATGATGATCGATTACACCATCCCGTCTCTAGGCGTTCGTAAAATACACTATAGGAAATGCCAGAAATATCTTTATGGCTTCTGTTAGATGACCCACTGAGCTGTAAATAAAAATAGT
Source organism: Parnassius glacialis (assembly GCA_033319125.1). NCBI lineage: Eukaryota > Metazoa > Arthropoda > Insecta > Lepidoptera > Papilionidae > Parnassius > Parnassius glacialis. Next base: position 32,607,013 of record JAVANC010000008.1, on the reverse strand, counting down.
GTTAATTTCTTAAAAAAATCATACAGTACATAGGTATGCGAGTAAATGAAACATCTGTTAAGTAAATATAATATACTTCTGGCAGGATGTAGCAAGAACTACATAAACAAATAAATATAATAGAAATAAAAGAAACTAAGCTTAATATTTATAAAATACGTGCGTTTGTGTTTGTGTGTGCGTGTGCGTGTGCGTGTGCGTGTGCGTGTGCGTGTGCGTGTGCGTGTGTGTGTGTGTGTTTGTGTGTGTGTGTGTGTGTGTGTGTGTGTGTGTGTGTGTGTGTGTGTGTGTGTGTGTGTGTGTGTGTGTGTGTGTGTGTGTGTGTGTGTGTGTGTGCGTGTGTGTGTGTGTGCGTGTGTTTGTGTATGAATATATGTATATAAAAGTTGTTTAATTACTTTTAATACTGCCTCCACTTCATCATACTTAAGTTATAAATGTCATTCGTTAACTGTCGTTATGAGCTCATTAGAGGTTATTGAATAAATGTTTTGTTTTTTATTTAAAACTTATCTAAACTTTCTTATTAAAATATTCTAACAGAATTTAAAAATAAATGTGAATTAAGTATATCTTGAGGTATGTGTTAACATAAGAGCCAAATAAAATTGCATCGTTAGTTAATGCGACACAGTGACTCGTGGAGCCGATAACATTGACTCGAAGAAAACAAATAACATGACCGTTTGGACTTGGCCACTCGGATGGAAAAAAGTAAATATTCTTGCAATATTAATTCTTTATGATCTTGAAATATACGATCAAACAGTAATTACATCTCTTAGCGTTACGTTAGCCTATTAAGCCTGTTTTTGTAATAAATAAATAAAATTAAAGTCGACTGCTCCACATAGGCCTCCCCCATAGATTACCTCAAAGAGGTGATATTTGCCATAGTTGCTACGCCTGGCAAGCGTTTATTTTTTGTAGGAGAGGGGTAATCGACCATTAGTTGAGCCGCATGCTCACTTGATGTTAAGTGTCGACAGCCACACATGAATGACTGCAACACCAAGGGAATCGCAGGTGCATTGCCGGCTTCAAAAAAAGAGTAGGCTCTTTGAAGGTATCTAAGTGGTATCGGTCCGGAAAAATCGCTAGTGGTAGTCGATTACACAAGGAAGTTGTGCGAGGTAGAAAACTTCTTCTAAATCGCACAGTGGTGGACCGCCAATCATCCAGATGGTGTACATGGTGTTGCGAGTTTTGTAGCGATGTCATCATCATCATCATTACAGCCCTTCACAAATCCACTGCTGAACATAGGCCTCCCCCAAGAAATGCGCGGTCAAAAAGCATGGTCCCAAGTCCATCTATCAACTTCCTGCATGTCTTATTAGGTCGTCATTCTATCTACTGGGGGGTTACCCTACACTTCACCTACCGATCCGTGGCTGCTGTTGTCGGTTCTTCGAGGTATATGGCTGTCCCATTGCCACTTCAGCTTACTAATCCGTTGGGCTATGTCGGTCACTCTGGTTCCACCGCGGATATCCTCATTTCTAAGTTTATCACGCAATGAAACTCCGAGCATAGCCCTCTCCATAGCTCGCTGAGCGACGCAACTTCCTCATACGGCCAGCAGTGAAAGACCACGTCTCAGATCCATAAGTTATCACTGGAAACACATTGTACAGTCTCGCTTTTAAGTTTTGGGGTATAGCTGACAAGAAGATGTGACGTAATTTCCCGAACGTTGCACAGCCGAGGTGAATCCGTCGATTGACCTCTCGCTCGAAGTTGGACTTACCTAGTCGGGCTATTTGTCACAGGTAAACATACTCGTCAACAACTTCGAGCTTATTGCTCCCAACTACTACCAGCATAGGTGTGACATGGACGTTACACATGATCTTTGTTTTATCCATGTTCATCTTAATACCTATTCGTTGGGAGGCACCATTGAGGTTATTGAGCATAGAGCTTAGGTCCTCCAATGATTATGCCATAAAGACTATGTCGTCGACAAATCAAAGGTGAGTGATGTACTCGCCACTGATGTTAATATCGTATCATTTCCAATCCAGTAGCTTGTAAACGTCTTCCAATGCAGCAGTGGAGAGTTTCGGACACGTAAAGTCACCCTGTCTTATATCTCTTTGCAGGTGGATGGGTTTCATACTCTGATTCTGTACTCGTAAAATCATCGTTGCCCTACTGTACAAACACTTCAGCGCCTTTATGTACTGACAGTCAACTTGGCACCGCTGAAGAGACTGCAATACCGCACGAAGTTTGACGGAATGAAAGGCTTTCTCATAGTTCACATACGCAAGGCAAAATGCAGATTGTACTCTTCGGTCTTCTGTAAATTTACCGAAGGGTATGTATATAGTCTATGGTGCTAAAGCCTTTTCGGAAATCGGCTTGTTCAGAAGGCTGGAAGTCGTTGATTCTACCTACGAGACGATTCGTAATGACTCAATTATCACAATGTGCGATGGTGGAATTGGGCGCTTTAAATAGACTAACAGTTCCCATTGATTTGCGTGTTGGCAACGACAGTTTTCTTTAGCCGTTATTAGGAAGACACTGCTGCACGTCTCCTGATTTGTTTTCCTCTGTCACCTCATACGAAACCCTCGGTATGATATGGAGTAGTGGATATTCTTACATCGCCACTACACGGTAAACATCTCTTACAGTTAAAAGTAAATAACTTATTTTATAGATTGAGCTTTATCTGGTGCAATCGTTAGAAACCTATTGTGTGTTGTCTATCATGACACAATTTATTGTTAAAGTTGATTTTTTAATCGCCTCGTTGGCCTTGCGATCGTAAACGCGGTTGCAGATCATGAGGTCCTGGATTCAAATCCCAGGTCGGACCAAAATCAGTTATGGGGTTTTCTGTCAAGAAATTCTTAGTAGCAGTCTGGAGTCAGGAAGTTGACCGTGTTTCAGTCCTGTGCTTCGGAAAACATGAAAAGCCGTAAGTCTTGCGCCTGATCTCTCTCCGATGGTGTCGATTACCGTCCCACTAGACTATGAGAGTCAAGGAAAAAAGAGTGCGCCTATGCTTGCGCATTATATTATATACTTGGTCACTGCCTGTCCTGGGCAGATGGCTAGTCTACATTGAGATTGGTCGCCGTAACTGAAATTCGGTATGGAAGACGTTATTAATATTGATTTCTTCAAAGTTTTTTTTAATTTAAAATACTAGTAATGCTATTAAACATTATTAATATTCCCTTAAAACACTCCTGGTAAGCTTAAAATGCTTGTGTTAGAAGTGGTTCACGACAGTAGTCGAACGGCGGAATCAAACCCACGACCTTTCGAGTTCGCGGTCCGCGCCCTGCCATTATACTACTGATGCTTCATTTCATTCATTATTTCATTCATTATTGATAGCTGCTTTGCGTGGTAATCCTTACATTTATCTTTATTGCTTCAGTTTTCTGTCTTACAGAATTTGTTATGGTATCTCACCAAAACATCATAATGATTTTAACCATTTAGTTGTGTAATAAAATAAAAATACAATTTGAAACGCGTGATGTAGCTATTAAACACTAGATCTACTTTTGCTTCATATGTAATAACAAACATGTTGCCTCAATGCAATATCGTGATGAACACTCGAATTGCAGGCTCGAGGTCTTTACAATTCAGTATCGTAAAATATCGCTTCACCTTCACGATGAGGCTAATCTTTATCAAGCTTATAATTCACGCTTTGACAGCAATGCTTAATTTAACATTACTGAATCATTAATCAATCAATAGCTATTTAATAAGGATCATTATAAAATTCGAAGCGTAGCCGTCGTTTATTTGTACTGCCAAGCAGCAGTAGTGCATACTGTGGTTCAAAGTTTAAAGGTATAGAGATTTAGTATTACTACAGGTTGTGAGGCATTTCATCTTAGTCCTTATAGGTGACAATGCATGTGCAGCATTCTTTCTTTAAAATTGGTTGCGGGGTCCATTGCCTGTAGTACCCACATACCATCAGGCAGACAGTTAGGTTGCTTGTCATTTCAATATTATAAAAAAATGGTGTTGTGCTAAACCGGTTAATATTTCGAGAGGTGCTCAAATCAATGCTTAAGATGTAACAGAGAATACAATATTATAATCCTACCTGTGTGATCACCAGAAGTTTGTGATATTGGATTCCTGCTATTTCAATTAGGTTCATCGCTCATCTTCATCTGTCGTCCTGAAACCTTGTTTAACATCGGCATGAATTTTTTATTCACCTGCATAATTAACTAGTCGACTAAGTTCCGCCCGTCGAGACGCTGAGCGCAGGTTTACTGTTGCAGAGTCGCAACAAAGCCCTGGTTGGTGGCGCTGCATCCTCTACGTCTGAAGCTCGACCCACTACACACCGCAAGTTCAAGCCCATCGCTCGCCTTGACGCAACCACATATCGTCCCTCGCGTCTTGGAGCCGGTCCTCTCTTGGCACTTCTTGAACAAACTGACTCACATTCGCAACACCGGCGAGCTGATACCTCCATGCCCTCTCCTGCTCAACTTCTTACAAACCCAAATATACAAAATTCCAGGGAGCAATACCATCAAAAGAATGAGATGCATAATGAACGTAACCCTGAAAAAGATCGTTACTCTAATCAACAAAATGCTTACTTTGGGCAACAGACAAACGAGCCTCAGTATGAGTCACAAACTCAGTCGACAGGTGACCCCGGTTATCAACACCGACAAAATGAAAAACAGCTGTTGGATAGTTACTATCAGGAACAGCTATTCAATAGACAGAATGGAGAGTTATTACGTCAACAAGAACTGTACCAACAACAACGAAGGGCTTATGAAGAGGAGCTTCAAAAAGAGCATTACCGTCAGCTTGAGCTTCGTCAACAAGAACCTTATAAGTACCGTTTTCTGCAATACACAAATGAAGACCAACCTCAAAACTACCACGTTCCCGGCGCAGTGACAATCCAGAGAAGCATTGACCTTGACCCAGTTACGGGGTCACGGTTATAATGAGAGGCGGTCGATGAACGTTTGTGCAACGATGGAAGTTCTCGACTCATCGCCGCGCAATAGTTTCGTAACCATTCCGTTATAGGCTCTTCACACGAATCGAGTACCATTTTAATCGAGAGAACATTTCGAGATCCATCAATAACAAATTTCTTCATCTTACGTCAAATTCATTAGCTAGTTTCATGTGTGGATAAATAGAGTAACCTAGGTGTGTCTAAGGATGCCCTTCTAAATCGTCCTCTCACTTGAGGACTGTTTGATGACCTCGAGTCGTGAGCATCTACAGTTGAGTGAATTGATGATTTTCTTGCAACACAATTACATTTGATCCCTTATCGTTTATGACCCCATTGTTATCGCTTAATTCGTGTTTTAAGTTTTATCTGTCAATATATCGTACATATTTTACGCTCTTAAAAATATGTAAAATTTGAATTTATTTGTTGTAAAGTTTTTTTTTAAATTTTAAAGATTTCGTTTAGGATAGTGCTTGATTCTAGTTTAAGAGTACTGTGGTGCCAGGTGTTCAGTAATATTTAGATTATATTTAGCTTCTAAAAAGTAAAAATTAACATATAATTAAATTTGCTATAGGACATGCGTTTCAACTGATCAGTGGCTTAATAAATAAAAGTTTAAAATCTTTGTCTTCGTATTCGTCAATTGTAATGTGATATGTAATACTCAGTACAAAGTTCCTAGCTGTGATATAGTACTTTATTTTGGAAAATACTCTTATACATTGTTTAGTTGACCGATGTCCAGTTCTGTTAAACAGTTTTATGTTTTATTTTTTATTTCTTTTATGTACGTAACTAATTATAAGCGATATGAACCATCTTATAAGCAAATGGGTAACAATAAAGCTTGCCAAGTTTCACGCTTTTTTATTTACTTTAATAAATTACATTGCAGGATCTTTAATTATTATGGATAAAAAATAACAGCTGATATTTGATATGAACATTAAAATTATATTATTCTAGCTTGCCAGGCAGACGTTGTCCTGCCCTCTCCAACGACCCTTCCTATAAAAATTCTTAAATTGGCAATAAAAATTTTTGAGGGTCATTTATTGGGATAAAAACTATCCTATCTCTTAAGTTGGACCAAAATGCACACAGTGTGCAAAATTTCATTGCAATCAGTTCAGTAGTTTAGGAGTCCATCGCGGACAAACAACGTGACACGTAATTTTTTTATATAAAGACTAGCTAACCAGACAGACGTTGTTCTGCCCTTTCCGAACAACCATTTACTTTACCAAAAAAAACTCCTGAAATTAGCAATAAAAAAATTGAGGGTCACTTATCGGGATAAAAATTATCCTATCTCTCAAGTTGGATCAAACTGCACACAGTCTGCAAAATCTCATTGAAATCGGTTCCATCTGTTGAATACTTACAGCAACACGTGGTGGTTATACTACTAAATTGTAGTTTATATTAAACGTTTGTATTTTTAACATAGCGCCATCTATTGAATATTTACTCAATCCAATCAACAGATATCGTCATCTGACATAATCGTTTGGAGCTAACAGAAAATTGTAACTGTCAAATAATAGGCAAATAATTTTCAATAAAATAATATTGTATTGCGACTATAAATTGAGATGATGATCCTATCTTTTAAGTTGGACCAAACTGCACACATTATTCAAAATTTCATTGAAATCTGTTCAGTAGTTTAGGAGTCGGACAAACAACGTGACACGTACTTTTTATATATAAAGATTATGTAGTTAACAAGGTCGTTCCAAAGGCTAAAACAGTAATTACAAAAACCCAACTGCTTAAAACAGTTTACTGAAAAAAAAGGTTTAAATTTTAACACTAAGATGATTCTAACGACACCACATTTGTTATTACCCATCGTGCCATTTAGGCTACAGAGTTTGCCAAAGAAATAGATACACACACATACATACATACATACACTCCAAAACACTACCTTCCTTTTGAGGCAGTTAGTTAAAGACTAAAAAAGTTCACATAACAGAGAAAATAAAATGGAAAAGTTGTCAGTCTGTCTGTCTGTCGCTCTGTTTGTTCTCCGAAATGGCTGGATCGATTTTGACGGGACATTCATTGAAAAAAAATAGGATTCCGCATAAACAAAATTAAAAAGCTAGTAGCTTATAAGATTAGTAATGTCATGTGGATTAGACGGCTGATCGCATTGGAATGTAACCAGAAATTTTAATTCATGCATTACAAGTGTCGTCACGTAAGTCTAGCGCTAAACGAAACGTGGAGGGGATGCGTACGAATTGAATTGCATGAATGCGACCGGAGAGCCAATCAGCGTGTGCGAACGATAGGCACGAGCCAATTAGCGCGATTTATGCGTAATAACGGTCACCGCTAGACTTTCGTGCCGCTACTTATACTGCCACTTAAAAATAAATAAAAATAAAAATCTACAAAAAAACATAGGCCTCCCCTATGTTTTTTTTTATAGGATAAGGGTGACAAACGAGCACACAGTCCACCTGATGGTAAGTGGTTGCTGCGGCCCAAAGACATCTACATCTATCCTCTATTTCAATTCAAAATGTAGATGCGTTGTCACCCGTGAGGACTAAGATGGAATACCTCATTTCCAGTAAAAAGGGCCTATGTATTGCATCATAGTAGGACAATCGCAGTTTTTTTAATTATTTTGAGCAGGAAGACACCGCTGCCCATCTCCTGTCTTCTCTTTTGTCGTCTCTTATGACACCACGTATATTCTTAAACCGCTACTACTTAACTCTCTTACTACTAGGTACTGATTTTTCGTACTTAAGTGAAGGTGATAAACGAACATATAGCCTACCAGTTGATAAATAACTGCCCAATGTCCCATAGATCTGCGAACTAACACATAATTCTCTAATACCAGTAAAAATAATCTCCAGGTCTTCTCCAGATGTTGTCCGTATAGTCAGTACCATATGGAAGACACACAGATACTTTACGCTAGTGTTCTCTAGTGTTATGAGCAGCTTCAATACGTGTTACTTATAAATTTCCTTAACTTTTCAATAATGTTACTAAAAATCTGTAAAAAATACAAAATTCACAAAATAATAATTATTCATAAAAATACTGTAGGTGCTATGTGAGGAGCAAGGCAAGAAATTAAACTCACTGACGCAGTTTAACAACTCTCTCTCTCTCTCTCTCTCTCTCCTTATTGAATTGTAGGAAACTTATTTAACAGTAATAATGACGTAGGTACATAGGTAGCGTTCGTGTTACGTGGTTCCAGGTAGAAACACGTGAATGGTGTATCTTCTATAAATATATTTAATATGATATTACTGAAATAATTAGATATTATTTCTACATTAGGTATAATTTTCTCGAAATAAATATTCTAATTATATATATATATATATATATATATATATATATATATATATATATATTTATTTATTCTTAGAAAGAGTGTTACATTATTTACATTTTAAATTTTGTCAAACTGTAAGCCAGTTTGTCGGCAACGCAACAGTTAATCGTTTCACACTCCTTAATAACAATATAAGTTACTTATAAATACTTAAATTAACACACGCATAATTAAAGAAACATTCACTACTAAGGACACAACGACAGGTAATGTTTCCTCAAGATTGTTTTGAGCTGCGACTTAGTTAAGTTTTCGTCATAAATACCCGCCACCTCATTACACAAGGTCGAAGTTGTCCATTGCCTTGTACGTCGTCCAAAGTAATTTTCAACCCTAGGTATGAGATATTTCCTTCTTTGCATAACTTGGCGCTTCGGCATTATGTATGTCTTATGTTTCTTAAATGTTACCATACCATGCTGTTCTAATATGATGATGGATTTTACTTTCTTGTCTACGGGAAGAATTTTGCAAATTTTAAATAACATTTACATAATTTTTATCAATAGCATGTTTGGCTTTAGGATCAACTAATATCTTTAAGAACCTTATCTGTATAGACTTTATTTTGTTAAGATACGTTGGGATAAGTAAGTCCATATGCACTTAAGCCATATCCGGTTGTTAAATATATATATATACTAGCTCGCCAGGCAGACGTTGTTCTGTCCTTAGCGACGAACCTATGCACAATAAAAATCCTTAAATTCGTAATAAAAAGTTTTGAGGGTAATTTATCGGGATAAAAACTATCCTATCTCTAAAGTTGGACCAAAATGCACACAGTGTGCAAAATTTCATTGAAATCAGTTCAGTAGTTTAGGAGAAGGATATATATATATATATATATATATATAAATATATATATATATATATATATATATATAAATTGTGTCACGTTGTTTGTCCGCGATGGACTCCTAAACTACTCAACATACTGTGTGCGTATATTATATATATATATATATATATATATATATATATATATATATATATATATATATATATATATATATATATATACGCACACAGAAGATTAACAAACAGAGAGATCTAGTTACCTAAACACACATGCAATACGTGCCATTTTTTATGTACAATGGTTGGAACCTACCACCTCTAAATAAATATCTTGCTTGTTTGTAGTGTCAGAGTATAATTCTACGAGTAACTGATAAGGTGATCGCTACCGTTCTGTTTCTAGATGTTTTCATAACAATTGTATAAATATTATATAGTAAGTTATGCTTTAACAAAAAGTCCCGTTGAGTTTCTTACTGGTTCTTCCCAGAACAGACATTTTCTCAAATCAGTGGTAAAAGTTAAAAATGACGTTCAATAAGAATTACATCTAATCAATATTGAATAATAATAATTCTATTCTGTTCCAAGACGTGTAATTATACTTATATTATAATGACACGATTTTCTGAACTAAGGTTTCTAATTACATATACGTATTCGATCACTGCTAATTAATGTTGAAGTTAAGACGCGTAAATGATAGATTAGTTCGATTAGGTGTTATTGATGGCCCGGCTCACTCTCGCCTTTATACGTCACTAAGCGACATCTAAGTTTTAATATAGCTAATTACTTAGGGTATTTAGTATAACCACGACGCACTTTTTGACAGTTAAAATTAATCATGATATTATGATTTATATTGAATAAGGGTAACTAACGAGAACACAGTCCGTCTGATGGTAATTGAACGCTGTGGTTCATAGACATCTAAGTTTATCCTCGATTAAAAATGAAAATACAGATGTTTTGTCATCCTTGAAGACTTTGGAATGATTTCGAGAGAAAAGGGCCACCAGTTCTCTAGAATCAATATACGAAACAATATTTAGCTGCTATATTACGCTGGTATAATGTGAGAGCGTGGTCCTACCCCGGTCGAGTGAAACCATTCGAGATAGTACCATATTATAGCTATATGTATACTTTGTATACGAGTATATATAAGTAGTCTAACAGTGGTAGAGCCAGGCGGCAGCTTTTGCTGTCGCACGGATGGGCCGGATCGAACCGGGGTGGTACCACGACCTCACAGAATACCAGCGTGAAGTAGAGGTTTACCTCTGCGTTACGCTTGGTGAGTGCAGGTGGCCGGAGGCCCTTTTTACTGGAAATGAGACATTCCATCCTTGTACTCACGGGTGAAAACGCATCTGCATTTTGATTTGTAATAGAGGATAGATGTAGATGTCTATGGGCCGCAGCAACCACTTACCATCAGGTGGACTGTGTGCTCGTTTTTCACCCTTATTCTATATATAAAAAAATATATATTCAATTCTAATTGAACCCTACAAAATAGTTTTGGATCAAAAGACATGAAAAAAGACGGACTTAATGCTTTTAGCATTGAGTCCGTCTTGATGCTAAAAGCATTACAAAAGACCGTCTTTTGTCATTCTCTGCCAGGCAACCTTTGCAGTGATAAAAAAATCTATAAAAAGTAAATATACAAATATATATCAAAAGAATTACCATCATCATTATCATTACAGTCCTTTACAAGGTTGCTGCTGAACATAGGCCTCCCCCAAAGAATGACAAAGCACGGACCCGCGCCACCTGCATCCATCAACGTTCTGCATATCTTACCAGGTCGTCATTCCATCTAGTGAGAGCCCGCCATACTCTTCGCTTACTTATACGAGGTTGCCATTCGAGTACTATTCTTCCTCATCGGATTTTGGTTCTATGAGCTAAGAGCTCGTATATGACTGGTCCATAGCCACTTCAGCCTCTGTTGCATTCTGCAGCAATCTGTTGGGTTGTGTTACTCTAGTTGCACTGTGAAAATCCTAAATTATAAGTTTCGAGAAACCTCGAGTGTAGCCCTTTCTATAGCTCACTGAACGACCTTAAACTTCCTCATACGGCCAGCAGTGAAGGACCACGTCTCAGATGCATATGTCATCACTGGCAACATGCACGGGTTGTATGATTTAGTTTTCAAGTTTTGAAGTACCTATACCTGGCATGTGTCGTAATCTTCTGAACGCAGCTTAGCCAAATTGAATCTATTCTATATGAGTAATATATATTATACGTATATATCATAATATATTATACGTGTGATGAAGTGACGATATAATTAAGCAGGGAATCGATAGGTTAATGCGGCTCAGGACCGTTCTTTGTGGCTGTGTAGACATGGGCCTCTCCCGATGTAGGATTTGCCTTTATCCGTCACGGTTGGCTTATATTTTATACTAGCGACCCACCCCGGCTTTGCCTCCATTAATGTGATCTCCGTAATTTAGATTCAAGATAATCTGTTATCATTATATCCATAAATATTTTAGAAATTTTTCGGTTTGTGCCACCATTTGCGGAACAAATAGGTTCACCTTAGTCTCAACTAGCGACCTCTGGTGAGCGTAAGAATATTAACTCATTAATAGCTAATATAATAATAAAATTAATAGCTGTTTATCAATCTAGCTGGTGGCCAAACGTAGAATGCGACGTGCGAGATATCTGGTACTGTAGTTGTTGCAAATCCGTTAGCTTAGGAATGCAATTGCGGAAAATCTATATTGTATTAATAAAAACACCTTATTACGGGTAAAAACTTGCCCATTGTGGTGGGAGAGACGCGAAGTAGATTGTTGAAAGCAGATAATGATGATGATGATGATGATGAATAAAGAGATTGGAATCGGAACACATGAATTATAGAGCAAAGGGGTTACGACGTACTACGGTCTAATTTATTGAAGTTGTGATTGTAAAAGTATAGGCTTTATAAACTGGCAATTCATTTTTGAATATATGTTTAATTATTTACCACAAGAATCTTGATTTTTTTTTATAGGACAAGGGTGACAAACGAGCACACAGTCCACCTGATGGTAAGTGGTTGCTGCGGCCCATAGACATCTACATCTATCCTCTATTACAAATCAAAATGCAGATGCGCTGCCACCCGTGAGGACTAAGATGGAATGCCTCATTTCCAGTAAAAAGGGCCTCCGGCCACCTGCACTCACCAAGCGAAACGCAGAGGTAAACCTCTACTTCACGCTGGTATTCTGTGAGGTCGTGGTACCACCCCGGTTCGAGCCGGCCTATCCGTGCGACAGCAAAAGCCGCCGCGAGGCTCTACCACTGTTAAAGTTGTTTTTTGAATTTATGCCTTTACGTAAATTCAAGTCGCAAGTAAAAGCTTTCTATGGAGAAAGGATGATGATTATTTAAAATATAACAATGTGTTGTTATAAGGAGCTTTCTTGGACGTTTTGTAATTTATGCTGGGAGAAAATAGGATATTATAATAAAAATATTAAAATCTACTTTGGAGTTGACTACCGCTTTACAGGAGGTCTCCCAAAATAGCAATTCGTTAATCGGATGGCGCGGCGGACATTTCCATGCCCTAAAACCCTCTCAGAAATGAGAGGAGGCCTGTGCCCAGCAGTGGGACGTAACTAGGCTGCAAATTTACTTTACCTTATTGTGGCGTGACTTTAAAAAAGTGCTTTATAAATACCAATTTATAGAATGTATATGTATACAAAAATGATGTATCTATGATATCGTAATTACTGCTTTATATTGAGCTAGGGGATTATTTTCATGCCCTTTTTATCTGTCTGTCTGTCCGTCTGTCTGTCTGTCTGTCTGTCTGTCTGTCTGTCTTGTCTGTACGATATAATCTTCGGAATGGTTCAATCGATTGTGATGAAACTTTACAAACATATAGAGGGTACTGCCAGGTGGGATTTAAGCGTATCAGATAAACTTGAAAATTGATATAATAAATAGTCTTTGATTATATTATGGGTCCCAGGCGAAGTAAGCTTGCTAATTTTTAATGTAATTCTTTCTTTGTTTTCTTTCTTCTTAATTTGACTTAGTCAAATATGAACATTAAAAATCCAAAATATAGAATTCCAATATAATTATTGTTACAGTCAAAACTGAATTGCGAGGTGCTGCACGACGAGCTGGCTTTTGAAGTACGTTGGGCTGTGGCCGGAGATAGCATCGTGTTACAGCTGGTGGCCAAACTCGGTACGTAATTTTTTGTATGTTTCTAGTATATACAGGCGAGTGTAGGCATTTACATTTTTCCTAAGTTTACGTGGTAGAGCCATGCTGCAGCTACATTATAGTTGTAGCACGCATGGGTCGTCTCGACCGGAGAAGGACCACGCTCTTACGGAATATCAGCGTAAAATAGCTTTATGCTGCTGTGTTTTATATGGTAAGTGTAGAGAATCGGAGACCATTTCCACTAGAAACGAGGCATTCCATCTTAGTTTTCAGGCGTGATGACAGTAGATATCTATGGGCCACAGTAACCACGTACTATCTGGCCCACTTCCGTGGTATGGAGGGTTTCCCTTCATATGGTACGTTTTACAGTTTGATAGACAACTTTCACTTTGCTCTCGACGATGGTTTGGATGTTTATGGCAATCACTCAGGGCGTCATCTGCAGGGGTTATACGGCCTGCAAGTATCGAGCTTCGAGGCTAACCTCCTTGCCTGGAAGTCTTCTCAGGAGTAAAGACCCCACGGCTTTTTATGAACAGCACAGACGTACAGATTGTGCAGTGTTTGTCTTATGAGTAATTTGTTTAGTGCTTTAGATTTTATAGTAAAGATAGCTATACCGTATAATGGCGGTGTAAGAATTTCCACGACCTCATTTCATCTCGTGAGTGTCGTGGTATATGTCTTCCTCTAGCCAGTACTGTAATAAATACCTAGGTTAAGTCAGCAGTAATAAAGGTATATATTGTAACAAGACAGTCGTTTGTATTGGTCCGATCACCACATGGCGACCCTACCATGTGAAAAATTAAAAACCTCCGTTCACCACAGTCGTAAGAGGTGACAGAGGGAATCAAACCAGGAGATGGGTGGCGTCTTCCTGATAACAACTCAAAATAATATATCTTCTTGTCAAAATTATAAAAATACTGCGATTGCCAACCCACTTGCCAAGCGTAGCAATTATAACAAAACCACTATGACGCAATCTATGGGGCAGGCCTATGTTCGTCAGTGGTCGTTTATGGACTGTTATGGATGCATGGATGGAAGATAGCTGTACTGCCATCTATACGAAGCTATAAGATCTTTCTAACGTACCCCAGTAGTCTTGTAGTAGTTGAGGTGATGTATTCTTAACAGTGGTAGAGCCACGCGGCAGCTTTTGCCGTCGCACGGATGGGCCGGCTCGAACCGGGTTGGTACCACGACCTCACAGAAAACCAGCGTGAAGTAGAGGTTTACCTCTGCGTTTCGCTTGGTGAGTGCAGGGTGAGAGGCCCTTTTTACTGGAAATGAGGCATTCCATCTTAGTCCTCACGGGTGACAACGCATCTACATTTTGAATCGTAATAGATGTAGATGTCTATGGGTCGCAGCAACCACTTACCATCAGGTGGACTGTGTGCTCGTTTGTCACCCTTATCCTATAAAAAAAAATTCTCTTATGACGTCACCATACAGCACATAGGACCATCATTATCCCCAAAAGAATGCCTCGTGGGTGGATTTTTTAAATAGAATATGCGTGACAATTGAGAACACACACTCTACCTGACGGTAAGTGGATGGTATGGCTGATAGACATCTACATTTATCCTCGATTAAGAACCAAAATGCAGATGGTTTGTCACCTATGAGGAGATTGAATGCCTCATTTCCAGTAAAAGGCGTCTTCGGTTCCCTACACTCACCATACAAAACACAGAACACACACGTTTGCCGTGAACACCTCTTTACTAGTAAGAAGGTCTCCGGTTCTCTGTACTCACAAAACAAATCACAGCAACACTATACTGCCGTTTGAAGTTAGTCTTCTGTACGAGCTTGGTCACTTTTCAGTCGACCTATTCACGCTGTCACAATAATGAGAAAAAATATGTATAGAAATACTTATTACTTTTATACTTTTAATTAATTTGTTGCATTATTTACAGAGGACGATGAATACATGTCGTTCGGTATCTCTGGCAACCCAGAGCACTCCCAGATGGTGGGTGGTGACGTAGCCGTGGCTTGGGTAGACAAATCAACCCTAAAAGGCTACTCAGTAGACTATTACCTTGACGCCAAGAGTCAGTGTGCTGGTGTCCACGGGTCTTGTCCCGATGTGCGGCTAGCTGTAAGTATTACTGACATTGACATTTAATATTAGTTTTGCAAAAGAAAACCGTATGGGCGACTTATAACTTAAACTTTAAAGAGTCCCCGAGAGAAATATGTAAAGAAATAAATATATTAACTTTGACATCGCAATATATATATGAAAAAGTAATGTATTTACATAAAAACATAAAAAACTTTGATAAGACTAAAGATGTTCATATTTTAAATACTAAGAACAAACATAAGCTTGTAAGGCCAGTTAATAAACTCCACAGAATTAGTGATTCATTTCTGTGCCAATGTATATACTTTTACATCAAAATCTCAGAAAATGTTCAAAGTTTGTCAATAAATAAATTTTAAAGTTTAATAAAGAAAAATTTCACAAAAAGGGTTATTATAATATCAAAAAATACATGAATGGAAATAACTCCTGTAAATGAGGTGATCGCCACTATGTTGGTTCTATTGAAATTCATTTAAAAATAGTACAAAATTATTGTAACGTGAAATATGTTTAAAAAACTCCCGTTGCGTTTCTTGCTGGTTCTTCCCACGACAGAGGTATATTCCGAACCAGTGGTATACAAAAAAAAAACGTGTGTTTGTGTAGTTATGTACGCACATAGAAAGTTATACTTCTTTAGCGTAACAAAACAAAAATAACTACCTTAAATTTAGTTATCAGTTCCCACGAAAACTTGAGAGACAGTTACCCAATGAAGTTGTCGCTTTGAGGTGTCAGTGTGCGCGCGCATCGTAACAACTTCATGGTGTCGTTTTTAGCTGTCGGTGTGCACGGGCATCCTAAAAAATTCACTCTCATAATTTTTCCTAAACGCTCTAAAAGAAGTATAACTTCAAAAATGCTTTCAATAAGTGTTATGTTTATGGAATAAAAATAATTCTATTCTATTCTACTTCCACTGATTCTGGTCTAATATGAGGTTGGTTGTAATTAAAAATATGCATCATCATCACAGCCTTGCACAAGTCCACTGCTGACATAGACTTCTCCCAAGGAATGCCACAAAGCACGGTACTGAGCCAGCTGTATCCATCAACTTCCCTGTGACAATTGTACCAGTTCGACACTCCATATAGTGGGGGGGGGGGGCACCCTCACGTCGCTTACCGGTACAAGGTTGCCACTCGAGAAACTTTCTTCCCCATCGGTTGTCGGTTCTTCGAGCTATATGGTCGTCCTATTGCCATTTTAGCTAATCCGTTATAAAATATTATTAATATATATCTTTTCAAATATATAAAAATTAATTTTTGTTTGTTCGTATTTCATGCGCTTCCATAACATTCATTAGATTGCGGTAAAACTTTGTCAAAATATGCTTGCACTTCCTTTATTTGATTTCACGATGTCTGTCCGTCTGTCCGTCTGTTCGTCTGTCCGTCTGTCCGTCTGTCCGTCTGTCCGTCCGTCTGTCCGTCTGTCCGTCTGTCCGTCTGTCCGTCTGTCCCATGATTATCTCGAGAACGGTTTCGAATTTTCAAATTCTGTTTTCAGCAACCGATTACTGATCACCCAGGCATCTGAACCTCCTATTTTGAAACTGATTGCTCAACGGCAACCGTTAGAAACCGCTACAAAGCTGATTGCTTCGCCACTTTGCTATGCTGTTAGCTTGCTAGGTTTATTATAGTTAGTTATAGGCATAGTACAAGTAACTAATAATAGGTGGCGCGCGTATCGTACCGACAAATTTATTTGAAATTTATGTATCATTCAACTTCAATAAATGTATTAACCATTCCCGATTAAATATAAGTCTTCCAAATTTAAAATTATATTTATGCTATTGTTTCTTCTGCCGCTGCAACGCGCTGGGTATAGTTATAGTGGGTATAGTTATACATATGTGTATAAAACAAGTCCCGATTCACTTATTTACTGTAATCACTCACTTATTCATCAATGTCCACCCCAAACTCTTGGAACCAAAAAGCTAAAATTTTGCATAGGGGATCCCCTTATAATGTAGGCAAGGAATAACGAAGGATTTTTGAAATTCCTACGGGATTGGGAATAAATAGGATTTACGCTTTTTATTTTTATAAGAACACCAGCGTAAAATAGCAGCTTAACACTGCTGTGTTTCGTATGGTGAGTGTCTAGAACCAGAGACCCTTTTTACTGGAAAAGTGGCATTATATCTTAGTCCTCAGGGGTTACAACGCATCTGCATTTTGATTCACAAACAAGGATAAATGTAGATGTCTATGGGACACAGCAACCATTAATCATCAGGTGGACTGTGTGCACGTTTGTCACCCTATCCTATAAAAAAAAAGAATAAAAGTGACACGCGAACACTCAGTCCACCTGAAGGTAAGGGCATGCTGAGGCCCAATAGACATTTACGAATGACGATTTAGAATCAAAATGCAGATGCGTTGTCATCCCTGAATACTAAAATAGAATGCCTCGTATCCAGTAAAAAGGGTTTTTGCTTTAAAGTGGCCATATTTCCATACTATTGTTATTTGGGACTTAGCATTTGGCTTGTGCGTAAGTAATTATAGTCATTAATAATTATTTTCAAGATTTCTCAAAATTCCTACGAGGTAGCGAATACAGAGAACTTATCCTTTCGCTTGAAAGATTCCTCATTTATATATAGTAGAGTTACTATATACGTGTCCCACTGATGGGTACAGGCCTTTTCTCACTTCTGAATGGATTTTTAAAAATCCTTATTTATGTAACTATAATTATTTGGGACTTCAAATTTGTCTTGTAATACTATTTTCAGAATTTTTGGAAACTTATGGGATAGGGAAGATAGATGATTTATAGTATCCGAACTCTAGCTGCAGCTCTAGTTGTTTTCTCTTCTTTTTAATTTAAGAATAGAATAGAATAATATTTTATTCAACATTGATTATTACATAGTACTTATTGAAAGTCATTTTTTATTTACCACTGGTTCGGAAAATACCTCAGTCCTGGGAAGAAGCAGCAAGAAACCCAGCGGGATTTTTTTTTCAAACTTATCTCACTTAACAATAATTTCGTTTATACAATTTTTAAATGATTTTTCATGTAACCAGCATGGCGGCGATCACCTTATTTCCATTCATGTATTCCTTGATATTATAATAACCATTTTTGTACAGTTTTTCTTTAATAAAACTTTTAAACTTGTTTATTGACAAACTTTGAATAGGTTCTTGGATTTTGTTGTAAACATTGCCCCATGAATGAATTACTGATTCTGTGGAGTCTAGTAACTGGCATTACAAGCTTATGTTTGTTCCTAGTGTTTAAAGTATGTACCTCCTTATTCTTATTAAAGCTATTTATGTTTTTATGCACATACATTACATTCTCATAAATATATTGCGATGCCAACAATTTTATTCTTTTTTTTTATTTACAGGAAAACACAAACTCAATCCGGTTGCTGAACGCAGCTCTTGTCAACGGCTACTCTATAGTGACGTATCAGCGTGCGCTTAAGGCCGCTGACAAACTGGATCTGCCCATCTACACTAATGCCAGCCAGCCTATTATATGGGCGATTGGACCTCTTAACTCACTTGACGAAGTGTCTTATCATCATCATTACACCAAGGTATGTAACAGCCGTTTGTAGTTTTGTTAGCCGATTGCCACCGCAGAGTCTATTTCACCTGAGGATGCCCCGTTTAGAGGCGATTCATGTGTATTATCGATGGTGGCGTGGCTTTCCTAGTGTAGTGGTGTTGGGATTATTGGTGACGAGAGTAGTGCACGCAATTGAGGGAGAGCGGGAGATGCTCTTCAAACTAGATAACATACATAATTTTATTTTTAACCAAGTTTAAAAAAGGAGGAGATTCTCAATTCGACTGTAGTTTTTTAATGTGTTAAATCAGAACTTTTTTCTAGGTGAACCGATTTTGATGATTCTATTTTTATTGGAAAGTTGGTGCTTCTCATGTAATTTCATATAAATTTGATCAAGATCTGACCAGTAGTTTTTAAGTTATCCTTAATAATGCGTATTTAATTTTATTTTCTGCCGACTTCCAAAAAGGAGACGGTACTCAATTCGAGTGTATGTTTTTTTTATGTGTGTTACCTCATAACTTTGTACTGGGCGAACCGATTTCGATGATTCTTTTTTTATATGAAAGCTGATAGTTCTCGTGTGGTCCCATATGAATTTGATCAAGGTCAGACCAATGGTTATTTCATCATCATCATCATCATTACAGCCCTTCACAAGTCCACTGCTGAACATAGGCCTCTCCCAAGGAATGCCACAAAGCACGGTCCCGAGCCACCTGCATCCATCGACTTCCTGCATGTCTTACCAGGTCGTCACTCCATCTTGTGGGGGGACGCCCTACACTTCGCCTACCGGTACGAGGCTGCCACTCGAGAACCTTTCTTCCCCATCGGTTGTCGGTTCTTCGAGCTATATGGCCGGCCCACTGCCACTTCAGCTTACTAATCCGTTGGGCTATGTCGGTTACTCTGGTTCTACTGCGGATATCCTCATTCCTAAGTTTATCACGCAGAGAAACTCCGAGCATAGCCCTCTCCATAGCTCGCTGAGCGATCTTGAGCTTCCTCATACGGCCAGCAGTGAAGGACCACGTCTCAGTTCCGTAAGTCATCACTGGCAACACGCACTGGTTGTACAATTTTGTTTTAAGGTTTTGAGGTATTTCTGACGAGAAGATGTGTCGTAGATTCCCGAACGCTGCCCAGCCGAGTTGAATCCGTCGATTGACCTCTCGGTCGAAGTTGGACTTACCTAGTCGGACTATTTGTCCCAGGTAAACATACTGGTCAACAACGTCGAGCTTAGTGCTCCCAACAACTACCGGCATAGGTGTGACATGGACATTAAACATAATCTTTGTTTTGTCCATGTTCATCTTAAGACCTATCCGTTGGGAGACACTATTGAGGTCATTGAGCATAGTGCTTAGTTCCTCCAGCGATTCTGCCATGAGGACTATATCGTCGGCAAATCGAAGGTGAGTGATGTACTCGCCATTGATGTTAATTCCGTATCCTTTCCAGTCCAGAAGCTTAAAAACGTCTTCCAATGCAGCGGTGAAGAGTTTCGGGGATATAACGTCACCCTGTCTTACACCTCTCTGCAATTGGATAGGTTTCGTACTCTGGTTCTGTACTCGGATAGCCATCATAGCTCTACTGTACAAACACTTCAGCACTTCGATATACCGACAGTCAACTTGGCACCGCTGAAGGGACTGCAGCACCGCCCAAATTTCGACGGAATCAAAGGCTTTCTCATAGTCCACATACGCCAGACATAGTGGCAAATTGTACTCTTCGGACTTCTGTACAATTTGCCGTAGGGTATGTATGTGGTCTATGGTGCTAAAGCCCTTTCGGAAACCGGCTTGTTCGGGAGGCTGGAAGTCGTCAAGTCTGCGCGCGAGACGATTCGTAATGACTCTCGAAAACAGCACGTAGACGCGGCTCAGAAGGGAAATCGGTCTGTAGTTCTTCAAGAGAGCGTTGTCACCTTTCTTGAAGAACAAGACCACCGCACTTCTGCTCCACGCCTCCGGTGTAATGCCACCATGGAGGACGGAATTAAAGAGCTTCTGAAGGACTTCAAGTACCGGTCTTCCACCCGCTTTCAGAAGCTCCGCTGTAATTCCATCCTCGCCTGGGGCCTTGCCGTTTTTAAGGTGCTGGAGAGCCATTCTAATCTCGCTCAGACTGACGTCCGGGATATCTTCGGAATAGTGTCGAATAAGACTCGCTCTTGGATCGTTACTCACACTTGCGTGTGGCTCCAACGATGACGTGTACAGCTGCCCATAGAAACTCTCAATCTCACTCAAAATCTCAGGTGCCCCGGAAACGATGCTACCACATTCGGTCTTCAGCTTTGACAGTTGGCACTTTCTGGCAGACAGATCTCTGGCAAAGACTTTGGAGCCTTGGTTCCGCTCGATTGCTTCTTCAATACGAGCTGTATTGAAGTTGCGTAAGTCTCGCCGCATGCATTTGGAGATCTGTCTGTTCACTTGCCTGTATGCTGTCAAATCTGTTGAAGAATGTAGCCTCATCTCCCGTCTAACAGCCATGAGATTAAGAGTGTGATCGGAGAGTTTTTGTGTTCTTCTGCGGCGGGTCTTGCAGAACTTAGCTCCGACCGCATGGTCAGTTTCCATGAGCTTGTCATTCATATCGTCCACTTCATTGCAGTCTTCTAGGCACTGTAAACGGTTTTGTAACTCGAGCTGAAAGGTTTCGGGACTTTGGATCAGAACACGAGGGGGACGGAGCGTTGACTTTATCAGACGAGACCTCTCCAACTTAACATTTAGGTTCAATGTGCCTCTAACCATTCGGTGATCGCTGCCGGTTTTCACCCTCGTGATCACTGAGACATCACTGAACAGTTGTCGTCTGGTCGTCATAATGAAGTCAATCTAATTTTTTGTCGAACCGTCGGGGCTCGGCCAGATCCACTTCCTGTGGGGCCGCTTCTTGAAGAAAGAGTTCATCATAAAGAGTCCCTCTTTCTCCATGAAGTCGGCCAGCTGCTGGCCCCTTGGGTTCCGTTGCCCTATTCCAAATTTCCCTACTTTCAGCTCACCGTTCTCTCTTGTGCCTAGTTTTGCATTAAAGTCTCCCATTAACACCGTATATTGGGTTTTGGAGGAATGCATGGCTCTAGAGATATCCTCATACATTTCCTCCGCGGGGTGTGCCGAGGTTGGTGCGTAAACCTGTATGACCTTCAGCGAATACCGTTTGGTGATTCTGAGTATAAGGTACGCAACCCTCGTCGACACACTCCCGATCTTTACAACGTTGTTAACGAGAGACTTGTGGACGATAAATCCGACACCTCCTTGGGACAGATGGTCGCCCTCCCGGTGATAGAGCAAGTTGCCGGATTCGAGGATTTCCGTGTCCTCCCCCTTTCTTCAGACTTCAGATAATCCTATAATATGCCAGCGCAACTTGTCTATCTCTTCTTCCAGCTCCACGATCTTCTCGTCAGTCCTCAGGGTGCGTGCGTTGTACGTTGCCAGGTCGAGTCGTCGTAGGTGGCAACCGAACCTCCACCGGAGATTTTTAGCACCCCCTGCCCCGCCGTTACCATTGTCGCCACCGTAGCCAGGAATAGCGGGGCCGCCGGGGACTGGGGGCCGTCTCTTTGTTACATTCATAGGGGGGTATTTGCCATAGTTGCCACGCTTGGCGAGCGGGTTGGCAACCGCAGTTTTTTTATTGTCATTTTGGCTATTATCGGGAAGATGCTGCTGCCCATCTCCTGCCTGTTTCCCTTTGTCGCCTTTTACGACACCCACGGGAGGATATGGGGTAGTGGATATTCTTGACCGCCACTACACGGCAATGGTTATTTAGTTATTCTTAAATATCCTATATTAAAGTCGCCTATATGAAGTAGGCTGAACAAAATTTTTAATTTTAAATTATTATATACTTTATTGTTATTTTTAGGACAGAGGATTTTTCCAAACTGTGTGACAAACGAGCACACAGTCCACCTGATGGTAAGTGGATGCTGTGGCCTATAGCCATCAATATTTATCCTCAAATAAGAAAATTTGAATGCTTTGTCACCCGTGAGAACTAAGATTGAATGCCTCGTTTCCAGTATAAAGGGTTTCCGGTTCTCTACACTCACCATGCGAAACATAGCACTATTAATCTGTTATTTTACACCGGTATTCTGTGAAAACGTTGTCCGACCCCGGGCGAGCCGACCTATTTGTGTTACAACCATAATATAGCTAGGTTTGTTATTGACGAAAAAATGGATTTACATTATTATTTATAGTCTGTGTTTATTACGTGATATTTCTATTCATTTTTTGCCGTTAAATAGCAGCAGTGCAGTAGCAGTGCCTGCACTGCTGTGTTCCTTTCTGAGGAGTATTGAGAGCTAGTTCGATAATTATGTATATTTATATGTATATATATAAATATATATATATATGTATATGTGTGTATATATATATATATATATATATATATATATATATATATATATATATATATATGTACACTATTTTTATTTCTTTAAGTTTTTTAGCACTTTCTTTTTTTTGTCTATCTCTGTTTAGTTAAATGGTTGAATAGGAGAGAATGTCTGTAATCTCTGGCGCTGTTTACAATCTCTGTAATTAATACATTTATCTTCTAGACCATCGATATAAGCGAAATATCACTGACTCACTCATCACGAGATCTCCAAATTTATACGACCGACGGAATTGAAATTTGGCATATATACCTCTTTCTCGACGTAAACACCCACTAAGAAAGGATATTGGACAATTCAAACCCCCAGGGGGTGAAATAGGGTGTTACAGCTCGTATAATGTATTAACTGAATGGTTATGATACAGGGTGACAGGTTCATCGAATTCGGGCGGGCTCCGGTATGGAACTGCCCCATGCCGGAGGGCGAGGACGAGCCTCAGCAGCACGCGCATTACACTCAGCCGCCTCACCACGTCCCACACAAGGAACACGAGGTTCGAATTCAACTTATTATTTTCATTTGTTTTTCGTTGTTTGCTTCGATGGTCTAGATGTCGAAAGTGCGACCGTTGATCATGTGATCCCGGGGCCAAAATCAAGTTATTAGGCTTTACTGACAAGAAATTTTCGATAGCAGCTTAGAGTCAGAAACTCGGAGGTGTTTTATTCATGTTTATCAAAAAAAAAAAGTAAAGCCGTTCATCCTGCGCCCGATCTCCCTCCGGTCGTGTTGGATTACCGTTCAATCGGACTACGAGAATGAAAAACAATAGAGTGCATCTATGTATGGGCACAAATACTTTAGCTGAGCAAGGCTGGTTATAAAAATTCTATATCCAGGCCTACCATTCTATTTATGTATCATTTTAATATAAAGCTATACAATAAATAAATGTATCAATTAATTAATACTTATTTCTCAGACGCTAGCTTTGTATTTCTTATAAAACAAAAATCGACGCTGCGTTAGAATTTAGATCCCAAGAAGGACGTATGTTGATTGTAACTCTACTTTTTATATTAAGATATTTAATATTTATTTACATAACATAATATAAAATATTTTATTATATACAATATTAAAACCATATGTAATAAAGAAAAACTAAAACTAGAAACTTAATTATCATATAGTCCTACTCCCCGCGGTATCGTTCCAAGAACGCTGGCTGCGTTTCCCCGCTGAATGGCTATACTTAGCCTTTGAGCGAGAAAAGAACCATCCCTCTTATCACCAGCAGCAACGACCAGCCGCGGATGGAGTTCCGTTAGAATAGTTTAAATAAATTATTCATTTTATAATAATAATCTTAAATAATTTTTTTATTCGTCAGTTATGTTCAGTATCCAAAAAAAATTAAATGATCTTTGTAATCGCAACACGATAAAAGAATAATAAAAGTAAACTTAACACAACATACACTGTCTTACAGACTGCAATAATCAAACCCAATCCAATACCAACTCCGAAACCAACCGCGAAAGTTACTCCCTGGGAAATTCCCGGCATCCAATGCTACGAGCCGCCAGATGGTGTCTTCTATGCGCAGATGGGACCAACTGGAGGGAAACAAGGCTACTCCGCAATAACCGGTTAGTATTATTCATTGATGTTACTAGTTGTATTTTTGTTGGCATTTAAGGCAATTTATGTTTCCTAGATTGCAGCTTGACAAATTAAATTTCAATTACGTCGAAAAATAAAGAGTTTTAAATGCATTTTCAATATTTATTTTTTAATACAACAAAGAAGATACCTGTGGACTTTCGTCGGTTTTTCTTCAGTCAGAAGCACCTTATTTTGAAATAGTAGTAGATTTAAAAAAAAATTGCAATTTTTTACGCCAAAGACATAAATATAATATTTAATTTCTTCTACTAATACGGCCCATCAACCCATTGCTGAAATAGCCTCCCCCCCCCCCATAGCAGTGACGGAGCGTTTTAAATACTTTTTATAACTCTTAGATTAACTCTTTCACTCTCCTCTTTTTAAAGAACAAAAAGGACCAGTTCTAGAATGTTGTGAATCACGATATTCATACTGATGATCCAAATATTGAATAATTAAAGGAAAACTTATAATTACACAATATACAGGTCATGTTGGCTGGGGCATCTCATGGTACATCAACGGTCTGCTAATCCCTGAGATCACGGTAGTGCGTGGCAACAAGTACACCTTCGTAGTGGAAGGAGGCAACAACCCTGAAGTGCCGGCTCGGTATCATCCCTTCTACATCACCAACGACCCCGTTGGTGGCTACTATCACAAGACCGACGAAGAGAAAAAGGTGAAGTACAAACGTACAGTACATATAAAGTGATAGTCAATAAATGTATACTCGTAAAATTATAGTTAAAAAGGACAATTAATACATTAAATAAAAAAAACACAATGTAGCGCTGACGTAAAAGAATCCAACACTTATTTTCATTCCAATTCATTCAACATTATTTCTTCATTTTAACATTATGTGTTTTTCTCTCATATGATACGTTGCGATTTAGGAAGATGCTCAAAATATTTTACGATCGTTAATAAATGGCAGTATAAGCGTATTTATATTTTACGTTGATGAAAGCGCGGTGATCACGATAACCCTCCCCCATATAACGGTAGGGAAAACATACATAAACACTGAAGCCTGTTACCAAAAGGGTAGGCAGAGACTACTTGTTTCCATTTGGCAAGATCCTGACACAACTCTTTCGCCTCCTATACATCTATATACTCTACCTACCACTTAGTAAAAATCCACATACTTACGCTCCTTGGTTAAGGGTACTCTTTATTTAGCTTATATTCAATATATCGTCATATTGGTCGATAAACTTTAGGAAGAACATATCCATCAGGTAATAGTCGTCCCATAATGGTATATGGTGAGAGCATATAGCATAATATCATGCGTTTTTTTATAACTTACTTTTTACTGAATGTTAAAGTAATAATTCAGGGAGTGGAAATCTACGCGGGAGTCCGACACACACGCAATGGAGACTTGATTCCAACGGGCGTGGGTCGCCTTTGT
This sequence comes from Parnassius glacialis, assembly GCA_033319125.1. Taxonomy (NCBI): domain Eukaryota; kingdom Metazoa; phylum Arthropoda; class Insecta; order Lepidoptera; family Papilionidae; genus Parnassius; species Parnassius glacialis. The sequence goes on along the minus strand of JAVANC010000008.1, from coordinate 32,580,479 downwards.
AACTGGACGCCTGATAATTCCGGACCAGAGGCCGACGAGTATCCCAGCTTCGGAGCCTACCAACGTTCGCTCACACTCGTCTGCGAGGAGGGCAACCCGGGCGTCGTCACATGGACTCCCGACAGAAATACTCCGGATACCGTTTACTATCAGGTGAGAGAAATCATTCGATCGATATTAGTTGGTACTGTTGTTAATTTTATAATTTACTTCAAATGTTTTTGTAATCATAATAACTCTATTGGTCACGTATATTTTAAGTATTGAAATCATAAAATTATTGACGTGTACTTGTAACACAATAAGTACTATATTTCAATTTGGGGATCTTATTTGCTAAAAATCTTACCTTTCCATTTCTTCGCTATTTAAATAATATAAATTTCTGGTTCTTTATAAATATATTATATATTACCAATCTTTAATTCATTATTGAATGTTAAATGTGAATCATATATTTACGTAGTATATGTGCTGTATTGTGAGCTTAAAATATGCCATCAGTCATGTTTGTTTTTATAATGTGAGATAATAAGATTCCATTCTTTCTGCCTGACATACTTTGTATATAACCTTTCTATTTTCTGTTTCAGCCTTTCAAGTCTTCTTTGTATCGCATGAAGTTCTGTGTATTTCTCATTACTGGGTGACAGAAATTTCTAATTATTGTTTTATGTGAATTCCCATGTGTAATCAGTATTTCTTTTACAGTGTTTCACACATCGTTATCTCGGTTGGAAGATAAATGTAGTAGACGAGTGTGACGCTACAGAGGCTGAGGAAAGCAGAGTAATCGAAAGTGTCGCTCTGCCAGGAGATTTGTTTAGCCAGGAGTCTATACAGGTACAAAGTCGTGTTAAGCCTGACAATCTTTTTTTAGATGAACAGAAGAAATTCGAGAAAATAATGAATATGAAAACAAATTATAACGATTTCAGTAGCAATAAGGACATCTTCTCCCGGGAAATCTTTTCTCAAAGGAATCATCTTTATTCAAGCGGAAAGGAGTATGAATTGCCGATATCCAAATTACAAATAAAAGAAGTCATAGAAGCTGTGGAGAGTTTGGAGGATAGAATGAAAGGTGAAATGAAGAGGAATGCCACGCATCTACCTCAAAAACCCCTAGCACAGTATCAGGTTTACGAGGACGTCAAGGAATATATGCCCGAGCAACCTATTCGTGAAGGTGATGAATACATGGTGGAGATTGGACAAGTTCCAAATAGTTTTCTCTTACCACCTAACCAAAAACCGTTAACACTTCAAAGTGTTTTAAGACCTAATATGCCAAGCAAACCTGCAGGTAACTTAAGATTACATTTTAGACGACCTATTCCCCCTGAAATCATTTTACGAAGGCCTCATCCTCATATGAATCAGAAAAGTAATAATGGAGGTTATCCCTTATCAATGCCGAATTCGCACGCCTCGCATGGAATGCAGAAAAAACCTTTTATTAAATATTCTAACAACCGTGTGCAACCTAACATGAATAGACAACCACTACCAAATATACCACCCATGAAATCGATGCCCCCACTACATCATATCAAGGCAAGTCATAATCAAGCTCCTATGAAGTTCAATCAAGGAACAACAAAACTCCCAAATGGCTCTGTTCAGTCTGTAATAACAGGAAAATTAGGACATAATATTCCTAAACCAACGCATAGTCAAACTTTGAGTCTAGGAAAAACAGATATAATAGCTAATCAAGTCGTAAAAAGCCAAATAACCCTACCCGGAACTAGTGATGCTATTGCTCAACATAGTGTTCCTCAAATCTTTACAACAAAGCCACAAGGACAAGGACAAATTATTTTGGGTACGCTCGTTGAGAATCCGATTCCTTTAGATCAGCAAATGATTCAAACAAATCAGCAGCTATCTAAAACACAGCACATACCCGAAGTCACTCAATCATCAACTCCGCAAATCATACATGAGCAACATCAACCACAAAATGAAATTAAGTCCTCAGATTTTATTGGCCAGTCTTCTGAATCTTCTACGTTAAGACCAGCAGTTAATACAGGGTTTAAGCCAGATTCTATTGTTATTGAAAGTGGTTTTAAGCCCATAATAAGAGAACCTTTAATGGCTGGTGAAGATCGAATTGCTGATTTTGATGTAGATAATGCAAACAGGAGAGAAGACACTGATGTGGTAGAAGACTATGAAGAATCTCCACAGTATATTTCCAATCATGTTTATCCCGTCCAAATATCGAGTGATAAAATCACGGAAACATTTGAGCCTATGTTTATTCCATCACCACCTGACCACTTACTTACTACAAACGATAGAACAAAAGAGATATTTCCAATAAATCACGCAAAAGAAGATAGACCACATCCTGTTTACGTGAAAACGGAAAGCGAATTAAATACTTTATTTGGTAAAAAAAATATGGATAAAAATTTATCTTCGGATTTAGTAATGGAGTCTGACAGAGTTAGTCCACAGTATTTACCTCCAGATCCAAAAATACCTAAAGAACACTCGCAAAAATTGTCACTGGAGCAGACTTTTACAACTTATGATGGAAAAACTATATCGGCGGCAACGTTAACTAGCTTGCCAGATATAAATAAAGTGAACTCAAAATTATTTTCTTCAAAGCTTCCGGCTAATACAGAACTTCTTTTAAAGATGCCTCAATTTGGGCCATATAAAGGTGAGATTCCACCACCAGTAGCTGAAAACATAAAAAAAGACCCAATTCAGTCATCCCATTTACCATTAACGCACCTTAAATTGGTAAGTTCATTAGTACCCAAAAAAAGTGTCAAAGCTAATGATTTAAAAGCGGCAGGAAGTGGAAATCAAGAAGTTAAAGCAAGGAAGGATAATGAAGATAGTAATGTTGAAAATATTGAAGCAGAAGAGTTTGATCGTGATGAACAAGAAAGTGATGGACAAATGCGTAAAAGGCGAGATGTAAAAATGGTGCAATTTGAAAAGGGCAAGGACAAACCTTCTGAACATTTTGAAAATGAGGAGATTCATGATGACGATATGAAAAGTTACGTGATATTTGAAGCAGTTGCTGCAGCAAATAGATCAATACACACTTATTGGTTAACAAATTTAACATTACTAATATTGTGTCTGAAACTATCCTAATATTGTAAGGCTAAGTATTTCTTAATTTATTTATTTGATTAAATTATTAAGCCTTGCCATTAAATGCATTTTGTGAATGAAAATAGTATTTTAGTGTAGGGGGAATAGGCTGTGGGGTATTTATTAAAACAGAATAAGGCGCATCTTTCACTTTCTGTCAAATGCTAGGCAATAGGCTCCTTGACATTATATAAATTTAACCTCACCTGTTACCACTTTTTACACGCATAATACAATTCAATACTCCGATAGTTTTAAGTATTTTGTAAATATTTTTATTAATTTGTAATAATAAAATTAGATAACTTTTCGTATGTGTCTTATTTCTAAAATGTTAATTCTAAAACTATTAATAATTTCATATAAAATAGTATAATAACGTGGTATGATACTTATATTCTAAACTTATACATTTGGAGTACAAAAACAAACCCGATCGGTCTAATTACAAAACGTGGTTTATTGTAATTCTTGAGCTTAAAGAAGAGACTTTGACAGGCAAGAATTCCTTTAGCCACAGCAGTTTCAAAATTAGTGCATTGGTTTGACGCCAACAATTTGTTCTTAAACGACAATAAGACAAAATGTATTAAATTTACCAAACCTAATGATTAATATTCAAATACCAATGTGCTCTTAAATGGGGAGGACTTGAGTTTTGTGGATACCACTGTTTTTTTTTTGGTATTACTATTGACGCGAAACTTCAATGGGGCCTCCATATATCTAAATTAGCAAGCAGACTTAGTTTTGCAGCATAAGCTGTAAGAAAGATTAGAAGTCTCACAGATGTTGAGACAGCTAGGTTAGTGTATTTTAGTTACTTTCATTGCGTAATAATGATAATAATAATAATTAATTTGATACAGACAATACATTACACAAGATCCATTATAAAATTAATTTTTTTTTTATTACGCTATACCTCAAAATTTAATTATAATTATTGGTTAATCAATGATATTATTACATTTTATTATTAAGATTTTAATAAATTTGACCACCTACTAAAAATTTCACTACATGCATAAATATTACAAATAATTTTGATGAGATTATTCTGCGACCCAAAAACAAAACTTCTAAATCGCGCGATACGGTGACGGATCAACGCATCCAAACCAACAACACGGGCCTCTGCGAACATCTGGGACGCGCTACAGTATCGTGGCTGACGGAACAACACGCGGAACGAATCATTATACTGCACCTTCAGTCTGCGATATTTCTCTTTAGTGTAATTCGTCCACAGCTGAGGAGTGTAAAGTGGCTGACAGTAAGCTGAAAACAACGCCAGCTTTGAGGTATAAGAACATTTTTGAAAGCGTCTAGCTATCATGTTGGCATGCACTGACAAGGAACGTCGCTCGCAGTCAATATCGGAACCATCACACAGATCCTGAGTAACAATATGACCCAGGTATTTAAACGTCGTTACCCACTCTAATTGTGAATTACACAAATACAATGGGGGGATATGAGGTTGAACCCTACCACTCTTAAAAAGCAAACAAACAGACTTGTTGGTGTTGTACAATAGGTTATGATCCATCGCATATTTCTCACATATCTGGAGTAGTGCACGCAGCGCACCTATCGAGGGACTCAGCAGCACCATATCATCAGCATAACTCAAGTTATTAAAGCATTCAGAACCAACGTGGCAACCCAGTTTGGTGCTTCTAAGCTCCTAGATCAGCTGATTAACATACAGATTAAAAAGCATAGGTGATGTTAGCCCTCCCTGCCTCACGCCGCATTGTAGGAGAAATTCCTCAGAGTGTGTATCACGCCACTTTACTACATTAATTTGCCTACTATACCATGCGATCAATATGTTAATACATAATGACGGCACTCCCGTATCACGTAACTTCCTCCAAAGTATATCATAACTGACTCTGTCAAAAGCCCTACTTAAGTCCAAGAAACATGCATAAATATATGTTTTCCGCTTATTATAATAACTAACGGTTTGCTTTAAAGTAAAAATCGCCGCATCCGTAGAACTATCTTTTTTAAATCCAAATTGAGCATCGCTAATTTGTATGTATTTGGAAATAACGCCTAATAAAATGGTGTCAAACAGTTTAGCACAAGTTGTAGCTACGGATATCGGTCTATAATTACCACTGTCGGTCAAACTACTCGACTTACATTTAAAAACAGGACTTATTACCGTTTTTAGCATTTCTACCGGTAAATAAGCATGCTTTATACAAGCATTGAAAAATACAGATAGGAACGCAATTACCCATGGTCCTCCAAACCGAAGTTCCACGCTTATATTGTCATATCTTATCGCCTTTCCTAGTTTCATCTGGCGCAGAGCATTAAAGATCATCTCTTCAGATACATGAATGTCCTTGCCATCTGCTACAAGATATTGATTATGAGAAGTACAGTGTCCTGCACTTAACGCAAGAAATTTGTCCCTAAACAAATTTGCAATCGCCAGTGTGTCCGTCAGGCCATCCACACACTCCGTAATCTTAGACCTGCTCTTAAGTAAATTTCCCGTATATTTCCAAAATTGACTAAAGTTTCTACTTAAACAAGATGCCGAAATCTTATCTAAGATTATTTGATCAGCGGAATTGTGGCAAAATCTTAACCTACTTTTAAAAATAGTTCGCGTTCTTTTCATTTGATCGAACAGCGGACCAGTAGAAGGCGCCCCAGCAGTTAACCACCCAGCTCGAGCTTGCCGTGCCTTCATGTGTGCCTCGCGTACATACTCATTCCACCCCGGAACAGGCGGCCTCTGGATGACATGCTGAGACGCGCGACGTGTGGCCGCGTGAATTATACAACTAATAAAAGAGTTATACAAGCTATCTAGGTATTTGCGATGTTCAGTACACGTACAACTATAACACTTAGCAGATAAATGCCTTAACCTCTCCCAATCCAAGTTACGTATATACTCAGAGCAAAGAGAGGAATAAAATTCAATTTCGAGACCATTTCTTTTTCCCCATTTTGACAAGTCGTTACATTTCTGTAAAGGAACGTTATTATGCACCGCCTTAAAGGTCAAATTAATGTTGCATTCAACACACAAAGGCTTATGGTCGGACCACATGACGTCTTCCAAAACATAAATGTTGGTTACAGTAGCCCATGCCTGCCGTGTAGTTACACAATGATCCAACCAACTTTTCGAACCATGAGCATAGCTAATATATGTAAAGACACCACTTTTGGGTCGCAGAAATTCATAATCAGCACACACTAAATCATTATCAGTACAAAAATTAAATAACTCTAAACCAAACAATGTATTCACATCTGCGTTAAAATTACCTAAAATAAAAGCATAATTAATATCCTTATCTAAAATAATTGATTGAATAATACTTAAAATATTCGTAAAATCAGTCAAATTTTCATAATTATTTTGAGGCATATACACAGATACACACAAATATTTATTACCACACATATCGAAAATAACTGCACATAAACTAGAATTGTAACAATCAACAATCTCCACTTTATTAAACATCGACGATCTCCACAATAACCCAACCCCTCCATAGGGCCTACCCCGTAACATACCTATGTAATGTCTTATGGAATTTTGCTATGGGGTAATGCTACTAATATTGAAGCCACATTTGTTTTGCAGAAGAGAGCCGTACAGGTGAGTTATAGCTTAAATTGTAAAGAGTCCCTAGGAAAATATTTAAAGGAATAAACATATTAACTTTGTTATCGCAATATATTTATGAAAAAGTAATGTATATACATAAAAACATAAAGAGCTTTAATAAGAATAAGGATGTTCATATTTTAAACACTAGGAACAAACATAAGCTTTTAATACCCGTTACTAGACTCCACAAAATCAGTAATTCGTTTATGGGGCAATGTATACGCTTTTATAACAAAGTCCCAGAACATGTTCAAAGTTTGTAAATAAACAAGTTTGAAAGGTTTATTAAAGAAACACTGTACAAAAAGGGTTATTATAATATCAAGGATTACATGAATTAAAAACAACCCCTGAATATAAAATGATCGCCACTATGCTGGTTCTATGAAAACTAATTTAAAAATTGTACTAAAATTATTGTTAAGTGAAATATGTTTTAAAAAAGTCCCGCTAGGTTTCTTGAAGGTTCTTCTCAGTACTGAGGTATTTTCCGAACCAGTGGTAAAAAAAAATACTTGCAATAAGTATTATGTAATAATCAATATTGAATAAAAAAATCATTCTTGTAAGAAATAGTATTCATTTAAGCATTGAATGTACACTGGATATCTTCTTAGTGATCCTGGTGAAGTGCGCGAGTGCTTTCTCATGCGGGAACCTCGCATCTACTCGTCGCAGCACTGAGTCGCGTCTGCGGCCACTGATGAGAAGTCATATAAATACGAGTATAATCATAAAAATCAGTTAAAAACTTTGCTTATGAAGGTTTGTTCATAATACTTACAGCGAAGGAATAAAATAATCTGCCAGCATCTGTCTTTTCATCCGATTATAATGTGAAACAAAAGCCTACCAACTATTGCATTGAAGACAATGCAAGTGTGAGTAGGTTTTTGTTAAGCTTAGTCAGTGCGTTTTACCGTCTTCGGTGCATGCTTCACCACTTACCATCAGGTGGTATAGTAATCAAGCACTGGCTTACAACAGAAAAGTAGAATAAAGTTAAAAAAAAATTTGCTCGTTTCACAGATGCCTTTGCAAAGTGAAGAGTTTGAGGATTTTCTGATAGATGCTATCATTAGATGTTGAGAGAATTTACATGGATCCACCCTTGTACCTTCTTTATAACAAAAAGGTTAACACTGCTGAATACAGGTCTCCAATAGATTGACTCATAGGGGGGACATTTGCTATAGTTGCCGCGCTTGGCAAGCGGGTTGCCAAATGTGGTGCTGTTGCTCATCTCCTAGTTCAGATTCCCTCTATCGCCTCTTACGACACCCATGGGATGACATTGGTTAGTGGACCATCTTGAGATTTATATATACATATATATTTGTATAAAATAAAACACATGATGTGTGTGTTTGTTGAACTCAATTGTCACATTTACTAGAACAAAACCTAGTATCTAAAAGCATATTATACATTCATCTCTCTTATGCGTGGTATATCTGGAGAATAATGAAAAGAGAATCAGATTCTCACGCATGCCGGCGAAGTTGGATAGCATGCGATAGTAAACACAAGACAGATGATCCCAGAATTCATTGATTAATTTTCGTTGTGAATATTATGTTTATGTAATAGGTTGTATACATGTATATGTCATGTTCACTGGTCACTTATAATCACCTTTGGAAAATATTTTGATAATCTATATAATTGAAATAGAAATTTGTTTATAATGTAAAAATTATTGATTTTTACTATATGCATATGAAAGTAAAATATACGGTACTTATAACAAAAAAACTATTTTAAAAATGTTTGTCTCTCTGTCTGTCTGTTTGTGTGTTTGTGCCGGCTAATCTTCGAATTAGTTGAACCGATTTTGCCAGGAATTTCACTGGCAGGTAGCGGATGTTATAAAGAGTACCTTAGGCTACTTTTATAATAGATACATAATTAGGGCTCCGTGCCAAAAATTTGAAACCCATAAAATCCCATCGTAATAAACTCCACGAGGATGAAGTCACAAGGTACAGCTAGTTAATAATATAGATATAGAAAGAACATTCATGTTTAGTAATTTTTTAATCGTTATTTCTTCTTCATCAAAGTGTTTATGACAGTTCCGTGGTACAGTCGCTTGGCGTTGAGTTGTGGCCCTGAAGGCCGCAGGTTCGAATCCCGCATGCACAATATTTGCATATTGAAGCTCACTTATTGGGATATGGATAAAAAGTATCCTATCTCTCAAGTTGGACCAAACTGTACACAATGTGCAAAGTTTCATTGAAATCAGTTCAGTAGTTTAGGAGTTCATCGCGGACAAACAATGTGACACGTAATTTTTATATATAAAGAAAAGCGAAGTTTATATATGCAATCTGCCTCCACGATACCGGAGAAAATAATAATGGGGAAGTAGCATACTTAAAATAATATAAGGCAGCTCATGTAGGTTTTATACTCATATATTATGAGCCATTTGGCATTCATCATGAAGAAAATTTTCCAATGAAGAGTTATGTAAAGAATGGACCACAAATAACGTTTCTTTCTTTAAATTTATGTAATTTTTTTATCAATGGTCAGCAACCAAGTTGAAAATAAGTTCTCTTTTTAATATTTTTCACCTGTTATAACTAATAGCCAGTTACAAATATGTTTAATGTCATCAATGTCTTTATAATAATAATAACATTTATGTTATTGCAGAACTAGATCCATATTAAGTTGTATTTATATTTTTATGTAATCCAAAAATGAAAAATAATTTGAGAAAATGGTCATCATCATCAACATTATTAGAGGCCTTCACAGGTTCACTGCTAAACATAGGCCAAGGAATACCACAAAGCACGTTTCTGAGCCACCTGCTTCGATCTAGTGGGGGGGCTGCCCTACACTTCGCTTACTAGTACAAGACTGCTACTCGAGAACCTTTCTTCCCCATCGGTTGTCGTTTCTTCGGGCTATGTGGCTGGCCGATTGCCACTTCAGCGTACAAATTCGTAAGAAAATGATAATCTTACATATTGTCCTTCAATAGTCTCGCTGCAGCGGCAAGCGTGAGTCCAGCATGGTCTGTCACATTGACGCAACTACCTCGGGATATAAGCTCCTCTATGATCTCCGTATCTGCTCCCTGACAAACTAATGTTATAATTAATTGGGCATTAACAAAACTAAAAAACATATAAGTAAACTAATAAAACCGTGTCATCGGTGTAAGAATATTCTTACCGCCTCGTGGGAGTAGTAAGAGGCGACTGAGGGAAACTGAATAGAATAGAATTATTTTTATTCAATATGGAGGGAAACTTATTGAAAATCATTTAAGCTATAACACTGGTTTGGAAAAAACCTGTCCTGGATAGAACGAGCAAATCTAAATAACAAAATAATTGCAATACTCTAGCCACCTGCCAAGCGTAGCAACTATGACAAAATCCTCCCTATGAGGAAATCTATGGGTGAGGCCTATGTTCAGCAGTGGACTTTTATAGGCTGTAATGGAATAAAATGGCTAAAAACTAAAGAAATTTAAGAGCCTATATAAGTCCCATAGCTTAGCATAGATCTCTTCTCATTTCTGAGATCATTTTTTTACGTGTGTAGTTGTGCTGCGCACACACACATTTATACTTAGTAATGTTGTACCTATCTACCACATATATGTAGAGCCATTCTGCAGCTATATTAATAGTATAGTTGAAGCACGAATGGGTCGGCTAACCGGGGAAGAACCACGCTCTCACAGGATACCAGCGTGAAATAGCAGCTTAAAGCTGCTATGTTTCGCATGGTGAGTGTAGAGTACCGGAGATCCGTTTTACTGGAAATGAGGCATTCCATCTTAGTCCTGACGGGTGACAACGCATCTGCATTTTGATTTGTAATATAGGATAGATTTAGATGTTTATGGGTCATAGCAACCACTTACCATCAGGTGGACTGTGTGCTCGTTTGTCACCCTTATCCTAAAAAAAAGTTCGTGATGGAGCATTAAATCTTGTTGACGGACTTCACATTATGTCTCTCTGACGTCTCTCTCTCACATATAGATTTTCTTCCCGAATTTTCCTTCACCGCCGAGCACATGCTAAGTCGGAAATTAAAATTGCAATTAAAAATCGAACCCGCTATGCTCGCGTACAGTGAAACTATGTGGAGTACTGAGCTTCTGAGCTTTTATTTTTACAATAATGGTACCTCATGATAAGTGATGCTGTGACCCATAGATCTATGTTTATACTCGATTAAGAATCAAAAAGTTTCCAGTAAAAAGGGTTTCTGGTTCTCTATACCCACCATACGAAACACATCAGCATTAAGCTGCTATTTTACGCAGGCATTCTGTAAGAGCGTAGTCCTATCACAGTTGAGTCGACCTATTCGTGCTACTATAATAATATAGCTGCAGCGTGTTACCTCTACCACGTGTTAAAGCTACGATAACTTTATTATATAGCGTGATAGAATCTGAGCTAGAACTGAGACACATTTATGCGTGGTAGAACCAGACCGTAGCGTACCTATTATAACTACAGCATTAGTGGTTTCCCTTAATAGAGGAAGGACCATGCTCGCGTAGAACACCAACGTGATAAGGTGAGTATGATGAACCGGAGACACAATGTGCTGGTAAAGACGCATTTTGTATAAGTGAAATACAACAACACATCTGTAGTTTGATACTTAATCGAGGTTAGATGTTTTTTTTTTATTGAATAAGGGTTACACACGAGCAGACAATCCACCTGAAGATAAGTGGATGCCGTGGCCCATAGACATCTACATCTATCCTCAATTACGAAAAAAATGCAGACACGTTATGACCCCTGAGGACGAGTAAAAATATATAATAAAGTTAAAAGGGTCTTCCGTTCTCTACATTCGTCACAAGAAACTTTCCCGATCGATGTAGGTGTCTATGGGGCATAATATCTAAAATGTGAAGACTTACAGCTCGTTGCTGACTTTTACTTATTCCAATACTCGATCAAAAATGAGACATGGCTTCTAAATTAATTTGGGAAACAAAGAGGGTGATCTATTTGCAAAAGCCGCGCGAAGAAACGCAAGGAATCGAATTAAATATTTTTCCAGTTTACACGGAAAACATGATAAAATTCAATAACCTTTATTATGATAAATTTAGACAGTATTTCGATGAAAGAAGCAAGGACAAATGAATATGTTATAAAACAATTCAATCTCAGTCGCTTCGGATACCGTGGTATAATAATATTGAAATGAATAGAAACCATATAATTGCTGCTTATAGGTTACGATCTGGACATTACCCCAATAAAACGTTTGTATATTTGATCGCCCAATTGCAATATTTGTCACATTATAAAGATGTCTAACATAATATGCTAGCAGAATGTGTCAAATATCAAAGAGAAAGGAGAATCTGGTGCAAAAATTTAATATTAATTTGTGTGAAACGGGTTGGTTTTTGAGTACACTTGCGGAGCCACACTCAGCGGCAGCAAAATCATTAATTTGCATATTCTTACCACATTGAGTCCGCCTTTCTAATTACTTAAGATGTGTAACAGGAACACGGTATGTCACAATAAGGTTGACATATCTTTGTAGAATAAAACCCTTTTTAAATAAAAATAGATAATAAAATAAAAAAGTAATCTGTTTTTTTTTAAATGAAGCGATAAATGAACTTATACTTTTCGCGATATTAATACAACTAACCTTAACAGAGAAGGCATTACATCTTAGTACTCAAAGTTGTCTTCTCTGAGACCTCACGGTCTGGAATAACATGTTATGGCGCTCTATAGTATTAAGTACCCAGTTATATTTAGTTGATAGAATTAGGTAAATGAGAAAAGTGAGGTTAGGTTATGTTTTTGTTTATTTGTTTTTTTTTTAATATGATACGGTGACAAACGAGCACACAGTCCACCTGATGGTTAAGTGGTTGTTGTGGCCCATAGAAATCTACATTTATCCTCGTTTGCGAATCAAAATGCAGATGCGTTTTCACCCGTGAGGACTAAGATGGAATGCCTCTTTTCCAGTAAAAAGGGTCTCTGGTTCTCTACACTCACCATACGAAACATAGCAGTATGAAGCTGCCATTTTACGCTGGTATTCTTTGAGAGCGTGGTCCTTTCCCGGTCGAGCCGACCCATTCGTGCTACATCTGTACTATTAATATAGCTGCAGCATGGCTCTACCACGTAAAAAAAACGGAAAAGAGGTTAGGTTATGTTTTTGTTTATTTGTGTTCTGTTCCTTGTTATTACAGGTAGTCATTGAATAAAAATGATGCACACGTATCAAAATACTCCAGGGTCAAATCCGTACATGTAATTCATGTAAAGCGGAAGACCTGGAAAAAGATATGAATGCAGGCAGGGGGAGGGGTGTCAAAGAAAAGGCTGCAGAGACTTTCAAAGTGCCTCGGGTAACATTAGCACGGAGGATGCTTGGAAAAAATACCAGACTTGTTGGACATCCAAACGTTTAAGTAAGTCTGAGGAGCAGTTAGTCGCTGCAAATTGGGGATTCTTCTTGACATAGGCTAACATTTGAAATGTGGTAAAACTACCTGGAATAACAATGTAATCGGGTTCAGATCTTCAAAGGCATCACCCCAGGACCAGATTTCATCGTTTCGATCATCGCCAGAAACAATCTGTTCATCGGGATTGCATCAAACATCACGCAGTTCAGGTCGTCAGTCAACCGTTATGTCATTATGACCTTTTTTAATAAAGCTGAACTTGCCCTTTCCTCAGTGAAAGGTTAAACCTATACAACTATGATGACTTAAGCAGAAAAGGTGGTTGGACTCCTTTTCTTTCCCTTTCTTTTAAAGTCTTACTTTACTTCTAATCTTACAATGAATAAAGAAAGAGAATAATCTTCACTTACTTGCCCTAAACAGTGGTGTCCACCCGTTGCTGTCTCGTACTTTAACGTCTCCATCCTTTTCCAGAATATATCGGATGACTTCCAAATTCTGAGAGTCGACTGCGTAGTGCTCTACACGTAATCCATTTATATCGCGAGCCTGATTAAAAAAATCAAAATATTTATTGGTCTCAAAACAGTTAAATGGATTATAAATGAGACATCCTCAGTAAGTAATTAATAATAATTGTGTTGGATGGGCTTGCGTTGATTGCATAATTTTAATTTTGAGTTTTGTACCGCTACCTCGCTATGTAGTGTGGCGGAAGATAATTCAATACTCCATATCATCTTGTGAGTGTAAAAATATAAAAATATTTTATACATTATAATAAAAAAAATATTGACAATACAAACCTATATAATATAATGAAGTATCCCAACATATAACTAAGTAACATTTTCAAATTCATTCAAATATTATTATAATTAGAGTAATATAATGAAATAATAATAATAATAATCATTAAATTATAATTTAATTAAAATTTGTTATAATTAAATTACAATTTGCATTACTGTAAATTTTGAATTAGATGTATAATATATTTGTATATTTAATACTATTCAAAATTGATGAATGGAGCGAACAAAATTAGTTATTTAGGATTTATTTACACTCTTTACCTATATTCATTGTAAGTGGTAAAGCTATGGCGTAGCTATATTATGACTGTAGCACCAATGGGTATGCTCAACCGGAATAGGACCTTGCTCTCACAGAATATCAGCGTAAAATAGCTTAACACTGCTGTGTTTCTTATAGTGAGTGTAAAGAACTCGAGACCCTTTTTACTGCAAACGAGGCATTCCATTTTAGTCCTCACGGGTGTCAACACATCTGCATTTTGATTATTTATTGAGGATAGATGTAGATATCAATGGGTCACAACAACCACTTATCATCTGGTGGACTCTGTGCTGGTTTGTCCTATTAAAAATATAAACAAAAGTTCACAAATGAAAATAAATTTATATTAAATTTGAATTTGAGCAACTTACAAATAAAGGTAATATACGAGTAGATTGAAAATTATTAAATAATATGCTTGTTTATGGGAAGAAAGGTTCTCGAGTGGCCCACTAGATGGAATGACGACGTGCTAATAGATGTAGGAAGTTGAGTTATATGTAAGATCAAAAGACATCATAGGGAAAATGAAACAGGAGATGGACAGAAGCATCTTAACAAGTTGAAATAATAAAAAAGTGTGCGTGTAATTGTGCACACACGTAGAAAGAGAAACTTATATACAAAATATCATTTTATTGTATTTTTTATATTACAATAGTATACTCAATCAGCCCTGGTGGTGAAACGTAACAAGAAAAGGCGATGTTTTTATTTTTTTTTTATGCCGTACTAAATTTCTCCACAAGGTCGGTAAAGAAGTTTCACTTCAAAAACTGCGGCTTATGTGGATTATATGTTCACAAGATTTTTTTTAAATCTTACTCAAATACTCGTCTTGTTCGGGATTCAAAACCGCGGCATTCAGCGTCGTAACTCAACGCATAGAGAATAGAATAGAATAGAATAATGTTTTAATTAATATTGATTATTACATAATTCTTATTGAAAGTCATTTTTCATTTACCACTGGTTCGGAAAATACCTCTGCCCTGGGAAGAACCAGCAAAAAACACAGCGGGACTTTTTTTTCAAACATATTTCACTTAACAATAATTTCATTTATACAATTTTTAAATGATTTTTAATAGAACCACCACGATGGCGATCACCCTATTCCCAGGGGTTATTTTCTTGATATTATAATAACCCTTTTTGTACAGTTTTTCTTTAATAAAGCTTTTAAACTTGTTTATTGATATACTTTTAATATGTTCTGGGATTTTGTTGTAAAAGCGTATACATTGCCCCATAAATGAATTACTGATTCTGTGGAGTCTAGTAACTAGTATAACAAGCTAATGTTTGTTCGTAGTGTTTAAAGTATGCACATCCTTATTCTTATTAAAGCTATTTATGTTTTTATGTACATACATTACATTTTCATAAATATATTGCGATGCCAAAGTTAACATGCTTATTTCTTTAAATTTTTGTCTGTTTACAATTTAGGTTATAAATCGCCCGAACAGCTCCCTTTTGCAAAACAAATATAGCTTCAGTATCAGTCGCTTTACCCCATAGCAAAATTCCATAAAACACAGCTGTCTCAACATCTATGAGATTTCTAATCTTTCTTACAGCAATTGATGCAGAACTAAGTCTGTTTACTAATTTAGATATATGGGGGCCCCATTGAAGTTTCGCGTCAATAGTAATACCAAGAAAAACAGTGGTATCCACAAGACTCAACTCCTCCCCATTTAATAGCACATTGGTATTCGAATGTTTTACATTAGGTATTGTAAATTTAATACATTTTGTCTTATTGCCGTTTAAGAACATATTATTGGCAATAAACCAATGTACTAATTTCAATAGAGCATTATTTACATCGTCATAATTAATTAACCGCCGTTTGAGTTTGAAAATTAAAGAGGTATCGTCAGCAAAGAATAGAATAGAATAGAATAGAATAGAATAGAATAATTTTTATTCAATATACATTACATGTGTAATTCTTATTGAAAGTAATTTTTTACTTTACCACTGGTTCGAAAAAATACCCTCTGTCCTGGGAAGAACCAGCAAGAAACCCAGCGGGACATTTTTTTTAAAATAAATTTTACAATATAAATGATTACGAACTATTTACAACATTTATTTTAGAAACTGCTTGAAAGCGACCACCTCATTCCCAGGGGTTATTATTAACCATGTATTCATTTATACTATAATAACCCTTTTTATACAGTTTCAGCTTAATAAAACATTAAAACTTGGTAATAGAGAGAACCTGTACACTTTCCGGGACCTTGTTGTAATAGCGTATACATTGCCCCAAGAATGAATTACTGACTCTGTGGAGTCGAGAAACTGGCATCACTAGCCTGTGTTTGTTCCTAGTGTTTACAGAATGTATATCACTTTTTTTACTAAAACTATCTTTGTTTTTGTGAACATACATTAAATTTTCGTAAATATACTGAGAGGCCAAAGTTAATATATTAATTTCTTTAAATTTATCTCTAAGAGACTCTCTCGGTTTTAGATTGTAAATAGCTCTAATGGCCCTCTTCTGTAAAACAAAAATAGTTTCTGAATCAGCCGCATTTCCCCATAGCAAAATCCCATAAGACTTTATGCTATGGAAATAACTAAAATAAACTAATCTAGCTGTCTCGACACTAGTGAGACCTCTTATCTTTTTTACAGCATAGGCTGCAGAACTTAGTCTGCTTGCTAATTTGGATATATGGGGGCCCCACTGAAGCTTTGCGTCAAGAGTGATGCCAAGAAAAACAGTGGATACAACAGGGCTCAATTCCTCCCCATTTAAAAACACATTGGTATTCAGATTTTTAACATTCGTTGTTGTAAATTTAACACAATTAGTTTTATTTCCGTTCAATTAAAAAAAGAAAAAAACTAATTTTGATATAGCATTATTCACTTCGTCACATTTAAATGATTGATGTTTAAGTTTAAAAATCAAGGAAGTATCATCAGCAAATAATACTATATCATGACTATCCCCTACAAGGTGAGGTAAGTCATTAATATACACCAGAAACAGGAATGGGCCGAGAATCGAGCCCTGAGGAACACCTATTAGTACAGGTGACCCGGAAGAACTATTACCATTGATAATAACCTTTTGCTTTCTATTACTTAAATATGAAATAATAAGTTTAAGCGCTGTGTTCTTGACACCATAGTACTGTAGCTTCCTGATTAATGTCTCATGGTGAACACAGTCGAAGGCCTTGGAAAGGTCACAAAATATACCCAAAGCATCCTCTGAATTCTTCATGCACAAAAAATATGTTTAATAAGCTCAACTCCAGCGTCAGTTGTCGAGCGACCCCTTGTAAAACCGAATTGATTTTTATGTAGCAATTTATTAATATTAAAAAACTTAACATCTGATCTAAAATAATTTTTTCAAAAATTTTACTTAATGTTGGTAGTACAGAAATTGGTCTAAAATTGGCGGGGTCTATTGTACTACCAGATTTAAATATAGGTATGACTTTACTATGTTTCATTAAATCAGGAAACACACCACGTTCGACGCTTATATTAAATATAGTGGCTAGATAAGGTGCTAATATATCTATTATAGATAAAATAACTTTAACGGAAATCCCCCATAAATCTGCCGCGTTTTCTTAACATCAATAGCTTTAAAATATTTAACGATATCTTTTGGCAGTACTCTATGGAATTTAAAAGTATTAGAACAAGCCTTTACATTTTGTTTGAGCAATGATTCGGCGACAGTAGGAGAAGAATTTAATGATTTTGTTGTCAAAAAAGGAACATCAGTTAAATGTTTCTCAAAAACTTCTTGATCAGATCAAATAATATTATATCGTGATTGTCCCCTACAAGATAAGGTAAGTCATTAATATAGATTAAAAACAAGAATGGGCCAAGAATCGAGCTCTGAGGAACGCCCATTGATAGTACCGATCCGGAGGAACCTTTTCTCATTGATCACGACTTTTTGAGTTCTGTTACTTAAATATGAAGTAATAAGTCTAAGCGCCAAATTTTTTACACCGTAATGTTGTAGTTTCCTGATTAATGTCTCATGATGAACACAATCGAAAGCCTTGGAAAGATCACAGAAAATACCTAAGGCATCTTGTGAATTCTCCCAGGCATTAAAAATATATTTCATAAGCTCAACACCGGCGCCAGACGTTGAGCGACCCCTTGTAAAACCAAATTGGTTTTTATGAAGTAATTTATTTGTATTAAAAAAAAATTAACAATTGATCCAAAATTATTTTTTCAAAAATTTTACTGAGAGTTGGTAGTACAGAAATAGGTCTAAAATTAGCGGGGTCCAATGTACTACCAGATTTAAATAAAGGTATTACTTTACTATACTTCATTAAATCAGGAAACACACCAGAATCGATACAAGTATTAAAAATAATAGCAAGATGAGGTGCAATTAAATCTATTATGGACGCAATAACTGTCACGGAAATCCCCCACAAATCTGCAGTTTTCTTTACATCAATGGTTTTGAAGTATTTTACAATATCTTGCGGTAATACTTTTTCAAATGTAAATTCTTTTAAACAGATATTAACATTCTGTTTGAGTAATGACTCGGCGACAGTTGGAGAAGTATTCAAAGACTCTGTTGTCAAAATAGGAATATCAGTGAAATGTTTCTCAAACACCGCTGCGACTTCTTGATTTGATTTAGTCAATTCATTGTTAATTTTTAATTGATAGTTTGAGTTACGAGGTTTTTCTTTACCGGTTTCTGTGTTACTTATACTCCACGTCATTTTAATTTTATTCTTAGCCGTCTTAATTTTGTTGCTAATACGAGTATGTAACGATTTGGCTGTGGAGTAAATTTTTTTATACATTCATACATCCTATAGAAAGTCTATGGCTAAATTTAGACTTCTCCACAGATTGCCTCAATTGAGTGATATATTAGTAGGGGTGTTGGAAACCTCAATTATTTACTATTTAGTTGTTGTTAGGAAGACGCTGCTGCTCATCTCTTGGTTTGTTTCCCTCTGTTGCTGCTCGACACCCACCAGACGATATGGAGCAGTGGATATTCGTACACCTACATTACACGGGCACAACATTTGTACATTTATCTTTAAAAATTAAAAAAAAAATGGATAACATCATTAAAAAAAAAACATGCAGCGGCTCTCACACTAGACGCGCATACCTGTATCGTGAGAGGCATATAATAAATGAGTACATCTTAGGTCTATAATGTTGACATTTAAAAAAAACTATTAGTGATCTCTTTTGTAATTTTATCTTTTTTTTGGCAGCTCCGTGGCGCAGTAGTTTAATAATGAGTTGCTGCGCTAGGGGGCGCGGCTTCGAATCCCGCACGGAACAAGTATTTGTATGGCCTACAAATAATTGTTCCGGGTCTGGATGTTTGTCCTTGTGTAATTTGTGTTTGTAAACTGCCTCCATGATACAGGAGAAAATCCTAGTGTGAAAGTAACGTTTTTTAAAAAAAAAATAATAATAAATAATCTTAAGCCTGAAATTTCCGTCAAAAGCCAACGTTATTCTTGAGACAAAAAATGACAAAAGTTATCTAAATGCTTTTACATTACATACATACATTACTTTATTACATTTATAGTGGAAAGTTACCTGAAAGTCGGCTGCTTTTTCCAGTAAGAGTTCAATTATAGCTAAGTGTCCTTCTAGCACAGCCAGGTGAAGCGGCGTTTGACCCGTGCTCAAGGTGAGGTTCACCTCAGCGCCCGCTTGCAGTAGAAATCTAACAGTGTTTATGTCACCTTGCAAAAATAATGCCAATGTAAATGATATAGATACTGTTGCCAACACTATCTGTATATGGGAGACATTACAATCCTGGTAGTAAGTGCTCTTATCGTATATCGTTTGCATCTTAGCGCGATAAAAGTCTATTCAATCTTTTGCCCTGTTCATACTTGCTTAGAAGATATCTAGATTATAATAGAATGGAAAGACAGTCGCTGGCAAATTATTTTTCCCGCTTACTGCTAAGCATAATGAAAGTCGAAGCAAGCCGTTTGGTTTGAATGCGAGCAATGCGTGCAATAAAATGGTGGCGTGGTAAGAAGTGGGAGGAATATGTAACCTCTTATCTTTTTTAATAGTATTGAGATTCAATTGTGTTTTACTGAGACGGATCTAGATTTATTAATTGATTCCACTTTGAGTTGGAAAGATCAAGTAACGACCGTTAGCTAGAAAGTCACCTGTACCCTGCGTTCTCTTTATCGCCTAAAAATTTTATATCTAATTTATTTGACTGCCTCGTTGGTTTAATAGTCGTAAGCTCGACTGTTGATCATCTATTACTAGGTTCGAATCAGGTCAAAACAATTTATTGGGGTTTCCTTTCAAGGCATTGCCAGTAGCAGCCTGGAGTCAGTAAATTTTTAAAAATAACGTTTAAAAATAAAAAAAAATAAAAATTTTTATTAAATTAAATTGGCGGTGTTTCCCTCCCGTGCCTCGGCAAACACGTAAAGTCGTCCTGCGCCTGATCTCTCCCCGGTCGCATAGGATTCCCGTTCTATCGGACTATGAGGGTGAGAGAATAGAGAGTGCACTCGTGTTTGCGCACAGTCTCGAACATTATAATTCTGTCATGTAAGAATGGCTAGTCTCCGTTGATACTGGCCGTCGTGACCGAAATCCGGTCTTGAAGACATTACATTTTATTACATTATAACTTCTATTTTAACAGCATCCTCAGCAGCGACTGGCGACGCATGTGGTATTATAATACAGCTGCCTTACCGAACGCTCCCTTGAGATCATTCCCTTTGGCTAAGCAGATTGCCGTGTAGTGGCGGTCAAGAATATCCACTACCCCATATCCTCCCGTGGGTGTCGTAAAAGGCGACAAAGGGAAACAGGCAGGAGATGGGCAGCAGCATTTTCCTGGTTAACGGCAAAAATACAATAAAAAAACTGCGGTTGCCAACCCGCTCGCCAAGCGTGGCAACTATGGCAATATACCCCCCATGATGAGAGTTACGAAGAGACGGCCCCAAGTCCCCGGCGGCCCCGCTATTCCTGGCTACGGTGGCGACCATGGTAACGGCGGGGCAGGGGGTGCTAAGAATCTCCGGTAGAGGTTCGGTTGCCACCTTAGACGACTCGACCTGGCAACGTACAACGCACGCACCCTGAGGACTGACGAGAAGATCGTGGAGCTGGAAGAAGAGATAGACAAGTTGCGCTGGCATTTTATGGGATTATCCGAAGTCCGAAGAGAGGGGGAGGACACGGTAATCCTCGAATCCGGCAACTTGCTCTATCACCGGGAGGGCGACCATCTGTCCCAAGGAGGTGTCGGATTTATCGTCCACAAGTCTCTCCTTAACAACGTTGTAAAGGTCGGGAGTGTGTCGACCAGGGTTGCGTACCTTATACTCAGAATCACCAAACGGTATTCGCTGAAGGTCATACAGGTTTACGCACCAACCTCGGCACACCCCGATGAGGAGGTGGAGGAAATGTATGAGGATATCTCTAGAGCCATGCATTCCTCCAAAACCCAATATACGGTGTTAATGGGAGACTTCAATGCAAAACTAGGCACAAGAGAGAACGGTGAGCTGAAAGTAGGGAAATTTGGAATAGGGCAACGGAACCCAAGGGGCCAGCAGCTGGCCGACTTCATGGAGAAAGGGGGACTCTTTATGATGAACTCTTTCTTCAAGAAGCGGCCCCACAGGAAGTGGACCTGGTCGAGCCCCGAAGGTTCGACAAAAAATGAGATTGACTTCATTATGACGACCAGACGACAACGGTTAAGTGATGTCTCAGTAATCGCCAGGGTGAAAACCGGCAGCGATCACCGAATGGTGAGAGGCACACTGAACCTAAATGTTAAGTTGGAGAGGTCTCGTCTGATGAAGTCAACGCTCCGTCCCCCTCGTGCTCTGATCCAAAGTCCCGAAACCTTTCAGCTCGAGTTACAAAACCGTTTTCAGTGCCTAGAAGACTGCAATGAAGTGGACGATATGAATGACAAGCTCGTGGAAACTGTCCATGCGGTTGGAGCTAAGTTCTGCAAGACCCGCCGCAGAAGAACACAAGAACTCTCCGATCACACTCTTAATCTCATGGCTGTTAGACGGGAGATGAAGCTACATTCTTCAAAAGATTTGACAGCATACAGGCAACTGAACAGACAGATCTCCAAGTGCATGCGGCGGGACTTACGCAACTTCAATACAGCTCGTATTGAAGAAGCGATCGAGCGGAACCAAGGCTCCAAAGTCTTTGTTAGAGATCTGTCTGCCAAAAAGAGCCAACTGTCAAGGCTGAAGATCGAGTGTGGTGGCATTGTTTCCGGGACACCTGAGATTTTTAGTGAGATTGAGAGGTTCTATGGACAGCTGTAAACGTTATCGTTGGAGCCACATGCAAGTGTGAGTAACGATCCAAGAGCTAGTCTTATCCGACACTATTCCAAAGATATCCCGGACGTCAGTGTAAGCGAGATTATAATGGCTCTCCAGCACCTTAAAACGGCAAGGCCCCAGGCGAGGATGGATTTACAGCGGAGCTTCAAAAAGCGTGTGGAAAACCGGTACTTGAAGTCCTTCAGAAGCTCTTTAATTCCGTCCTCCATGGTGGCATTACACCGGAGGCGTGGAGCAGAAGTGCGGTGGTCTTGTTCTTCAAAAAAGGCGACAACGCTCTCTTGAAGAAGTACAGACCGATTTCCCTTCTGAGCCGCGTCTACGTGCTGTTTTCGAGAGTCATTACGAATCGTCTCGACTCGACTTGACGACTTCAACAAGCCGGTTTCCGAAAGGGCTTTAGCACCATAGACCACATACATACCCTTCGGCAAATTGTACCTAAGTCCGAAGAGTACAATTTGCCACTATGTCTGGCGTATGTGGACTATGAGAAAGCCTTTGATTCCGTCGAAATTTGGGCGGTGCTGCAGTCCCTTCAGCGGTGCCAAGTTGACTGTCGGTATATCGAAGTGCTGAAGTGTTTGTACAGTAGAGCTACGATGGCTATCCGAGTACAGAACCAGAGTACGAAACCTATCCAATTGCAGAGAGGTGTAAGACAGGGTGATGTTATATCCCCGAAACTCTTCACCGCTGCATTGGAAGACGTTTTCAAGCTTCTGGACTGGAAAGGATACGGTATTAACATCAATGGCAAATACATCACTCACCTTCGATTTGCCGACGATATAGTCCTTATGGCAGAATCACTGGATGACCTAAGCACTATGCTCAATGACCTCAATAGTGTCCCCCAACGGATAGGTCTTAAGATGAACATGGACAAAACAAAGATTATTTTTAATGTCCATGTCACACTCATGCCGGTAGTTGTTGGGAACACTAAGCTCGAAGTTGTTGACGAGTATGTTTACCTGGGACAAATAGTCCGACTAGGTAAGTCCAACTTCGACCGAGAGGTCAATCGACGGATTCAACTCGGCTGGGCAGCGTTCGGGAAGCTACGACACATCTTCTCGTAAGACATACCTCAAAACCTTAAAACGAAATTGTACAACCAGTGCGTGTTGCCAGTGATGACTTACGGAACTGAGACGTGGTCCTTCACTGCTGGCCGTATGAGGAAGCTCAAGGTCGCTCAGCGACCTATGGAGAGGGCTATGCTCGGAGTTTCTCTGCGTGATAAACTTAGGAATGAGGATATCCGCAGTAGAACCAGAGTAACCGACGTAGCCCAACGGATTAGTAAGCTGAAGTGGCAGTGGGCCGGCCATATAGCTCGAAGAACCGACAACCGAAGGGGAAGAAAGATTCTCGAGTGGCAGCCTCGTACCGGTAGGCGAAGTGTAGGGCGTCCCCCCACGAGATGGAGTGACAACCTGGTAAGACATGCAGGAAGTCGATGGATGCAGGTGGCTCAGGACCGTGCTTTGTGGCATTCTTTGGGGGAGGCCTATGTTCAGCAGTGGACTTGTGAAGGGCTGTAATGATGATGATGAAGCAGATTAAGAAATAAATTTTATAAATGAAATTTCATAGTTTTTGAACTTTGAGAAATTAGAACGTTTTATCTTGTGTAAAGTTCCCAGCTTCCTTCCTGATACACGAAGCATTACTTCGAGTGAATGATGATATTTATATAAGTGCGAGTACACAGTCCACCTGATGGTAAGTGGATGCTGAGGCCCATAGACATCTATCTCTATCCTCGTCTAAGCAAAATGCAGATATGTTGTCACATCTGAGGACTAATATACGTTTCCAGTGAAAAGGGCATTCGATTCTCTTCACTCACCTTATGAAACAACAACATTATCATCATCATTGATTGTTCGCGATTTTTGCCGAGCTAGTTATCTACGACCTTAGACAGCGCTACGAGCTTCCAAAGTACGGCATAAATAGTCCCGCCCACTTTGCTACGATACTTCTACGAACCACCGCTGTACTTACTGCGTCACTGACTCGTCGTAGCAAGCTATCAACAGGTTGCTTTTTTTTGTATTTATATACCATATAAAATATATTAGTATGCCGAAAATCTGCTTGGGTTGCAAGCTTGATATAAAAAACGATAATTTCTGCAAATGTGCTTACTGCAAACAAACATGTCATGAGCTTTGTGCTAATTTACCACCCAGGAAATCTTCTAGTGAGCCCTCTCCAGTTTGGATTTGTCCAAGCTGTATCAGCAAGAGACCCAAAGGCGACAATACGGAAACACCAGTAAGGCATAATCTTAAGAGCACTCAACCATCACCTAATTGGATTTCGCAGCGATCACGAGGCAACAGGGTCGGTACTTCTCCAGTCGCAAGTGAACATGAAGCCCCTTCTCTCTACCCCACTGTCGATGAGATTAGGGACATCATACAGTCAGAACTAAAAAATATTTTAACGAAGGAGTTGACCGTCTTGATTGAGAAAACGATTGCGTCTGAACTTCGAGAAACTGTTTCTGATATTGCATGCTTAAAAAGTGATTTGCTTTCGCTTAAAACTTCTGTGGATTTTATAAACTCACAATATGAGGAAATCAAGGTTGATTTAAACAAAAAATCTGAATTATGTTGTCGGTTACAGAAGGAATGTAGTGACTTGACCATCGCTAAGAGGGAATTATCTGATCGTGTGGCACAAATAGAACAGCACTCTCGTGCCTCGAACTTAGAATTACAATGTGTACCTGAACATAAATCAGAAAATCTGATTCTACTGACTAAGCAGCTTGCAAAAACGGTTTCCTTCGACCTTAAAGAAGAAGATATTCACATGTGCACTAGAATTGCTAAGACTAATCCTGCCACCACCAGACCTAGATCAATTATTGTCAAGTTACGCAGCCCTCTGATTCGTGATGGATTTTTAGCTTCCGTCATAAAATTCAACAAGAACCACCAATCGGACAAACTTAATTCTAGCCACTTGGGTATTGGAGGTGACAAGAAACCTGTATTCGTGACTGAGCATCTCTCTCCAAGTAACAAAGATCTGCATCGGGCTACCAGACTTAAGGCCAAAGAAAAGAACTACAAGTTCGTTTGGGTAAGAGGTGGCCGCATTTTTGTGAGAAAGTCGGAGTCAGCTCCTGTTGTTGTTATTAAGAATTTATCCTCGTTACAATACTTAACCGATTAGATTTCTTCTCATTTATTCATATCTTGCTTTTTATGTATACCTGCACAAAATCTACTGCCTTAAATTGTTATTACCAAAACTGTAGAGGCCTAAATACAAAAATTAATAAATTTTATAGTAACATGTGTATGAATGAATACGATATTGTTGTAATAACGGAAACTTGGCTACAAAATAATGTTAACGATTTAGAGTTATTTAACGATAATTATGCTGTATATAGACGAGACAGAGACTTGACTAAATCATTTTCAAAGAAGACTGGAGGTGGTGTAATGATTGCCGTCAATAGAAATTTCGACTCACATAGGATTAATAGAAACGAAGGCACTGGGCTAATAGAAGATCTTTGGATTGTAGTTCATCTCAGAAATGGTAAAAACCTTATTAAACTTTGCATATGTGCGGTCTATATACCACCTTCCGTTAATTCAAGAAACTATGAACAGTTTGTAGATAATATTAATAATAATCTTTCCGATTTTGATCACTCATTGGTAAGTGGTGATTTTAACCTTCCTAATTTGGAGTGGCTGAAAAATGATAATGACCTATTTACTATTTTAAATGACTCTCAATGCCAATACTTTTATATGATCTCTGAGTTTATGGCCCTAAATAATCTTAAGCAGTTCAATTACATTAAAAACAAAAACTTGAAAATGCTTGATTTAATATTCTCATCAGAAAGTAACGTATGTGTTGGTCAAGCCGACGAAGCATTAACCGCTATTGATCTTTTTCATCCACCTCTTGTATTTGAAATTACTTTCCACTCCATCAATCATTTACAACCATCCCTACAACCTAGACCTAATTTCCACAAAGCTAACTATGAGTCTATTAAAAATGAATTGGATAGTGTTGATTGGCTCAATATATTTGCATTATGTAGGAATGTTGATGAAATGGTTACTCGTTTTTATGATGTATTGCGTGCTACTATAAGTAAACATGTACCACTCACCACACCTAAAAGCATTAAATATCCAATTTGGTTTTCTAAAGGTCTTATAAGGAGTATTAAAGAAAAATACAAAATTAGACAACGCGTTAAGAAATATAATAATCCGATGGATAAAATTGCCCTGGACTTGCTAAAACAAAGAACAAAAAATTTAATGAAACAGTGCTATGATAGTTATTACAAACGCATTGAACATAGTATAACCTCAAATCCTAAATATTTTTGGACATTTATAAAGCATAAGCGTAAAAATAGTAGCAATATACCATCCCGTATGCAATTAGACCATGAAACTGGAGCGGATGAAACAAGCATAAGTGAACTCTTTGCGAAAAATTTTTCATCTATTTATAGTAAAAGTCTAAATCCACAAGTTTGTTACCATAAACGCGACGGTGTCCACTCATTTTCATCCTCGCTTAGTTCTATTATGCTGTCGGATAATTTAATTCTCACGAGGTTAAAAAGACTTGACTTAAATAAAGGTCCTGGCCCAGATGGATTACCGCCGTTGTTTATACATCAATGTGCTAAGCAACTATCATTACCACTTACTTGTATCTTCAACGAATCTCTTAAAACTGGAATATTTCCTACCTACTGGAAAATTGCTAAAATTGTTCCCATTTACAAAGACGGTATTAAGAATAACATTAGAAATTACAGAGCAATATCCATTTTATCTATTTTTCCTAAAGGTTTTGAAGTTTTAATCTACCCTTATGTTTACAATTTACTAAAATTTCAAATTACTGATCGTCAACATGGTTTCCTTAGAAATAGGTCCACCACTACTAATTTAATTGCCTTCACCAATTATATTATCCAGCATGTCGATCAGGGTTCTCAAGTCGATGCTATCTATACTGATTTTAGCAAGGCATTTGATAAAGTTGACCATGAGATACTTTTGACGAAATTAAGTAGTTGTGGTATTGGTGGCCCTATTTTGGATTGGTTTAGATCTTATTTAACTCGTCGCAAGTGTTATGTAGTTGTTAATGGGAGCCAGTCTGAACCGTTTAAGGTAACCTCGGGTGTTCCTCAAGGGTCACATTTAGGGCCCCTTTTGTTTCTAATTTTGATCAACTCGGTGACAGAATGTTTTTTGAACACAGAGGTTTACCTGTTTGCTGACGATTTGAAATTCGTTAGACCTGTTAGATCATCAGCAGACTCCCAGCTTATTCAAGCCGATCTGGATAGATTGATCGAGTGGTGTACTCAAAACAATATGATTCTGAATGCTAAAAAGTGTTATCATATGTCGTTCACACGCAAACATACTCCTATCCAAACTACATACAAAATTGGCAACACAGTACTCAATCAAGTAGAGTGTAAACGAGACCTGGGCGTTTTGTTGGATAGTAAACTGTCTTTTGTACCACATATAAACAGTATTATAACGAAGGCGTCCAAAATGTGCGGATTTTTAGGTAGAAACACCAAACGGTTCAGACAAACTCAAACATTACTACTACTCTTTCACAGCTTAGTTCGGAGCAACCTTGAATATTGTTCTCAAGTTTGGTCTCCTTTCTATGAGGTTCATAAGAGTGGAATTGAACGAGTACAGCGGAGGTTCCTTAGTATGCTAGCATTGAAATTTAACCAACACCGCTCGTTAACTTCATATGATGAACAGCTAAAACATTTCCGTATATCTTCCTTATATAACAGGCGCAAACTTTTGGATTTAAGCTTCCTCTACAAACTGTGTAATAATGGCATCGACTGTCCTCAATTACTGGAAATGGTTAACATTAATGCTCCAAGCAGATTACCACGATTTAATGTCTACAAGCTGTTTATGGTCCCACCTCACAGGACTAACCTCGGTCTTAATTCAGCATTATGCAGAATGTTTAGACTGTATAATGATATATCTAGGCCATCTGATTTAGATATTTTCAATGACAATTTAAATATGTTCAGAAGAAAAATGTTACTTTATTTAGAATCTAAGTGTTAGATGATAAATGTAAACCCTTTTTAATTTCTCACAAATACACAATTTTGCTACTGTGCTATTAAATTTTGTACGATAATTAACTTTTCGCAACATAACTCTGTGTTAGCTGTGGTTACCTATAACTGGGTGAGCACATTGCATGTTTCTCACAATGCTTGGTTCTTGTTTTTAGTATTTGTGTATCACCTGTCGGTGACCCTTATAAATAAATAAATAAATAAATAAATAAATCATTACAGCCCTTCATAAGTCCACTGTTGAATATAGGCCTCCCCCAAGTAATGCCACTAAGCACGGTCCTTAGCCACGTGCATTCATCGACTTACCAGGTCATCATATTAAAACGTAGTAGAGCCATGCTGCAGCTATATTAGTAGTATAGTTGTAGCAAGAATGGGTCGGCTCGACCGGGGAAGGACCACGCTCTCACAGAAAACCAGCGTAAAATAACAGCTTAACACTGCTGTATTTCGTATGGTGAATGTAGAGAACCGGAGACCCTTTTTACTGGAAACGAGGCATTCCATCTCAGTCCTCACGGGTGACAACGCATCTGCATTATGATTCGCAAAGGAGGATGAATGTAGATGTATATGGGCCACAGCAACCATTTACCATCAGGTGGACTGTGTGCTTGTTTGTCACCCTATCTTATAAAAAATATCACTCTATCTCGTTGCCGCCCTAAACTTCTCTTATCGGTACGGGGCTGTCATTTGAGAATCTTTCTTACCCATTGGTTGTCGTTTCGAGGTGTATAGCCGGCCTATTGTCACTTAAGCTTACTAATCCGTTGGGCTAGGATATCCTCATTTTTTAGTTTATGACGCAGAGAAACCTCGAGCATAGTCCTCTCTATAGCTTGTTGAGCGACCTATAGCTTCCTCATCCGGCCAGCAGTGAAGGACCACATTTCAGATCCACGATTCATCACTGGAAACATGCACTGGTTTTATAATCTCGTTTTCAAGTATTGAGGTATACCTGACGAGAAGATGTGCCGTAATTTCCCGAACGCTGCCCAGCCGACTTGAATCCGTCGATTGACCTCTCGGTCGAAGTTGGACTTACCTAGTCGGACTATTTGTCCCAGGTAAGCATACTCATCAACAACTCCAAGATTAGTGCTCCCAACAACTACCGGCATAGGTTTGATATGGATGTTATACATGATATTTGTTTTGTCCATGTTCATCTTAAGACCTATCCGTTGAGAGGCATTATTGAGGTCATTGAGCATAGTGCTTAGGTTATCCAGCGATGGTGCCATAAGGACTATATCGTCGGCAAATCGAAGATGAGTGATGTACTCGCCATTGATGTTAATACCGTATTATTTCCAGTCCAGTCGCTTGTAAACGTCTTCTAACGCACCGGTGAAGAGTTTCGGGGATATAACGTCACCCTGTCTTACACCTTTCTGCAGTTCGATAGATTTCGTAATTTGGTTCTGTACTCGGATAGCCATCGTAGCTCTTATGAAACACAGCAGCATTATTCTGCTGCTTCACGATGGTACTCTGTGAGAGCATGGTCCTACAGGCTAACCTATTCTTGCCGCAGTCATATATAGCTACGTCATGGCTCTACAACGTAAAATATATTATTAAGTAACGTGCAGATTGAAAAATGAAATATAGGTCAATTTAGAAATAAATTTACAGTCTGTATACATCTAATTTCTAGATACACTTCTTTCATTGGGATGGATTTAGGGCAAGGAGGTATCCACTGCGCTGCATCCAATACGTGTGGGTTTTAATTTCTGAGATTTGCAGATTTGCTCACAACCTCACGATGTTTTCCTTCACTGCCGAGCACTTAGCGTATGAGTTTTACACAAGCATTGGCATTTGTCTTTTGATTGCTTATCTTCCAGTGCTTAGACCCTGAACCACCAAGACTGTTGAATCAATATAAACTTTAATACTCATGTTTAAAGCGGTCTTTTGAACCTTGTCGGATGGCAGTTGCAAGTGGAGTGAGTCCATTTGTAGAGGCAATGTCCTTCAGCTCTGGTCGTTCTTCCAGCATCGTCTGCAACTGCAAAGATTATGTATTCATAAAATAAAATATTAAGAATAATTTTAGGTAAAGATAACATTTTGATATCTACATGTGTCGCGAAAGAAATTAATGTAGGAAATAGTCCTTTTCCTATTTAAACAGATGCAGTACTGGTGAGAAATGGTTTTTTTTCATTCAGTCATCATAAAAGATTTAATTCACAGGTGGATATCCTCCTTTAATTTATAGAATTTAACTTAAAATCTAATCATGGTGGGCAAAGTAAATAAAACGGTTTGTAACTGCAGTTTTTTTTGTCAAAACGTTAAGTCCACATTACTACTACACACTAAACGTGGTAGAGCCATGCTGCAGCTATATTAGTAGTATAGTTGTAGCACAAATGGGTCGGCTTGACCGGGGAAGGACCACGCTCTCACAGAATGCTGGATTTCTATAAAATAGAGTGGGGTAAAATAGAGTGTGGGGTAAAATAAGGTGTAGAGAACCGGAGACCCTTTTTACTGGAAACGAGGCATTACATCTTAGTTCTTACGGGTGACAACGCATCTGCATTTTTATTCGTAATCGTGGAAAGATGTAGATGTCTATGGGCCACAGCAAATGGTAAGCCGTCAGGTGGACTGTTTGTCACGCTAATCTTATAAAAAGAAACACTAGGATTTTCTCCTGTATGGTGTTTATTCATAAATTTCTCAAGGACAAACATCCAGACTCAAAATAATTATTTTCCAGATTCGAATCGAAACATTATCTGTACACATAAATAAAATTGTGGTGTAACATTGATATAATTTTCATCTATTAAACTCAATGGGTTATTTGCATGCGATTAAGATATTAATAATAGTTTTTATATATATATAATAAAACCAGTATACCCAGTACCAATATAACAGAAAAAAGGGAATCTCACTTGTTTGACGTATCCACAGCGTACCGCCATACAAAAGCAGACAGCTGACGCGCCATCCGTATCTGTATTGGTCCACACCTCCTCCGACCACTGCGTCTCCAGCCACTTCTTCGTATTTAATTTACTGTTAATGATACAGTAACTTACGTAGTAAGTAAAAAACTGCAGTTGCCAACCAATATAGGGTATATTGGTTAGCTACTGCAGTTTCTGTCCGTGTAGTCGCGGTTAAGAATATCCACTACCCCATATCTTCCCGTGGGTGTCGTGAAGGCGACAAAGGGAAACAGACAGGAGATGGGCAGCAGCATCTTCCTGATAACAGCAAAAGTACAATGAAAAAAACTGCGGTTGCCAACCCGCTCGCCAAGCGTGGCAACTATGGCAAATACCTCCCAATGATTAGAGCAACAAAGAGACGGCCCCCAGTCCCCGGCGGCCCCGCTATTCCTGGCTACGGTGGCAACCATGGTAACGGCAGGGCAGGGGGTGCTAAGAATCTCCGGTGGAGGTTCGGTTGCCACCTACGACGACACGACCTGGCAACATACAACGCACGCACCCTGAGGACTGACGAGAAGATTGTGGAGCTGAAAGAAGAGATAGACAAGTTACGCTGGCATATTATAGGATTATCCGAAGTCCGTAAAGGGGGGGAGGAAACGGTAATCCTCGAATCCAGCAACTTGCTTTATTACCGGGAGGGCGACCATCTGTCCCAAGGAAGTATCGGATTTATCGTCCACAAGTCTCTCGTTAACAACGTTGTAAAGATTGAGAGGGTGTCGACGAGGGTTGCATACCTTATACTCAAAATCACCAAACGGTATTCGTTGAAGGTCATACAGGTTTACGCACCAACCTCGGCACACCCCGATGAGGAGGAGGAGGAAATGTATGAGGATATCTCTAGAGCCATGCATTCCTCTAAAATCCAATATACGGTGTTAATGGGAGACTTCAATGCAAAACTAGGCACAAGAGGGAACGGTGAGCTGAAAGTGGGGAAATTTGGAATAGGGCAACGGAACCCAAGGGGCCAGCAGCTGGCCGACTTTATGGAGAAAGAGGGACTCTTTATGATGAACTCTTTCTTCCAGAAGCGGCCCCACAGGAAGTGGACCTGGTCGAGCCCCGACGATTCGACAAAAAATGAGATTAACTTCATTATGACGACCAGACGCAACTGTTCAGTGATTTCTCAGTGATCGCGAGGGTGAAAACCGGCAGCGATCACCGAATGGTTAGAGGCACACTGAACCTAAACGTTAAGTTGGAGAGGTCTCGTGTAATGAAGTCAACGCTCCGTCCCCCTCTCCGTTTTCAGTACCTAGAAGACTGCAATGAAGTGGACGATATGAATGACAAGCTCGTGGAAACTGTCCATGCGGTCGGAGCTAAGTTCTGCAAGACCTGCCGCAGAAGTACACAAAAACTCTCAGATCACACTTTTAATCTCATGGCTGTTAGACGGGAGATGAAGCTACATTCTTCAACAGATTTGACAGCATACAGGCAACTGAACAGACAGATCTCCAAATGCATGCGGCGGGACTTACGCAACTTCAATATAGCTTGTATTGAAGAAGCGATCGAGCGGAACCAGGGCTCCAAAGTCTTTGTTAGAGATCTGTCTGCCAAAAAGAGCCAACTGTCAAGGCTGAAGATCGAGTGTGGCAGCATTGTTTCCGGGGCACCTGAGATTTTTAGTGAGATTGAGAGGTTCCATGGACAGCTGTACACGTTATCGTTGGAGCCACACGCAAGTGTGAGTAACGATCCAAGAGCTAGTCTTATCCGACACTATTCCAAAGATATCCCGGACGTCAGTGTAAGCGAGATTATAATGGCTCTCCAGCACCTTAAAACGGCAAGGCCCCAGGCGAGGATGGATTTACAGCGGAGCTTCAAAAAGCGTGTGGAAAACCGGTACTTGAAGTCCTTCAGAAGCTCTTTAATTCCGTCCTCCATGGTGGCATTACACCGGAGGCGTGGAGCAGAAGTGCGGTGGTCTTGTTCTTCAAAAAAGGCGACAACGCTCTCTTGAAGAAGTACAGACCGATTTCCCTTCTGAGCCGTGTCTAAGTGCTGTTTTCGAGAGTCATTACGAATCGTCTCGCGCGCAGACTTGACGACTTCCAGCCTCCCAAACAAGCCGGTTTCCAAAAAGGCTTCAGCACCATAGACCACATACATACCCTTCGGCAAATTGTACAGAAGTCAGAGGAGTACAATTTGTCACTATGTCTGGCGTATGTGGACTATGAGAAAGCCTTTGATTCCGTCGAAATTTGGGCAGTGTTGCAGTGTGTCCCTTCAGCGGTGCCAAGTTGACTGTCGGTATATCGAAGTGCCGAAGTGCTTGTACAGTAGTGCTACGATGGCTATCCGAGTACAGAGCCAGAGTACGAAACCTATCCCATTGCAGAAAGGTGTAAAACAGGGTGACGTCATATCCCCGAAACTCTTCACCGCTGCATTGGAAGACGTTTTCAAGCTTCTGGACTGGAAAGGATACGGTATCAACATCAATGGCGACTACATCACTCACCTTCGATTTGCCGACGATATAGTCCTTATGGCTGAATTGCTGGAGGACCTAAGCACTATGCCCAATGACCTCAATAGTGTCTCCCAACGGATAGGTCTTAAGATGAACATGGGCAAAACAAAGATCATGTTTAATGTCCATGTCACACCTATGCCGGTAGTTGTTGGGAGCACTTAGCTCGATGTTGTTGACAAGTATGTTTACCTGGGACAAATAGTCCGACTAGGTAGGTCCAACTTCGACCTAGAGATCAATCGACGGATTCAACTCGGTTGGGTAGCGTTCGGGAAATTACGGCTAATCTTCTCGTCAGGTATACCTCAAAACTTGAAAACGAGACTGTACAACCAGTGCGTGTTGCCAGTGATGACATACGGATCTGAGACGTGGTCCTTCACTGCTGGCCGCATGAGGAAGCTCAAGGTTGCTCAGCGAGCTATGGAGGGGGCTATGCTTGGAGTTTCTATGCGTGATAATCTCAGAAATGAGGGTATCCGCAGTAGAACCAGAGTGACCGACTTAGCCCAACGGATTAGTAAGCTGAAGTGGTAATTTTATTTATTTTTTATTTATTTATTTGCTTTTTAAGGGAAACATACAGTACAATAATAAATTACACAATAAAACATTTAAAAGTAATCCTAAAAACCAATGAAGTTTCCACAGATATCTACATACATAATAAAAGCTTGCCACCACAATATTATGTTGTATAAAAATTTAAAAATATTAAAAAAATAAAAAATAAAAGTAACTAAATGGTATTCATAAATTAAAACATTAAGTAGTAAGTAGTTAAAGTAACATTATATATATAACTCAAAGTGATACTACCAATTCTATATTAAGTTTTACAATATTTTCTTTGTAACTATCATATTCAAGGTGAAATATATCTAATTTACAATATTTTAAGTTAAAATTTTTGCATGTACGAGACACAAAATTATTTGAGGCATACCTTGTTTTAACTTTAGGTAATGCAAAAAGAGGTTTATTTCGTGCACCTAACCTGTGACACGCAAGATTCACTTTGGCTAAAAGTAGGGGAGAGTCGATGATATTATGAAGCAATTTGTACAACAACATTTGATCTCTTATATCACGGCGTTTCTCGAGGGTATTGCTGTCTAAGTTATCAATAATAGAGTCTACAGAAGAATTATATCGCTTTAAGCGACGCAGAAACTTATTGTTGATTGTTTCAATCATTTTAATATAAACTTTGTATTGAGGATTCCAACATGAAGAACAATACTCAAGAATAGACCGCACCAGAGTGTTAAATAATAAGATAACTGTTGAAGACTTTTTGAAATCTTTTGAGATACGCATAACGAAACCTAGCATTTTATAAGCTCTTTTAGTTATGATATTAATATGTGATCTCAGTAACAACTTACTATCCAGCTGAACACCAAGATCACGCAGTTCATTAACTCTCGTTAGTAAATTATCGTCAAGCTTATAATCAAAGAAGATGGGATTCTTTTTCCTGGTAAATGAGATAATGTTACATTTCTTAATGTTCAAGCAAAGATCATTTGCTTGACAATATGCACTAATGGGCCGGCCATATAGCTCGAAGAACCGACAACCGATGGGGAAAAAAAGGTTTTCGAGTGGCAGCCTCGTACCGGCAGGCGAAGTGTTGGGCATCCCCCCACTAGTTGGAGTGACGACCTGGTAAGATATGCAGGAAGTCGATGGATGCAGGTGACTCAGGACTGTGCTTTGTGGCATTCCTTGGGGGAGGCCTATGTTCAGCAGTGGACTTGTGAAGGGCTGTAATGATGATGAATGATGATGATTATTACACATGCAGGAATTCGATGGATGCAGGTGGCTCAGGACCGTGCTTTGTGGAATTCCTTGGGGGAGGCCAATGTTCAGCAGTGTACTTGTGAACAGCTGTAATGATGATGATGATGCTGATACTGATGATGATGATGATGATAATACAGTAACTCAGACCAAGTAAGATATGAAGGAAGTCGATGTATGCGGGTGGCTCGGGATCGTGTTATGGGGTATTCCTTGTGGGCGGAATTTTTTTGTTCATCAGTGGGCTTGTGAAAGGCTGTAACGATGATGATGAACATTATACAGTAATTTACATCATACATTTTTACTTAACTTTTACCAATTAAGCCGTGGTATGTTAGTGACTGTACGTTTTTCGTGTATTTTTACCCGACTGCCCAGAAAGAGAGTAATGTTTTTCAAGTGTGTGTAATGTGTATGTATGTAAGTATGTCTATTTTGATGGAACGCTTCGAAGCCTAAACGGCTTGATGATTTTAAACATATGCGATGTTGTTATTTACTTTTTTTTATAGAAGAGGGGGGAAACGAGCATGCGGCTCACTTGATGGTAAGTGACAACTGCAGCCCATAACGTATCGCAGAAGTTCAACTTTCAGAAAATAATGATGACAATGTATGAGCTCTAGCTTTCGCGTACCTTAATACTTGATAAATATATAATTTCTTGAATATACTACTTTTCGTGTGAACCTAGTAAACATTAATAAACTCATAGTTAATATATTGTCACCATTAGATCCTCTAAGGAAGTTTCGTTTCCTATTATGATCCGTTTTATTATATCCGAAGAGTACGTAAAAAGTCTTTTATCACAAAGTATTCATTCAAGAAATCACGACGAAGATCGTAAGTATTTGAAGTGACTTTTCTATCGACTTCAAAAAGGGGACGGTACTCAATTCGACTGTATGTTTTTTGTGTGTTACATCATAACTTTTTACTGGGTGATTATTTTTTAAATTGAAAGCTGGTGCTTCACGTATGGTCCCATATGAATTTGATCAAAATCTGACCAATAGTTCTAGAGTTATTCTTAATATTTTTTTTTTCTTTTTTTTTTTTTCTGTGGCAACCCCGGTGACAAGTTGTAAAATTATTGCTCCCAACTATTTTTAAAAATTAAATATTGTAAATTAATAATATCCACCTCAATTTTGAGTTACAGTTGTTAAATACGACTTATTTGTGTTTGTGATATAAGTAAAAGTCAGAAGTACCTATTTTAATTACATACATTGTGTTTAGTGTTTCAACCAAAAGTAACAGCTGTAACGAACATCGTTTAAACGTATTGTAAGTGTAATTCTTGTTATCCCTTTAACATTTTTAGATTTACCTATTAAGTAAGTGTTGTTGTGGATTTCATTTTGAATTATTTACATGATAATTTAATTTGAGATCTGTAAATAAGCCCATACATTTCGAAATTTGCTTACTCTGCTTCTTTGGTTTTCTTTCTTTGTTTTCTTTTGCTATTTACATTTAATAGTAAAATGAATACACGCAACGCCAAAACGCGCCAATTGGAGAACCAACTTCAAATGGCGCTTCAAGAACTTAAGGCGTCAAAGGAGCAGTGTGAGCTGTTAATTAAAGAAAGGGATGAAAATGAAAAGGAAATAATAAACATAATTGCTAAAAATACTAAACTAAAAAGTGACATGGTTAAGTTGCATAAAGAATATACATTTGTTACAAAAGAAAGAGATCAACTTCAGAGAACAGTCGATGAGTTTGACCAGTGCAGCAAGGAATATGAGGAATCCCTCAAATTAATTGCTGCATTGCAGTTACAGTTAAGTGAGGCTAATGAGCAGATTGTGCAATTAAAACATTACATAGATAACATGAAAGCGTCCCAAACTCAAAGTCTGTTCAACGAGCTCATAGAATGTGAATCTTCTAAATCTAAAGCATTGCAACCCTCCACAACAACCGATTTGACTGGTGATGATTATGTCATATCAAGAACAGCAGCAAGGACTACCTGCAGTAGAAGAAAACTAAAGAAATATATAAAAATTAATAAATATATTAGAAAACTACAAAAATTAATTAAAACTAAAATTAATGTTAAAAATTATATAAATGTATGCAAAGAAAAGCAAGAACTAATTAATAAACTTAAAATATATTCAATTGAGGTGGAAAATATGAATCACTGTTATGAGACTGATATAGAGTGTCTAAATTCAACAATTTTATCACTTAAAAGCTCTCTACAAATTATATCAAATAAATATGCATCGGCTCAAGATGAGATAAAAGAACACATATTGGCCATGAATGATCTGGTAAAATCATGTAAGTATAATGAGGAGCGCTTTGACTCCTTAATAAAACATCAGAGTGAGTATCAGCGCTCCATACCAGGTTCATCGGGGACAATATGTGTAAATAACAAAGTTAATTGTAAGACCTCATTATTTTCACCTACACTCTATGACAGTGCCATGACAAAGGATATAGACTTAAAAAGCAATGAAAATATAAAAAAAAATAAAGTTATTATGTATTGTGATGACATAGGCAAAAATTTGGGCATGATGTTAAATAACTGTTTAAAAGGACATCTGATCAGTAATTATTGCATGCCTGGAGCATCCTTTAGTCATATAATGGATAAAGTTTTAACTAGTAAATTTTGTCCTAATAGCACATTAATAATTCTTGTTGGGAGAAGAGGCAATCTAAACAAAAATCAATTATTAAAATATATTGATAATCTAAATACTTTAAATGTACATAAAATTATCTTGTTTACATTGCCTTACATACAGGGTTGGCCGCAGGAAAATAAAATAAGATATGATTTAAATTTATTAATAAATAACTTTTCATGTAATAATAATTTAAACTTGACATTTAATTGTTACAATTATAATTATAGAATTAATTTAATAGATATAAATAATTTAATTAAGAAATTTTTGACTAAAGATAGGTATTACCTATCAAAATATAATTTAAGACAGATAGCAAATGTGCTATCTTATTATTTATATATTAACTCAGCCAAGGACTTGGCTACACAGACATCTGCTTCTTTTGAGCAGTGTAATGACTTAATATGCAATTTGGAATCAGTTCCAAGTAATTTAAATCAGAAAATGAGACAATAGAGGTAATCTCTAGCAGCTATAATAACTTAAATAATTTAGAATGTGGCTTACAAATCTTTAATTGTATGACTCCACAGAAAGATAATGAAAATTGTTTACACCTGGTGCATCAAAATATACAAGGCATGATAGGCAAAGAGCTAGAAATTGAGTTGTTCTTAAATAGCAACAATATTCATATTTTATGTATTACTGAACATTGGTTAAAAGCTTATAACTTAATGTTTAACTTCAGTAATCACCAGGTGGTCAGTTCTTTCAATAGAGAAACGGTTTTAAGAGGTGGCTCCTTAATATTAGCTAGTAAATTATTGTCATGTAAAGAACGTAAAGATATTGCGAGCCTCTCTGTTGAGCGAACTGTAGAAATGGCATGTGTTGAGTTTGAGCACCTCATTGTTGTGAGCGTCTACAGACCCCCATGTTCTATATACGATACTTTTGAAAAAATTATGGAGGAAGTTTTTGCTAAGCTTAATAAACAGAATAAATCTGTTGTAATATGTGGAGACTTTAATATCAATCTCCTAGAAGCTTCCTCAATCAATATTAAATTTAGATCATTATTTAAATCATATGGTCTTTTTAATTTATTTATAGAGCCAACGCGTATTGTTCAATCTAGTGCAACATGTATAGATAATATTTTTACAAATGTGAAGCCATTGCATAAATGTATAATTCAAAAATTAAGTTCTGATCACTGTGGACAAGTAGTTTCGTTACCATATGTTCACAAAAAGCAAGTAGATGAGAAAGTTGTGTTTGTTCCAGTAAATGCACGTCGCTTGGAGAAATTTAGAAGTAACATAGTGAAAAAACTTCCATCACTTTCATACCAAAATGATCCAAATTTTTTGTATGGAACATTATTTAAGCTTATTTGCAATGAATTTAATAATACTTTTACTTCTAAAACATTCTCCTTGAACAGTCGGAAGTCATTTAATGAATGGGCGACAGCAGGAGTCCATAAGAGCAGACGCAGGTTATATGACCTTTACCATGAAAGGTCATATAACCATAGCGTCGAATTTAGAGAATATGTAAAAAAATATTCAAAAATATTTAAAAGAGTGTGCTCCACAGCCAAGTCTTTGCATTTGAGCAACAAAATTAAGACGGCTTCTAATAAAATTAAAATGACATGGAGTATAATTAATAGCGAAACTGGTAAGATCAACTCTCGCAATTCAAACTACAAGTTAAGTGTTAATAACAAATTAACCGAATCAGATCAGGACGTTGCAGTGGTTTTTGTGAAATATTTTACTGATATTCCGATATTAACCACTAAGTCACTGAATTCTTCTCCTGCGGTCGCCGAATCATTACTTAAACAAAATGTAAATGCGTGTACAAAGAATTTTACATTTCATAAAGTATCATCAAAAGATATTGTAAAATATTTTAAAACTATTGATGTTAAGAAAACTGCGGATCTGTGGGGGATTTCTGTTAAAGTTATAGCGTCTATAATAGATACAATCGCGCCTCATTTAGCTGTTATTTTTAATACTAGTATCGAATCTGGTGTGTTTCCTGATTTAATGAAGTATAGTAAAGTAATACCTTTATTTAAATCTGGTAGTACATTAGACCCCGCCAATTTTAGACCTATTTCTGTACTACCAACACTTAGTAAGATTTTTGAAAAAATTATTCTTGATCAAATGTTAAATTTCTTTAATATAAATAATTTACTTCATAAAAATCAATTTGGTTTTACAAGGGGTCGCTCGACAACTGATGCCGGTGTTGAGCTGATTAAATATATATTTAATGCATGGGAGAATTCACAGGATGCTTTGGGTATATTTTGTGACCTATCCAAAGCCTTCGATTGTGTTCACCATGAAACATTAATCAGGAAACTTCAACACTACGGTGTAAGAAGTGATGCTCTAAAATTTATTATTTCATATTTAGGTAAGAGAACGCAAAAAGTTGTCATCAACAGTACGAGTTCTTCCGGGTCGATGGTACAGATGGGCGTGCCTCAAGGCTCAATTCTCGGCCCCTTTCTGTTTCTTGTATATATTAATGACTTACCTTACATAGTAGGAGATAACCATGATATAGTATTATTTGCAGATGACACTTCTTTAATTTTCAAATTAAGTCGACATTTGCTAAAATATGACGAAGTAAATAATGCTATATCTAAATTAGTGAATTGGTTCAATGTCAATAATTTGCATTTAAATGGCACTAAAACAAAATGTATGAAATTTATGACTCCAAATGTCAAACAATTAAATACTAATGTAATTTTAAATGGGGAGAAACTGAGTCTTGTAGATACCACCATTTTTCTTGGAATCACACTAGACGCGAAGCTTCAATGGAGCCCCCATATATCAAAGCTAGCAAGCAGACTTAGTTCTGCAGCATATGCTGTAAAAAAGATTAGAAGTCTAACTAGTGTTGAAACAGCTAGACTAGTTTACTTTAGCTATTTCCATAGCATAATGTCGTATGGTATTTTGCTATGGGGACACGCAGCTGACACTGAAATTATATTTGTTTTGCAGAAGAGGGCCATAAGAGCAATTTATGATTTAAAGCCTAAAGAGTCGCTGCGACAAAAATTTAAGGAAATTAATATATTAACTTTGGCCTCTCAATACATTTATGAAAATGT
This sequence comes from Parnassius glacialis, assembly GCA_033319125.1. Classification (NCBI taxonomy): domain Eukaryota; kingdom Metazoa; phylum Arthropoda; class Insecta; order Lepidoptera; family Papilionidae; genus Parnassius; species Parnassius glacialis. The sequence continues at coordinate 32,538,555 of JAVANC010000008.1, read as the reverse complement.
AATGTACGTACACAAAAATAAAAGTAGTTTTACAAATATAAGTGATATTCATTCTGTAAATACTAGGAACAGACACAAGCTAGTAGTACCAGTTACTCGACTCCATCGAGTCAGTAATTCATTCTTGGGGCGATGTATACGCTTTTACAACAAAATTCCAGAAAATATACAAAATTTGACCTGCTCAAAGTTCAAAAACTTTATTAAACTAAGTTTGTATAAAAAGGGTTATTATAATATTAAAGAATTTATAGATGATAATAACCCCTGGAAGTGAGGTGATCGCTCCCAAGCTATTTCTAATTTGTTGTGTTGTTAATTTGTGTAACATACATGATTGTAAGCTGTTATTTAAAAAAAAAAAGTCCCGCTGGGTTTCTTGCTGGTTCTTCCCAGGACAGAGGTTTTTTTCGAACCAGTGGTAATTATACAAAAGAGTGACTTTCAATAAGTATTATTTATAATCTATATTGAATAAAAAAGTTTCTGTTTCTGTTTCTGTTTATAATATATATTGAAGTCGCTTGTACAAAATTTTTAATTTTAAATTATTTATTCTGTAATTTGTTTCTTTAATCAATTTATGCACTGCGTAACCATTGGTAATGAACAACGAAATATTTTCTTTTATACAGCATGTAAAAACATCCGGTAGCAACAACGTAAAAATGTATATAATACAGGTATGGCATATATGACGGTAAAAAATTTCTTCGTCCTTACTAAAGGGATTATAGTGTTAACAATAGTAACTTGTTACGTAAGTATTTGAACATATACATACCCCTCGGCCAAGTAATGACAACAATTATTTGAATTAAATTTGATTTCTTTATAGTCAAGTTTTTTTTATAGGATAAGGCTGACAAACGAGCACACAGTCCACTTGATGGTAAGTGGTTGCTGCGGCCCATAAACATCTACATCTATACTCGTTTGCGAATCAAAATGCAGATGCGTTGTCACCCGTGAGGACTAAGATGGAATGCCTCATTTCCAGTAAAAAGGGCCTCCGGCCACTTACACTCACCAAGCGAAACGAAGAGGTAAACCTCTACTTCACGCTGGTATTCTGTGAGGTCGTGGTACCACCCCGGTTCGAGCCGGCCCATCCGTGCGACAGCAAAAGCTGCCGCGTGGCTCTACCACTGTTAAAGTAAGTGTAAGTTTACTGAAATAAAGTTATTTCTAACGGGAACCACAGAGTTTTTGAAACATGTTGTATAGAAACCAGATATTATTACTCTATGGGACAGGAATATAACCTACAGCAGATTGCTTACTGCTAAAGCTGCTTTTTATCAATTTGTTAATATATTTTTTTTAATTTCTTTGTTCCAAGATCGATACCTTTTGTTTGTTTCATAATCAATTTCCTCCCTTTCTTCTCCGCAATTAATATTCCCGATTTCTTGTAATTTATTGTTTAGAACTTCTGCATCTCCATAGTAATTAAGAGCGTTAACGACTAGGGAAGAAACGGCGGAAGCCTTCAAGATAACTTTTAGCCTGAATTTATGAGGGTGAAGCGGAGCTAAATTTCCAATTGTTTTCATCGTTTTACCACCGCTGAAATATAAATATAAGTTAGTATATAGTTAAAAAAGCTTCGTGACGCAGTGGCTTAGCAATGAGTTGTTGCGTTAGGAACCGCGGTTTCGAATCCCGCACGGAACAAGTATTTGAATGCCCTACAAATAATTGTTCCGGGTCTGGATGTTTGTCCTGGTGCAATTTATGTTTGTAAAATATCCTAGTGTTTGCAGTGAGCGATAGAAAACAAAAGTATTTTAGTAAGAGAATACAAGACTCCGTACTCTCCGTGGGTGTTGGTTAAGTGACGACTATGGATTATGCAAGAAACGAACACAGTTAACAGTGGTAGAGCCATGCAGCAGCTTTTGCTGTCGCACGGATGGACCGGCTCGAACCGGGGTGGTACCACGACCTCACAGAATACCAGCGTGAAGTAGAGGTTTACCTCTGAATTTCGCTTGGTGAGTGCAGGTGGCCGGAGGCCTTTTTACTGAAAATGAGGCATTCAATCTTAGTCCTCACGGGTGACAACGCATCTGTATTTTGATTTGTAATAGAGGATAGATGTAGATGGGCCGCAGCAACCACCTACCATCAGGTGGATTTTGTGCTCGTTTGTCACCCTTATCCTATAAAAAAAAAACAACTTAAGATTGCCGATAGATAGTAGTTATTTCTTTTGTTTTTTTAAACGTGCGCGTTTTTCCTAGTGTGGAGGTAACTCCACACTAGAATTTAATTAAAAATAAAGTACTGCGGTTGCCAACCCGCCTGCCAAGTGTGGCAACTATGGCAAATATACCCCGAAGGCAAGTTATGCTGGAGGCCTATGTTCAGCAGTGGAAATTTAAAAGACTGTAATGACGATGACGAGGCGCTGCCTTCCTTCATTCGTCGGGATATTGAACATTTCTTTTACTCTTGTTTTAATAAACACTAATACTAGGATTTTCCTGTATCGTGGTGTCAGTTTACATAAATTTCACAAGGATATCATCCACACCCGGAACAATTATTTGTAGGCCATACAAATACTTGTTCCGTGTGGGATTCGAACCTGCGACTCTTATCGCAGCAACTTATTGTAAGCCACTGCGCTACAGGGCTGTCCTACTTGAGACCGTAAACGGAACAGAAACAGAAGTTTTTTTATTCAATATAGATTATAAATAATACTTATTGAAAGTCACTCTTTTGTATAATTACCACTGGTTCGAAAAAAAAACCTCTGTCCTGGGAAGAACCAGCAAGAAACCCAGCGGGACTTTTTTTTAAAATAACGAATTACAATCATGTATGTTACACAAATTAACAACACAACAAATTAGAAGTAGCTTGGTAGCGATCACCTCATTTCCAGGAGTTATTATCATCTATAAATTCTTTAATACTATAATAACCCTTTTTATACAAACTTAGTTTAATAAAGTTTTTGAACTTTGAGCAGGTCAACTTTTGTATATTTTCTGGAATTTTATTGTAAAAGCGTATACATCGCCCCAAGAATGAATTACTGACTCGATGGAGTCGAGTAACTGGTACTACTAGCTTGTGTCTGTTCCTAGTATTTACAGGATGAATATCACTTATTTTTGTAAAAATACTTTTATTTTGTGTACGTACGTTACATTTTCATAAATGTATTGAGAGGCCAAAGTTAATATATTAATTTCCTTAAATTTTTTAAAATTTTTGTCGCAGCGACTCTTTAGGCTTTAAATCATAAAATGAATAATCTCTTTTACGGCATATGCTGCAGAACTAAGCCTGCTTGCTAGTTTTGATATATGGGGGCTCTATTGAAGCTTCGCGTCTAGTGTGATTTCAAGAAAAATGGTGGTATTTACAAGACTCAGTTTCTCCCCATTTAAAATTACATTAGTATTTAATTGTTTGACATTTGGAGTCATAAATATCATACATTTCGTTTTAGTGCCATTTAAATGCAAATTATTAACATTGAACCAATTTACTAATTTAGATATAGCATTATTTACTTCGTCATATTTTAGCAAATGTCGATTTAATTTGAAAATTAAAGAAGTGTCATCTGCAAATAATACTATATCATGGTTATCTCCTACTATGTAAGGTAAGTCATTAATGTATACAAGAAACAGAAAGGGGCCGAGAATTGAGCCTTGAGGCACGCCCATCTGTACCATCGACCCGGAAGAACTCATACTGTTAATGACAACTTTTTGCGTTCTCTTACTTAAATATGAAATAATTAATTTAAGAGCATCACTTCTTACACCGTAGTGTTGAAGTTTCCTGATTAATGTTTTATGGTGAACACAATCGAAGGCTTTGGATAGGTCACAAAATATACCCAAAGCATCCTGTGAATTCTCCCATGCATTAAATATATATTTAATCAGCTCAACACTGGCATCAGTTGTCGAGCGACCCCTTGTGAAACCAAATTGATTTTTATGAAGTAAATTATTTATATTAAAGAAATTTAACATTTGATCAAAAATAATTTTTTCAAAAATCTTACTAAGTGTTGGTAGTACAGAAATAGGTCTAAAATTGGCGGGGTCTAATGTACTACCAGATTTAAATAAAGTTATTACTTTACTATACTTCATTAAATCAGGAAACACACCAGATTCGATACTAGTATTAAAAATAATAGCTAAATGAGGCGCGATTGTATCTATAATAGACGCAATAACTTTAACGGAAATCCCCCACAGATCCGCAGTTTTCTTAACATCAATAGTTTTAAAATATTTTACAATATCTTTTGATGATACTTTATGAAATGTAAAACTCTTTGTACACGCGTTTACATTTTGTTTAAGTAATGATTCGGCGACCGCAGGAAAAGAATTCAGTGACTTAGTGGTTAATATCGGAATATCAGTAAAATAGTTCTCGAAAACCATTGCAACGTCCTGATCTGATTCGGTTAATTTGTTATTAACACTTAACTGGTAGTTTAAATTGCGAGAGTTGATCTTACCAGTTTCGCTATTAATTATACTCCATGTCATTTTATTTTATTAGAAGCCGTCTTAATTTTGTTGCTCAAATGCAAAGACTTGGCTGTGGAGCACATTCTTTTAAATATTTTTGAATATTTTTTTACATATTCCCTAAATTCGACGCTATGATTATATGACCTTTCATGGTAAAGATCATATAACCTATGTCTGCTCTTATGGACTCCTACTGTCGCCCATTCATTAAATGACTTCCGACTGTTCAAGGAGAATGTTTTAGAAGTAAAAGTATTATTAAATTCATTGCAAATAAGCTTAAATAATGTTCCATACAAAAAATTTGGATCATTATGGTATGAAAGTGATGGAAGTTTTTTCACTATGTTACTTCTAAATTTCTCCAAGCGACGTGCATTAACTGGAACAAACACAACTTTCTTATCTACTTGCTTTTTGTGAACATATGGTGACGAAACTACTTGTCCACAGTGATCAGAACTTAATTTTTGAATTATACATTTATGCAACGGCTTCACATTTGTAAAAATGTTATCTATACATGTTGCACTAGATTGAGCAATACGCGTTGGCTCTAAAAATAAATTAAAAAGACCATATGATTTAAACAATGATCTAAATTTAATATTGATTGAGGAAGCTTCTAGGAGATTGATGTTAAAGTCTCCACATATTACAACAGATTTATTCTGTTTATTAAGCTTAGCAAAAACTTCCTCCATAATTTTTTCAAAAGTATCGTATATAGAACATGGGGGTCTTTAGACGCTCACAACAATGAGGTGCTCAAACTCAACACATGCCATTTCTACAGTTCGCTCAACAGAGAGGCTCACAATATCTTTACGTTCTTTACATGACAATAATTTACTAGCTAAAAACGAGAGATTAGAACTTAAGATTTCGTATGTTAAATGTATATCGCAGTAAGTAGTAGTATAAGGATGACAAACGAGCACACAGTCCTCCTGATGGTAAGTGGATGCTATGAACCGTAAAAATCTATATTTATCCTCGATAAATTTTGTCCCCCTTGAATACTAAGATGGAATGCCCCGTTTGCAGCAAACAGGGCCTCCGATTCCCCACATTCATTATACGAAATACAGCAGTATTAAGCTGCTATATTACGCTGGTATTATGCGAGAGCGTTGTCTTTCCCCAGTTGAGCCAAACCATTCGTGCTACAAGCATAATGTAGCTGCAGTTTGGTTCTACCACAAAAAAGTATGTATGTACTTGTACCTGCAACAGTATTTCACAGATGGACTCTGATAATATACAGAGTCCGTTTTTGATACCCTATTACAAGTCATGGCATGTAAGTCTAGCGCTGAACGAAATGTCAAGGGGACGCGCACGAATTGAATTGCACGAAAGCGACTAGAGAGCCAATTAGCGTATGCGAACGATACGCACGAACCAATCAGCGCAATTTATGCGCAATAACGATCACCGCTAGACTTTCGTTCCGCTACTTATATAGAAGTTTAGTAAGCAGAAGTGGCAATGTGCCGGCCACATAGCTTGAAGAACCGACAACCGATGAGGAAGAAAGGTTTTCGAGTGGCAGCCTCGTACCGGTAAGCAAAGTGTAGTGGGCTCTCCTCTAGATGAAGCGATGAACCGGTAAAACATGCAGGCAGTCGATGGATGCAGTGACTGAGGTCTTGCGATGTTGAATCAAAACAAATATACATGCAGATACTATCATTATACATACTCGTACTTACATTCATACAAATACAACCACTACATCATTATGGTTATCACATTTATATCATTATCTGATGTTGATAATGATATAGACGATCAATAAATAAATATCAAGACCTGCGATGGGCAGCAGTGGCAAAAGTTCAATACGTCTGTAACTACGATAATCCATCTACCTGACAGAGGGCATAAAGACAAATCTTCTCTATTACGGGAGAAGCCCATGTCTAAAATATTACGTGGTGTTTAAGAAGAAAAAGGCGAAGAAAAAATATTTTTCCTTACATATAAATAAAATTGCACTTTTTTCTGTAATATCAAAATAACTGGATTCTATTGAACTCGGGGAGTTATTTACATTTGAAAAAGGAAAAGAAACAGAAACTACATAGATTATAAATAATACTTATTGAAAGTCACTCTTTTGTAAAAATTACCACTGGTTCGAAAAAAAAACCACTGTTCATCTTCCAAAGACAAAGATTGATTTTCAAGCTAGAAACCTAGCGGAACAGATTAGATATAACCTCGTAGCGATCACCTCATTCCCAGGGGTTATTATCATTCATAAATTTCTTAAAATTGCAATAACCCTTTTTATATTAAACTTAGTTTAATAAAGTTTTTAAACTCTGAGCCGGTTAAATTTTGTATATTTTCTAGAATTTTAATATAATCCAATAATGAATTTCTGACTCGATGGAGTCGAGTAACTGGTACTACTAGCTTGTGTCTGTTCCTAGTATTTACAGAATGAATATCACTTAGTTTTGTTAAACTACTTTATTTTTGTGTGCGTACATTATATTTTCATAAACGTATTGAGAGGCCAAAGTTAATATATGAATTTTCTTAAATTTTTGTCGCAGCGACTCTTTAGGTTTTAAATCATAGATTGCTCTTATGTCCCGCCCTCATTTAAGGCATAAAAATCCTTTTTAAAATTGTTGTCTGTCTGTCTGTCCGAGCTAATGTTAGGATTTGCTAAATCGATTGTTATGTAACTTTACGAACACATAGAAATGCTACGAGGGATCTAGGCGATATTTTATCTGAACAACCTTTAGAAAGTTTTTTGTAACAAACGAATAATTTATGGTCTTTCATTACCTATAACCCAAACATCGCCACATTAACAGATACGATAGTTTATCTATATAATTATTATTACCGATATTTTTTTAAGTACTTTAAATTATTTCCAAAATATTGTACTTTGTATGCGCACAAGGTAGGACATAGTTGAACTTGATTATATAATAATGTATCTAACATCTATGTAATACCTATGATCAACGAAATAAATGATTATCATTTAATATAAATAGATCATGAAACTATTTATAGATTGCGTAAGTTTTTTTTTATAGTATAAGGGTGACAAACGAGCACACAGTCCACCTGATGGTAAGTGGTTGCTGCGGCCCATAGACATCTACATCTATCCTCGTTTGCGAATCAAAATGCAGATGCGTTGTCACCCGTGAGGACTAAGGTGGAATGCCTCATTTCCAGTAAATAGGGCCTCCGGCCACCTGCACTCACCAAGCGAAACGCAGAGGTAAACCTCTACTTCACGCTGGTGTTCTGTGAGGTCGTGGTACCACCCCGGTTCGAGCCAGCCCATCCATGCGACAGCAAAAGCTGCCGCGTGGCTCTACCACTGTTAAAAACTGTTACAAACTAACCACTGTTAATAATGATATAAATATAAATACATAACTATACCTATGTAATCGATATAAATATTGTGCGTTGCCGTTTTGGAATGCGTTTTGTTAGCCACATGGGTTGAATTAAATAAATAAATAACCAACTACTTCATTTCATTCTGTGGATTACGTAAGCGACGGAAGAGAGAAATTAAACAGGAGATGGGTATCAGCGTCTTCATAATAACAATTTAAAATAATAAGAAGTGTGTGCACCAACCCAAGCCACCAGCATGCCAAGCGTGTCAGGTATGGCAATCATCCCCCCTAAGAGGCAACAAAAAAAGTTTTAAAAAGTATAGTATTGCACATTATGTATATACTAGTAACATACACAAGCCAGTAATAACAGTTACTCGACCCTAAACAGTCAGTAATTCCTTCAAGGGGGTTTTACGTTCTTACAAGAAAGTCCCAGAAAATATTCAGGGCCTATCTACTTCTTTCAAGGTTATTTTTTATTTAATAAAATGTAAAGAGTTATTTTGTCTACCCTCCTAACCTCTGGAAATGAGAAGATCGCTACCTTGTTGTTTCTAATTGTTTTCATATCACTTTACTTAATATATTGTAATCTTGATGTTAAAGAGTTTCACTGGATTTAATGCTGGTTATTCCCAGGACAGAAGTTTTTTTCGAAATAGTGGTAAAGCTTAAATGGCTTTAAATAAGCATTCTTGCAATCTATATCGAATAAAAATCATTCAATTCTATTCTATTTATCTAAATAGCGGTTTGGAAATACCTGTACACTACAACCCAGGGGGGAATTTTCTCCTGCTTCTCCAGTTTATACAACAGTTGATTTCCGAGGAAACCGAACGGCTCTCCGAGTGTCCATGTCAGCGTAATATCACATTTACTTCTACTCATCACTTTTGGTGGAGGTGGTTTCCAGCACATAAATTTGAAACTTATAAATTTTAAAAGATCCATTTATGTTTTGGTATTTTTTTAATAACTATTTTGATTTTATTGCGTTTAAGAATTTTATAATCAATGCTACAATAAATATATTAAATCAAAAGTTCGTACAATTTCAGCCGTTGTGAGATATTAGAAGAGCTTTTTGCTTAAACACAGTAACTACTGACGACGGAGTTTGATCGATTCAATATCTACAATGGATAATCTAAAGTTATATAGATACCTACCATCTTTTTGTAATGATTTGTTATGTTTATGCGAACACTGCACATTTAAATAAAACTAGTTTTTTCGGATTTTATCGTGTTCATTACTTATTTTATACTTCCGACGTTTGGGGCACTTTACAGCATGCATGTTTACCAAGCCGTCGTTTTTATTAATACTCAAGTACAACGTTTTACGACTTTATAATATTACGACTTCTTATTGTTCTTTTTCCACATCGGCCGGTAAAACTCAACTGCTGAACATTCCGACGTTCTATTGTTTTTAATAGAATATGGGCAACAAACGATCACGTAGTTCATCTGATGGTAAAAGATGCTGTATCCTATGGAAATTTACATATATATATATCATCGATTAAAATGCAATGCATTTGCGTTGTCATCCCTAAGGACTATGATGGAATGCCTCGTTTTTAGTAACAAGGGTCTTCGGTTCTTTACACCCAACATACAAAACACAGCAGTGTTAAGCTGCTATTTTAAGCTGGTATTCTGTCACGGCGTGGTCCTACCCCGGTCGAGTCGAACCATTCGTACTATAATCATAAAACAAAAAAAAAAATATCTGCAGCATGGCTCGCTCTACCATTTCAATTATATAATCATAATTATAATCATATCATAGTCGTAGAATTGATTCGCTTTAATCATCACGCTTAACAGAGTACCAGAATGGTACCAGACGTCTTGCACATTTGACGAATCTTCCCGATGACGACATGTGTTTCCTACGCATGGCGCAAACGATATGGCTATTCCGTCATCAAATAGAAGTCTTATCTGGTGATGATTTTTCTTCTCTTTTCTCAATTTTCTAAATTTTCCAGTAAATTTGATATCTGCCTATCTGCATAAATGCGCAATTAATAACTCGACAGTATTCTGGATTCCTTAGAAAGTATTTTTAAAGTAATAACCGCTTTTTTAATATTCTGAGTTATTTTTAGGCAGATGCAGATGAACACACGCGTTTAATAAAAAAATGCTGTTGTTTTTCGTATGATGAGTGTAGAGAACCGGATAACGTTTCTACAGGAAACGAGGTATTCCATCTTAGTCTTCAGGGGTGACAACGCATTTGCATTAATCAAGGATAAATATAGTTGTCCGTGGGTCATATAATCCACTTACCATCAGGTGGACTGTGTGTTTTTTACACCCTTATGATATATAAAATAGATGCTGCTGTCCCTCCCCTTTTATCAATTTCTTTCTATCACCTTTTACAACACCCAGGACAAGAGATCCCATAATTAATAAAATTAAATCCAAACTCGTCCATAATATGCAAAACCAAGATACTGTGGGCTCATTCTACCTAGATGAGACCAAAAATTAAAAATTAAAAGTTGAAGGTAGACTATCTCATCAGGACGTCAAACAATAATAAAAATAATGATTTCCAGACCGAATTTCAGTCACGGTGGTCTGGCTCAACGGAGAAAAAAATATTATAGTGACCAAGTGTATGCGTAAGCACAGGTGCATTCTCTATTTGTTCACTCTCATAGTTCGATGGGACGGTAAACCGACACGACCGGAGAAAGATCAAACGCACAGCCAAGCTAAACCTTTACGTGCTATCCAAGGCAACATCACCACCTACCTAACTACGATCTACTACTGAGAACTTCATCACAGAAAACCCTAAGAACTGATTGCGATCCGACCTGGGACTCGAACCCGGGACCTCATGATTAACAACAGTATTTACGACCACTGGATCATCGAAACAGTCTTCAAATATATGATAAAAGTATACGCTTTAAATACAAACAATGTCCTCTTCAATTTCAGCATTCTAAAAGAGATTAGGGATCCGTATATTTGAAAGTAATTTTTCTACAATAACATTATTTGGTATTTCCTGATCCAAAAGCGAAACATCGAGACTCAATTCACGTGCCGGTGTTGATATTAAATTCTTCGGAGCTCGACTTCGATATTTATGGAGTTATTACTTGAGAGATACACGCGTTGGAAGTTACTATATCGCTTTTCTGATTTTTAAGCAGCTTCGAATATTTTCTCTTTTTTATTTTGAAATACGTTTCTTTCTATGATACTAGTTTTTTAAGTTTGTGGAAAATAAAAAAAATACTTTTAATAAGTATTATCTAATAATTTATATTGAGTAAAAGTATTCTATTCTATCATGAAATGCCCTGGCAGATTAGACAAAATGACGAGGCACTTTACTATTTGCCTTTGGTATTTAACAAGCCGGCGAGGGTTTGCAAACAGACTAATCATTCAGTGTACAGACGACGTACTCCAGTGAAGGATTTATTAAAAACGGGTCAGGTAGTTTTTTAAAGAATCGCACATATACAAACATTCGGTAGAAACAGAGGAACTGCTTCTTTTAAAGTTGGTTAGATAGTTGCAATAGATAATCATTTTAGCATCTACTTCTTATTTTTCAGTCTACAATATCTCAATATCACTATTGCCCATAGGATTTTAACATAGGCTTCCTTATAGTGTCAAATCTTGTTCAATCTTGTTCCAGTTAGAATGGATGAAGAAGGTATTTGGAGAAAGAAATACGAATATAACATGTATTGCAGTAGTGCTTGTATTTGTATGTATGTATGTATGTATGAACAAATATGTTTAATATTAGTGTTCGGGGTCATCATCGCAAGACCTCAGTCGTCAGTGTGTTTCATCATCATCAGTACAGCCCATCACAAGTATACAGAGGTTTTCCCGAAGGATTGCCACAAAGCAAGGTCCTGAATCACTTGCTTCTATCGTCTTTTTGCATCTCTTACGAGGTCATCACTCCATCTAGTAAAAGTAACAGTGGTAGAGCCACGCGGCAGCTTTTGCTGTCGCACGGATGGGCCGGCTCGAACCGGGGTGATACCACGACCTCACAGAATACCAGCGTGAAGTAGAGGTTTACCTCTGCGTTTCGCTTGGTGAGTGCAGGTGGCCGGAGGCCCTTTTTACTGGAAATGAGGCATTCCATCTTAGTCCTCACGAGTGACAACGCATCTGCATTTTGATTCGCAAATGAGGATAGATGTAGATGTCTATGGGCCGCAGCAACCACTTACCATGAGGTGGACTGTGTGCTCGTTTGTCACCCTTATCCTATAAAAAAAATCTAGTGGGTCATCCCTGCACTGTACGGTTCTTGTTTCTTTGAGCTATATGGTTATGATCCACCCATTGTTATTTCAGCTTACTGATTCGTTACGTTATGTCAGATCGAACAGACTGCGACTCTTAAAGAGGCATTTTGCGTTCGCAAAAAATGGAGTGGTCTACTTAAACAGTCCATACACGCGTTTGAGAATATGCGGAGAAGTGAATTGGATGCCTGGTGCAAAAAAGGGCAGACCACCAGCTAACATAGCTTATAACTATGTAAACAGAAATAATTTCCAAAAATTGCAGCCAAAATTGGTTTCATCTGCCACATCAGTGCTTGTCACCGAAGCTCTAATGATTGAGACGCAGAAGTTATATAGTCACCGTAGCGGTAATCGGCATGAAGGATGTTTGTCAGTTACTCTGGTTCTATTACGGATATTCTCATTCCTAAGTCTATTACGAAGAGACACTCAGCCCTCTCCATAGCTCGCTGAGCGACTTTGAGTTTCCTCATGCGGCTAGCAGAAAACGACCAAGTCTCAGATCCATGTGTCATCAGTAGCAACACGCATTAATTTTATATTCTTGTTTTCAAGTTTCGGGTGTATTATCTCTACGTTGTTCCGATTTTCCTACACATAGTTTTACTTACATTGTTGCTTGTAAATTGATTATATAAGTATATGGCAACCGAAGTCTGTGTAATTAGCATAAAAACAATAACAGTATACTTTTTTGTTAAAACTGTGACGTTTTCTTTGGATTCTGTTATAAAATGTAAAAATTTTAATTGTAAATGTTTTAATTGAATTCATAATAAAAGCAATATTTTTAAAATGTTCTCCGGTCTCTGCACAAATTTCCTGATCGAGACAACAGTGTGTCTATAATATACTAATATAGCTGTATCGTCGCTCTACCACGTGGTAATGCTGCAGCTATATTAGTAGTATAGTTTTGTGGCACTAATAAGTCGGCTCGACCGGGGAAGTACCACGCTCTCACAGAATACCAGCGTTAAATAGCAACTTAACGCTGCTGTTTTTTGGACGGTGAGTGTAGAGAATCAGAGACCATTTTTGTTAGATATAGATATAGATGTCTATGGGCCACTGCAACCACTTACCATCATGTGGACTGTGTTGGTCACCCTTATCCTATAAAAACCATGGGAAAACATTTTCACATTTTTGTCTGATATTAATAAAAGCAGGGCAGGGGTTTTGCTTCCAACTTATGCACGTGTTGCGACCTTCTTTAAAATGGATACATTTATTTTTTATTTTCAACTGATTTAAATGTAACTAACCCCAAGATTATCTCAATACATAACTGAAAACAAAGTACAAATTGGTTTCAGCATTCTGGATATCCACCGACCGTTGGCGAACGTCCAGGTCCACCTTCCGTGGACCCCCCCTTTTTTGAAAACCCCGACTTTTCGACAAAAAATAAGATTGACTTCATTATCACGACTAGACGACAACTATTCAATGACGTATCATTGGTCGCGAGGGTTAAAACTGGTAGCGATCACCGAATGGTAAAAGGCTCACTGAACCTTAACATTAAGTTGGAGAGGTCACGTCTAATGTACTGACTGATGATCAAATGGCAAGAAGATACCACACGAGACGAAAGTATATACCCAATGTCTTTAATATAAAACTACAGGTTGATGAGCATAGCGTTAGAAATCAAGCTGTAAAACTTTTTAATAGACTACCTAATGCCCTAAAAACCATAAATAATGTTAAAATTTTTAAACAAAGGTTGAAATCTTTTTATTGGAAAAATGTTTCTATTCAGTGATTGATTATATTGAGTTTGGTAAAAATTAATATTGCATGCATTATTTAATTAATAATTAAGTTGTAGACATTTTTAGTAAACACGTATAATGTAATGAGGAGCGCGGTGGTAGATACAAGGGTTTACCGGGGCTCTAACGTAGGGACGGATCATTACTTGGTCTTATGCCGAATTAATGGTCTTTTCAGACGTTGGAGGCATCGGACATCTGTGTCTACCACTGCTTTACAGCGTATAAGAACAGAGAGGTTACAAGATGAAGGTGTGAGAGAGAAGTTCAAATATAGATTGAGAGAAAATATAAGTGGTATGGCTGAATTGTGTATGAATGATTTAGACTTGGAGACTGTGTGGTATAATGTCAAGAAAGCTTTAGTGGATGCAGCTACCGAAGTATGTGGTGTAAGTAAGAGAACGAATGAAAGGAAAATTAACACGTTATGGTGGGATGATGAGGTACGGATGGAAGTTGAAGCAAAGAAGAAAGCATGGCTAGATTTACTAGCAACCAAGGCTAGTAATTCTAGCAGTATGAATGATGATATTGAAAGGAAAAAGGCAGTCTTTAGACACCTAAATAAGAGAGTAAAAGAAGTAGTTGAAAGGAAAAAGCAAGAAAGAACGGATATGAATGATAGAAGAATATCGGATAACTTCCAGGCAAACATTAAAATGTTCTGGAAACTCGTAAGAACTACCAGGGGACATTCAAAACAGCCTAGAATGAATGCTATACGAGACCAGAATGGCTGTATTCTGAATGACGAAGTTTTGAGTTTAAGGAGATGGAAGGAATACTTTGAAAGCGTGTTTATGAGTGATGAGACGTTTGAATTAAATGAAATAGAAATTCCGGAAGAAGAGGAAATAGATAGAGATATAAGTATAGATGAAATAATGGAAGCAATGAAAAGTATGAAAGCAGGTAAGGCAGCCGGTTATGATAGAGTATCTCTCGAAATGCTAAAGGCTGGAGAAGGAGTGGTGGCAGACCTGCTGTGCACCTTGTTTAATTTATGTTGGGAACTTAAGCGGGTACCGGGAGACTGGTGCAAAGCCGTGATAGTCCCAATATATAAGGGAAAAGGATCACAGCAGGACTGTAAAAACTACGGTGGTATCAGCCTTCTTAGCATTGTGGGAAAACTGTATGCGAAGGCACTAATTGAAAGATTTATGAAAGAAACTGATGGAAAAATTTGGGATGTGCAAGCGGGATTTAGAAAGGGAATGGGATGTACGGATCAGGTCTTTTCCATGCGCATGATCGCGGAGAAGTTTTTGGCCAAAAACCAAAAAGTTTTTTGTGCGTTCATAGACTTGGAGAAGGCTTATGACAGAGTGGACAGGGATGTGTTATGGCAAACACTGAACTCATTTGGGTTGAGCGCTGGCTTGATACAGGCATTGAAGTCTCTATATAGGGACTCTAGTGCTTGTGTCAGGATCAATGGGGCCTACTCAGACTGGTTTGGCATCCATAAAGGTGTCAGACAGGGCTGTGTGGCTTCCCCGTGGCTGTTCAACCTATTTATGGACAGTTGTTTGGAAAATTTGAAAGCAGAAGAATGCGGGTTAAGAATAGGTGAGTTAACCGTCAAATGCCTTTTGTACGCCGATGATCAAGTCATACTTGCGTCGTCGGCAGCCGAGTTGCAAATGATGGTTACATTAATGAACAGGACATTAAAAGAAAAGGGAATGAAAGTGAACGCAAGTAAGGCGAAAGTTATGGTTTTTGAAAGAGAAGAAAGTAAAACGATATGTGAAATAAGAATAGAAGGGGAGTTGGTAGAGCAAGTAGATGAGTTTGTGTATTTGGGATGTGTGTTTAGCAGGGATGGTAGATATGATCAGGATATAGAACGACGAGTGAATGCAGGAAATAGATTGAATGGGGCTCTACACTCTATTGTGAAAAGTCAGAATGTGTCCAAAAAGGCACGTTTGGCAATTCACAATGCTGTGTTAGTGCCTACTTTAATGTATGGTAGTGAAAGTTGGGTATGGCAGAAGAAGCACGAGAGTAGAATAAATGCTGTAGAAATGCGGTTATTACGTAGTATGCTAGGGCTGAATCTGAATGACAGGGTGAGAAATAGTGTGATAAGAGAAATGTGTGGTTTGCAAGATGATGTTGTGACTAGGATTAAGAAAGGAATGCTTCGGTGGTTTGGTCATGCAGAAAGAATGAATGAGGAAAGAGTGACAAAGCAAATTTATGTTGCAGAGGTGAATGGCAGAATCGGAAAGGGTCGCCCTAGGCGAAAGTTTATCGACCAAATAGGCGATATATTGAAAATGGGCCAAATTAAGAGTACCTTTAACCGACGAGCGTGTATGCGTAGGTATATGGATGTGGAGGAAGCGAGAGAGGTGTGTCAGGATCGTGCCAAATGGAATTCCATAGTCTCTGCCTACCCCTCTGGGTGACAGGCGTGAGTGTTTATGTTATGTTATGTTATGTTACGTATAATGTTAATTAATTACATTTAATATTTTATTTTACAATTAAGTTTTCCCACACAATGTATATTGTTTTTGGAATTAATGACTATGATTTTACTATGACTACAATGACGTTAACGTTTCGTCCCCTTCGTGCTCTAATCCAAAGTCCCGAAAACTTTCAGCTCAAGTAACGAAATCGTTTTCAGTGCCTAGAAGATTGCAATGCAGTGGACGATATGAATAACAAGCTCGTGGAAACTGTCCATATGGTAGGAGCTAAGTTCTGCAAGACCCGCTGCAGAAGAACACAAATGCTCTCCGATCACACCCTCAATCTCATGGCTGTTAGACGGGAGATGAAGCTGCAGTCTTCAGTAGTGTTAAATATGCGAACGGGAACAAGTGAAACTATGTATAGCTGAGTACTGACCTTTTATTTGAATGCAACTATTTATAAGATGGACGCAGCCATCACTATACCTACATTTAAAGCTATATATAACAATCCTCCCTCTAATTCTACAAATATACACACATAAATTTTAAGCATACATCTATACAGAAAAAAGGCTTATAATTAACATTAGGTATTGGACGCAATACTCTTCCCGATGTATCCGTCCTTGAAATGAGAACGTGGTCACTCCGGGGCTCTAATCTTTCCACGATCTCATTATCTGCGCTGGCCTCTGAGTATTTTTCACCCTGTGACAGCTCCGACGGTAACACGCTTTCCGTTGATTGTGATTCAGTGGATGATGGAGACTGATGACATCCCCTTTCCCCTTCCATATTTTGAGTCTCCTGGACGCCCTCATCGTCAGAGAGTGCCTGTTGTGTCGACACGTTTGTAGGATGCGCATGCGTGTTAGTGATAGCTGGTGTAAAGTCAGATATTTCGACAGAACTAAAGTTATCGTAGTCTTTGTAAAATTTTGTACCCATATACGGTATTATTTGATTTTTGTGCTTTTTAAACACTAGAGAACTTGCAAGGTCTTTTATTACCTATTTTTTTATTACCGTGCCTCTTTTCCACACAAATCGTTTATTCTAATTATTATTTTTATAAAGGACACTGTCCCCTTCTTTAAAACACTTTTTATTTGTTCCTCTATACGCTTTAATCTGCAAAGACTGATAGTGTTTGAACACTTCAGCGAGAGTATCAGATGAGGACGACGGTGTCATAGGATTAACTCCAGGCGCGACCGAAGTTTCGGACCAAAAACCAACTCCGCCGGTGAAAGCCCTGTTGTAATGTGCACTGAGTTTCTATAATCGAAAAGATATTTTAATAAGCAAAGGTCTTTTTTTAAATTGTTGTTATCTAATAAAGAAAACTAGATACCCTTCTTTATAACCTTTACATATCTTTCTGCCTGACCGTTACTAGCCGGATGATAAGCTGAGATGTCACATGCGATATTCCGTTTGACACACAAAACTGCGAAAATTCTTCTGATACGAAGCATGTTGGATTGTCACTAACCAGCGTATGAAAGAGACCGAACCTAGACATAAATTCGTATAACTTAGATATCACGGCAGATGAGGACGTACTATTTATTTTGTATGCTTCGACCCATTTCGAATACGCATCAACGATTACTAAGTATACTTGGTTATACATGGGACCAAGAAAATCAATGTGCATTCTATAGAACGGTTGAGGTGGGTATGGCCACACAGCCAGCGGTGCCCGTACCGGTGATGGTCGGAGTTGTGTGCATACCACACAGCTGCCGATCATCTCTTCGATAGCTTTATCTATACCTACCGGGGAACCAAATCCTACTCCTTGCTTCAGCTTTACACTTCACAATACCTAAATGTGATTTATGAAGTTCGGGCATGACCTTTTTACGCAAAGTAATAGGTATCACTACTTTATGGCCTCGCATGACAATACCGTTTTCGTAAGAAAGTTGAGTTTTACACAAAAAGTAAAGGCGTATTTTTGCATTCGCTACTTTTTTTTGGCCAACCCTCTATAATGTATTGAGCTACCCTATTTAACTCTAAATCTTTTTTTTGTTTCCTCACGTAAATTTTGTAACGTTACAGGTAAACTCGAGTCTATCACGAAATTAACATATGAGGCCCTATCCTCAAAAAAGTCCGGCGCCTTGCATATCTCACGGTCCTCCACGGCGCGTGATTCAACGTTACTTACGCTCGCGCGGGACAGATAATCGGCGCAGTTATCGGCACTGCGAACGTACTCAATTTTAAAATCATATGCGCTTAAAACTTTGTATAACGCTGCAACCTGTTAGCCGATACCTCTGGTATATCCCGATAAGAATATATCCCGAATATACTTATTAACGGCTTATGATCTGTTCGGAGTATAAACGGGACAGATCTTCCGTATAGGTATTGGTGAAAGCGACGTACCCCAAATATAATTGCTGTTGCTTCCCTTTGTATTTGCGAATATCTCCTTTCGGCTGTATATAACGTGCGCGACGCGAACGATACAGGACGCTCCACTCCATCGTTACCGACTTTAGACTTATAATCCACTCGTTGAAGCGACAACTGTCAAAATAATTTTCGCATTAGTGTTAAAATGAGCTAGAATTTGATCGGAAACGAGAATATTTTTAATCGCATTAAATGCATTGCTGTGTTTAGCGTTCCACTGCCACTTACAATTTTTTCGTAATAAATTATACAAGGGACGGAGAATTAAAGATGCGTCGGGAACAAAATTCCTGTAGTAATTAACAAGACCAAAAAATGATTAAAGTCCTTTTATATCCTTTGGGACCTGTGCATTTAAGATGGCATTTACTTTCTGAGGTGATTTTCTTAACCCGTTTTTATCAATCACGTAACCTAAATATTCTACCTGATCTTTAAAAAAGTCACATTTTGTTTTTTGGAGAGTTAATCCTGCATCTTGAAGCCGTTGGAAAACAATATGTAATTTATTTAAATGTTCTGATCTAGAAGATCCTGTTACCAAAATATCTTCCAGCAAGCACAACACTCCTTCTAACTCCGAAAGTACACCTTCCATTACGCGTTGAAAAATAGCAGGGGCTGGAGCTAAACCGAAAACTAATCGGGTATATCTAAATAATCCTTTATGAGTGTTAATGCAAGTAAGATTTTGTGACTCTTCATCTAAAACACACTGAGCATATGCTTGCGAAAGATCTAGCTTACTAAACTGCTGCCCCCTGTGTACTCGTAATTTAGTAAATAACCCCTGAGCTGTAGGCAATGGATACTGATCAACTAATAATTGCTTATTTATGGTTACCGAGTAATCTGCGCACAGACGAATCGAACCGTCACGCTTCAACATCGGCACAATGGGTGACGCATAATCGGAATACTCGACCGGTTTCAAGATGCCCACATCTTGAAACTCCTTATCTCTCTTATCTCTTAGTGCAAAAGCTACAGGGCGCGGCTTGAAAAATATAGATATCGCATCTTTTTTATATTAAGTTTTATCTTATATTTATTAAATGTTCCTAGCTCGTCCGAAAAAACACTAGGGTATTTGGCTTGAAACTTTTTAATGAGGTTTAATTGATTGGTGGAGTAATATACGGGCAACAATTCTAATTTATAAAAAGATAAAAAATCTCTGCCTAAAAGAGGTGCGCCGCCGTCGCGAATAATATATACATTTAAAATATAAGTTATATCTGTATATGTAAATTGTAGTCGCGCTATACCTATATAGTGGATATTATTGCCAGTATACGTTAGTAGTTGGTTATTGGCTTGTGTCAATGGCGCATCCTTAAAGTACTTTAAATACGTTTGTTCGGAAATCGCAGTGACAGCCGACCCGCTATCAATTTGGAATTTCATCGGTATATTTCTAACATAAATTATCACAGTCATTGGCTCTCCTTTAAATGTTTGAATGTCATAAAACTCACCGACATCGCCGTTGTCATCAACATGCTCGCCGTTTATGAAATTTATTTTTTTACACATACGACGCAAATGCCCTTTTACGTTGCACTTTTTGCACTTATAGTTAGCAAATCGACACTGTGCTGCTGTATGATTTTTGAAGCCGCAGACAGTACACAACACTATCACTAGCACCGCTTTTGGAGTTAATCTCGAACAGCAGCTCGGTTCGGAGCGGCCCCGGTAGCTGTGCCGGCAACGCCCCGAAGACGCCGCTGCTCCAGCGCGCGCACTCCGCACGCTCTCCGCTAACTCCACGGCTTTAGCCAGAGTCAAATCTTTTGGATCCTGAGCGAAAAATTTTCACGCTCCGCTCCCGGTAGCATTCCCATTACAAAATGGTCCCTTAATGCTTCCTCCACGTTTAGGAATCCACAGTGTGCTGTCATCTCACGCAGTCTAGCAGCCCATTGTGTGTAGCTCTCGCCCACTTCTTGTGCTGCTGAATAGAACTTGTACCTCTCGCCGAACCCACATCTTTTTGGCGTAAAGTGATTGTCCAAAAGCTTCAATATATCTTCGAATGGTACTGACTGGAGGTCTTTCGGCAATGCTAAATCTGTTGCTAGCTTATAAGTAGCTTCGCTGAGTGCAATCAACAAGATTGCTCGTCGCTTAACACCAGAGCAATCTGTAGTCTCACTGATTTCGTTTGCAATAAATCATTGCATAAGCCGACCTTTATACACTTGCCAGGTCTGTGAATTATGGTCAAAACTAGTTAATAACCCAAAATGAGCCAAGACACATGAGATTATAAGAGAGATTGATAGGTTCTATGGGCAGCTGTAGACATCATCGTTAGAGCCACACACAAGTGTGAGTAACGATCCCAGAGTCTTATTCGATACTATTCCGATTATATTGCGGACGTCAGTCTGAGCGAGATTAAAATGACTCTCCAGCACCTTAAAAACAACATGTCCCCGGGTGAGGATGGAACTACAGCCAAGCTTTTGAAAGCGGGTGGAAAACCAGTACTTGAAGTCTTCCAGAATATTTTTAATTTCGCCTTCCATGGTGGCACTACTCTGGAGGCGTAGAACTGAAGTGCGGTGGTATTTTTATTCAAGAAAGGCGACAATGCTCTCTTAAAGAACTACAGACCGATTTCCCTTCTGAGCCGCGTCTTCGTGCTGTTTTCGAGAGTCATTACGAATAAAAAGCCACATACACACCCTATGAAAAATTGTACAGAAGTTCGAGGAGCACAATTTGCCACTATGTCTTGCATATGTGAACTATGAAAAAGACTTTGAATCGAAGCGGTGTCAAGTTGAATTTCGGTATATAGACGTGCTGAAGTGTTTGTACAGTAGGGTTATGATGGCTATCCGAGTACAGAACTAGAGTACAAAATCTATCGAACTGCAGAGAAGTGTAAGAGTGTGTGACGTTATAGCCCCGAAACTCTTCACCGATGCATTGGAAGACGTTTTCAAGCTACTGGACTGGAATGGATACGGTATTAACATCAATGGCGAGTACATCACTCACCTTCGATTTGCGGACGATATATTCTTTATGACAGAATCGCTCGAGGACCTTAACACTATACTCAATGACCTCAATAGTGCCTTTAAACGGATAGGTCTTAAGATGAACATGGGCAAAACAATGATCATGTGTAGCATCCATGTCACACCTTTGCCAGTAGTAGTTGGGAGCACTAAGCTCGAAGTTTTTGGTGAGTATGTTTACCTGGGACAATTATTCCGACTAGGTTAGTCCAACTTCGACCGAGTGGTCCAATCGACGGATTCAATTCGGCTGGGTAGCGTTTGGGAAATTACAGCGCATCTTCTTGTCAGGTATACCTCAAAACTTGAAGATATTAGCGTGCACAAACAGGTATATAGTTTTAATATTGCTTGATTTACGTATACGATTATTATCAACAAATATACTTAAATAAAGCCATATATTATACAATATTTAAACTTATCGTTTTAATCAATGACTAGTGTTTTTGGGATCATTAATAACTTAAACGTCTCTCATTGGAATCTCTTGGACGTGATCCAAATAACTAAGCGAGTTGTGCAATCTGCAGCAGCCAGTACCTAAGCGGCGAGTTCAAGTTATGATCAGATTAAAACTGCTCCGAGCGGTTAATTAGAAAGTTTTATCTCTCCTTAAATATTAAGTTTAAACTTATTTTGAATACGTTTTTACATTTCAGAGCCACTGCTCCAAATACAAGAGGAATACAAGCGTGAAATAGCAGCTTTATGCTACTGTGTTTTGTATGGTGAGTGTAGAGAAACACAGACTCTGTTTACTGAAAACGAAGCATTCCATCTTAGTCCTCCGAGGTGGAGGCATTTGCATTGGGTCCTTAAACGAGGATAGTTGTAGATCCCTATGGGCCACATAATCCACTTTTTTATAGGATAAGGGTGACAAACGAGCACACAGTCCACCTGATGGTAAGTGGTTGCTGTGGCCCATAGACTTCTACATCTATCTTCGTTTCCGAATTAAAATGCCGATGCATGCAGCCGTGAGAACTAAGATGGAGTGCCTCCTTTTCAGTAAAATGGGTCTCCGATTCTCTACACTCACCATACGAAACACAGCAGCATCAAGGTTCTATTTTACGCGGGTATTCTGTGAGAGCGTGGACCTTCCCCGGTCGAGCCGACTTATTCGTGCTACAACTATGCTACTAATATAGCTGCAGCATGGTTCTACCACGTGCTTTTTCACCATCAATTTGGCTGTGTGATCGTTTGTAACCCTCATTCTATATAAAAACAAAGACACTTCCTTACATATTATTGAAAACCACGTAGTTGCTGCTTAAGATAGTTGACTATCTCATTACATCCCATGGGTGCCGTAATATGCGACAGGAGAAACTGAAATAGGAAATGGTCAGCAGCATCTTCCTGATAACTGCACAAAATAATAAAATCTACAATCTCCACCACGTGTATAAAATGTGGCAGCTATGGTAAATATCCTATCCTTTAATACATAGCAAACCCGGAAGAAATATCCCAAATATTTAACAACTACTTTACAAACATCGGAAAAAGTAGTATTAATAATGTAAACAATGCGAAGGCTCTTATATTACGAACAATTTTAACTTAAACACAATGTTCCTTAAACCCATGTCAGTAAATGAAGTAAAATTAGAGGTAATGACCTTAAATAAAACCAGCTCTGTAGGTTACGATGGCATAAATACACACATATTGAAGTCATGCATTGATAAAATAATTGACATATTGACTCATCTTGTCAATTTGTCGTTCTCATCAGGAAGCTTTCCAGAAACATTAAAATCCTCCATTGTAAAACCTATACACAAACGTGGCAATAGAAACGTCGTTAGCAATTATCGTCCAATTACCCTTGTACCTATACTTTCAAAAGTATTTGAAAAGTGTATGTATAAAAGGCTCGTAGAATTTTGCAACAAGTTTAACATTATAAATAAAAATCAATATGGCTTTCAAAAACATAAATCGACTAACTTAGCTATTCATCACCTAATCAATACATTGTTGACCAATATTAATGATAATTATTTGACTACGGGACTGTTTTTTGACTTAACTAAGGCATTTGACTTCGTATCTCACGATCTATTATTAAATAAATTGGAAAAAATAGGAATAAGGGGTATTACGTTGCAATGGATTGCTTCGTATTTAACAAATCGTACACAATGTGTCACGATAACAAAATTAATCAATAAAGAACTAAGAACATATAAATCCAACTACCTTAAAAATATTAATGGGGTTCCACAAGGCAGTATCTTAGGGCCCATATTGTTTATAATTTATATTAATGACATATCTGATGCGACAAGTCATGAATGTATCACATACGCTGATGACATTTCAGTTATAGTTAGGACTAAAAAAACTAAGAATGCAATATATAATCATGAATTGGACATAAATAATACTATCGATAATATACTTGAATGGCTACAAGCTCACAATTTAAAAATTAATTTCGTAAAATCAAATTATATTCAATTTAATAAATCAAAGCATAACCAATACAATTTCAAGCTAAACATTATAAAAATCAATCACATAGAAAAAACTAAATTTTTAGGTGTTGTCATAGACCAGAATCTGAACTGGAAAGCACATATCGATGAAGTTTGTAATAAAGTAAACAAATGTTCTTACGCGCTTAACCAAATAAAAAAAGTGACTGACATAAAAACGTCTGTTATGACTTACCGAGCATATGCCGAGTCTATACTCCGTTATGGACTGGTCATGTGGGGAAATAGTCCGGATTGGAATCGGGCATTTATTGCGCAGAAAAAGTGCATTAGGGCAATCTGCGGAGTACGACCCGATGAATCGTGTCAGCCTCTATTTAAAGGTCTTGGAATACTGCCACTACCAACGATGTATATTTTAGAAGTTTGTGTTTTTGTGCAGAGACACAAACAATTATTCGAAAAAGCTTGTGAGATACAGACTACTCGCTCACGTAGGGACCCACACAAGCTCGTACTTAAGGATATACCTAAATCACAAAAATATGGCAAAAGTTGCCTTACCATGTGTGTCCGAATATATAACAAACTCCCGGACGAACTTAAAACCCTAAATATTACATTGTTCAAAAAGAAATTGTATAAATGGCTCAATGAAAATAATTTCTATAGTGTAAAACAATTCTTGGAAAAAAAAATTTGATTATGTACTAGATAATATTTATTAAAAAAATTCATTTAATTTTTGTAAAAATATAAAATAATAAAATATAGTATTGTAACAATATCTCTTTGACTAAGCTGTGCGACTATTACTAGATATTGAAATTGACATGTAATTAATTATTATAATATTATTTCTCTTTGTTAACTAAATTAGGTGACTAATGTATTTCTAATAGTTAAAGAAAATTTGACATTGTTTAAAAATATTTGCATGCTATGTAAAGTAAGCAAAACATGAGCGCTCGATTTTTACCTGTGAACAACATATATACCATGTTTTACGCAAATAAAGATTATTATTATTATTATTAAATATGAGGCAATTTATACAACATGTAACAAAAACCCTGTGGTTCCCGTTAAGTACGTTATCAGGATCAATATTCAAACCTAGAGAAATAACTTTTTTTAAAAAAACTCGACCATATTTTTTTTATTTCAATAAAAAAACTTTGTGTGGTTTTATTACCTCTTACTGACACTAGCCGATGCTAAAGCTAAGTAAAGCGGGGTCTTTGACAATCCTCTTACTCCCCAGACAATGCAGAGGTAATAAAACCACATACAATTTGCGTACAATTTTTTTTTAAATAAAATAACAAAAAAAATTGTTCGAGTTTTTAGAAAAAGTTATTTCTATACGTTTGAATAATGATCCTGATCACTTACTCAACGGGAACCACAGGGTTTTTGTTACATATTGTAGAAGGCTATCTTTAACTTTTGATAGTCTGCATTGAATGGTAAATGATCTTATTAAGATTCCTTATTTCTGCCATATTAATATTAACGCTATAACTGCTAATCGAGGATAGGTGTCTATAATCCACCATGTAGACTCTATGCTCTATGACCGTGTGTCATACTATAAAAAAACTAATACAACACGCATTGACCATGATCTGTGATGATCCTGATAATTATTTTATTTTTTCCTGGTGATCTTTTTTTTTCATAGGATAAGGGTGACAAACGAGCACACAGTCCACCTGATGGTAAGTGGTTGCTGCGGCCCATAGACATCTACATCTATCCCCTATTACAAATCAAAATGTAGATGCGTTGTCACCCGTGAGGACTATGATGGAATGCCTCATTTCCAATAAAAAGGGCCTCCGGCCACCTGCACTCACCAAGCGAAACGCAGAGATAAACCTCTACTTCACGCTGGTTTTCTGTGAGGTCGTGGTACCACCCCGGTTCGAGCCGGCCCATCCGTGCGACAGCAAAAGCTGCCGCGTGGCTCTACCACTGTTACGATACGATCTTAATCAGGATACTACGATAAATTATTATATTGTCATCGGTCTTCGATACGAGTGCAAATTTTCAAGTTAATCGGCCGTCTACAATTTGGTGAAAATTACATTAAAATTTTACGTTGCGTAGTAGATAGATACACGCGAAGCTAATAAAAGTATGTTAATAAGCAGTCGACTATACGTAATGTGTTACAATTTATTTTAATAGTGTTGATATTACATGGCCTTGACACATGTAAATTATACGGTCTTTGAGTGCACAGTATGGCGCCAACTTTATAGCTAATAAGAGGTTACAAGTGTACCCGGTTGATTTATGCCCTCTTTAGTTATACTGCTCGCCTCTGAGAATAAAGCTATTGTAACAGCCTTTGGCTATATAGCGAGCAATGTAACTAAATGTATGTCGAATAACGTGCAACATTTTAAGTGTTTCTTCATATAATGTAAAATAATTTAAAAAAAACGAGCGAGAAATATTTTGTTACATGTAGCTCAAAATCATATTATTATTATCTCTACAAATAAATAAAATTGAAGTGTCTGTTTGTAATGTTAAAATAACAGCTTTTTACTATTAAAAAACATATTTTTAAAGTTTTTGTCGGTCTGTCTGTTTTTTTCGGCTAATCTCCGAAACGGCTGGACCGATTTCGACGGGACTTTCACTGGCAGGTAGCTATTGTTCCAAGGAATAACTTAAGCTACTTATATTTGAGAAAAAGTTCTGAGCAATACAATTAAAACCCTAAATTACACGCGGGCGAAGTCGCGGGGTACAGCTAGTCTATACGTATAAATACAGTTGAAGTTATGTTTGTAATATTGAAATGACTGGCTGTCATAAATAACTATTATTATAATTTTTATCTCTCTGTCTGCAAGTCTGCTAATCTTCGGCATAGCTGAACCGATAGTGATGAAACTTTACGAACAGACAGAGAGCAATGCCAGGAGTAATATAGGCTATATTTTACCGACTTCAAAAAGGAGAAGGTACTCAATTTTACTGTATGTTTTTTATGTATGTTACCTCATAACTTTTTCTGGGTGAACCGATTTTGATTATTATTTGTTCATTTGAAAGCTGGTGCTTCTCATGGGGTAGCATATAAATATGATAAATGTCAAACTAACAGTTTTTGAGTTATTATTAATAATTTATATTGAAGTCGGTTGAACAAAATTTTTAAATTTAAATTATACTTATATAAAAAAATTAAACTTAAAAAATAATAATAAATTACAATAACAACAGCAGCCGAGGCGGGTCGATCGTAATGGAAGATATTGCTAATATCTGTCTTTTAATCGGATTAAAATGTAGTATCTTCAAGGCAAGAGCGAATAGGATAATATTTTGTTAAGATAAGTAAATGTGCTTTACCATATTCGGATATATCACCACTTACTTTTATTTGAGATAACAGGCCAGCACTGGCTTATAATAGTTCATCCACCAGTTAATTAATTACAGGAAAACTCAGTTTTTAATTGCCTTATAGATCGTAGCTATCATGCTTGACAGGCGCTTGACAGTCTCTTGTTGCATACAATTTGTTGCCTCTTACGACATCTTGCACGGTGGACACGTAGCAAATAGTATACCCTACTATGGTAATCCCAACGAGACGCGATACCAAATGTAAACTAAATCAATGCAAGGTTTTTAGGAATGGCAGGGGTGCGTAACTTTTTGATAGTAAGATTATATATTTAAGTAGACAATATAGTTTTAATAAATGTCTAGCAAACCAAAAAAAATGACTTTTTATAAATTTTGTTATAATTGAAATTATTGTATAATGTAGATTTAAACTAAATAACGAGAATAATAATAACGTTTCTGAATATCCCTTGCCTAACAACTGTGTGCCCGGTGTATGGTAACAGGCTTGCCCACTGTTACATAGGGACTTAAATATATTAGGAAAAATGTGGGTGTTAATATCTCTGCCCACTCCTTCGGGGATACAGGACTGATGATATGTTATGTTATGTTAATGAAAACGAGGATAAAAATATTTTTTGAGGAAATCATTGTTTATTCGGTCAGACGCCGATTCTTCTGAGTCTGTAGAGTCAAAATCAGAGTGATAATACCTATAGTAAATTTATCCGTCACGTCATCTACAATAAAATCAAATTTAACAAACTTATATTCTTCTTTTTGAACATGCTCCACACATTTCTTACACTGATCAGGAGTGTAACTGTAACATACCGTCACTTAATAATGCCTTAACTTTTTCAAATTTAAGCGTAGTATTATTTCTAGCTACGTGCTCCTTTACATCAATCTAAATCAACTCAATGGGGTTTATTTCACAATGTAAGGGCGATGTCTTAGGTTAAGTTTCTTTAACATATTTGTAGGTATTAATAACCATATTTTTTCATTCACAGTAAAACTAGTCACCTAAAATTAAAAATTTAATTAATATGATATACATAATTTACTTACATGCATCTTTAATAAAGTAAGAAAAGTTTTATTATTACAGTTGCTGTTTTTAAATAACTTTATGATAACTTTAAAGTACACTCCGAACCAAGAAGCTTTAATTAAAACTATTAAACAACATTCATATATATATCCTATTCCCATACGTACCTTTGTACGTTTCTTTCTCGGAGAAGTAAAATCTGTTGATTTATCTCTCGACATACTTGGTTGTGGCTCCATCATTAACCACTCTTAATAAAAAACAATTATCAATAATTAAATAAACAATAAAAATAACAACAATTTTAACAAATAACTTGTATCGTCAAGAGCGCGTTCCAAATGTTGGCGAACCCGTCTTGACCCTGACATGTTTTTGACAAATACATGGGATGGGAAGAGATAGATAATAGATTGTCAACTCAACAGTCGTTTTTAATGTAAATGACCTTTCCTATCGCTGCTAATTGGCTAATGTTTACACGATATCTATTTGTTACATTGTTTCTCTGTTCACTGAACACGGCATTAAACCAAAAATTTAACTGTGCAACTTTGCAGCAGTGTAATGGACAATAAAAGTTTAACACAAGTAATGCTTCCGCGAATTGTTTTCATTTCCTAAACGACAGTATTTTCTTTTCGGTGTAGTGGCATATTGCTGCAGCAAGTGCCATTTATATAACTTATATTACAGCATTTGACGTAGCAGTTAACGGATATTGAGAAATCGTATCACCGTTATAGAACTAAATAAATAAGTAAAACAGTCCCCTCTCTTCCAATTTTTATTATGTGCATTAAATGCGTTAGTTTAAAATTTTACCCTAACTGTGTTTAGCGTTCATAAACATGTTTTTTTTTTATAAAATGAGGTGGTAAAAGATCTTTCAGTTCACCTGTTGTTAAGTGGCTACAGCAGTCCATGGACCTCTGTAGCCAATTTCAAACGAAGATACCATCTACATTCATCCTCAAATATGAACAAAAGTGTATATGCGTATTTCACCCTTGAGGACTGAGATAGAATGCTTCGTTTCCATTAAAAAAGGTCTCCAGTTCTCTACACTAACCATACTAAACACAGCAGCATTAAGTAACAGCTTAATATAATGGTTTCTTATATTTACGCGAACACTACACATTTAAATTAAATCAATTTTACGGATTTTATCGCGTATATTAACTTATTTTATATATCGGGACAAAAATTTATATTTTTTTAATCTGGAGGTAACCGTGGTTAACTAAGTTATTGGGACGTCATACACCTCAGTCCCCCCGTGACCATGGGTGCTGTAAAGTGCTCGAAACGTCGGGAATATAAAATAAGTTAATATACGCGATAAAATCCGTAAAATTAGTTTTATTTAAATGAGCAGCTTAATAAATTTAACACTGGTATTCTGTGAATGCTACACAGAATACCAGTGTGAAATAGCAATTTCACATTGGTATTCTGTGAGAGCGTGGTCCTGCGCCGGTCGAGCCAAACCATTCGTGGTGCTACCATAATATAGTTGCAGCATGGCTCTACCAACACGCTGGTATTCAATTCTAATGTTAGTATATTTAAAGACTTAAGAGAAGCAACACGTCTCTCAGTAAAATACAACTCTTATACGTGGTAGAGCCATGCTGCAGCTATATTAATAGTATAGTTGTATAATGATTTCTTATATTTACGCGAACACTACACATTGAATAAAACTGTTTTAATAAAAAAAAAACTGAAGGTAGCCGGGCTAACTGTGACATCGGGACGTCAAACATCTCAGTCCCCCCCGTGACCATGGGTTGCTGAAAAGCACTTGAAACGTCGGGAATAATAATAATAAAATAAACGCGATAAAATCCGTAAAAAACAGTTTTATTCAAGTATAGCACGAAAGGGTCGGCTCGACCGGGGAAGGACCACGCTCTCACAGAATACCAGCGTAAAGTAGCAACTTAACACTGCTGTGTTTCGTATAGTGAGTGTAGAAAACCGGAGACCCTTTTTACTGGAAAAGAGGCATTCCATTTTAGTCTTCACGGGTGACAACGCATCTGCATTTTGATATCAAACGAGGATATATATAGACGTCTATGGGCCACAACGACCACTTAACATCAGGTGGACTATGTGCTCGTTTGTCACCCTAACCTATAAAAAAAATTGTCAAATTACATTTTACTGTGTATGTAATACAACGCGTAGTGGCTGTGGCGGTGAATCCACTATCCTATATCAAGTCATAGGTGACGTAAGAGGCGATAGAAGGAAAGAAACCAGAGATATGGATATGCAGCAGTACCTACCTGATAGTATTCAAAATAATACTATTAATTTGCAAATGCATCGTACTTTTACATTTACTTGTATAATATTATATGTGCATATTATGCATGTTACTATAGTCAGGAGACGGGCACCAGCGTCTTCCCAATAACGAATAAAAATAAAAATTGCGGTTATCAAGCCCCTTGCCAAGGTGGCAACTGTGGCAAATATCACCCTTTTGGGACAATCTATGGGGGAGGCCAAAAATCAGTTGTGGACTTTAATAGGATGTAACGGTAACGGTAACTCATGAATAATGTAAGTTTATTAACACGATATGGTTTACTTAGTTCTACCATATTGTTTTAATAAGGGTTGATTGCAGCGAATGAAATGAAAAGAAAGCATTGCAAAGCAAGCAATTTCAAAAAATCTGTATTAAATATACTTTGTAAGTAAGACAATATTTTTAATAAAGAATAATTTTTTCTAAATTTTCCACAACTTAAGTTTATAAGTATATATGTACGTTTATAAATAAGATTATAAGTACGAGGGTGGATTGAAAAGTACTCGGCCTAACACAGATCCATTCAATTCTAAAAATCAAATCTACCCACATTATTTAGTTCAGTTCAGACTAGTTCATTGTGTGAAGTTCGAAACGTGTGCAATAATTAGTTGTGATTTTATAAATTTATTAACAAAGTAATCGGACATAATTTCCGCGAATGGAGCAAATCGAGCAGCGTGCCGTCATTAAGTACCTCCATAAGAAGGGGCTATCATCAAAAGCCATCCATGATGACATGGTCAGTACATTAGGCGATTGTGCTCTGTCATATTCATCCGTCAAAAAATGGATAGCAGAATTTAAGCGTGGTAGAGAGAGTGTGAAAGATGAACCCCGCTCTGGAAGGCCTTCGACGTCAACTACTGACGAAAATATAAAAAAAGTACTTGATTTAATAATGGGAGACCGCAGATTAAAAATTAGAGAGATAGCCGAGATTATAGGCATCTCTTATGAACGAACTCAAAACATCATTGTCAACGAGTTGGGTTTCCACAAGGTGTCTGCGAGGTGGGTTCCGCGACTGCTTTCAGTTGAACAAAAAAGGACGCGATTGACTATTTCACGCGACTGTTTGGAGTTATTTGAAGCCGATGCAGATGATTTTTTGAATCGTTTTGTTACTATAGACGAAACATGGGTTCATTACTGTACACCGGAAACAAAACAACAATCAAAACAGTGGAGAAGACCTGGTTCACCACCCCCTAAAAAGGCTAAGTCGATTTTGTCGGCAAATAAGGTGATGGCTTCAGTATTCTGGGACTCGAAAGGTGTGATTATGATTGATTATCTTGAAAGGGGTCAGACTATAAACTCTGATTACTACTGCACCTTACTACGTCGTTTACGAGAGGAAATAAAAGAAAAACGTCGAGGAATGCTCAGAAGAAAAGTCCTGTTTCATCAAGATAACGCCCGTGTTCACACGTCAGTACAGTCAATGGCTGAAATTCACAACTGTGGCTTTGAACTGTTACCGCATCCGCCGTATTCACCTGATCTGGCACCATCAGACTTCTTTCTGTTCCCTAACCTAAAAAAGCACTTGGGAGGTCAAAGATTTTCGACAAACGACGAGGTCAAAGCAGCTGTAGACGCATATTTTGACTCTAAGGAAGAATCATTTTTTTTCAACGGTCTAAATGCTTGGAAGGGGAGGTGGCAAAAGTGTATTGAACTTGATGGTAATTATGTAGAAAAATAAAAATATAACTGATTTAGTATGTGTTTATTTTCTCGGTTAGGCTGAGTACTTTTCAATCCACCCTCGTATTTGCGCTGTAAACTCGTTGCTGTTACCCAATATCATGTTGTGTGCACATGTTTTGGAATTGCATCCAGATTGTAATTTTGCATTTATTATGTTCAGTTGTTCATGTTTTGATTTTATTCTGTTTTGTGTACCAAAATAAATAAATAAATTCAATCAGCCTAACGTAACCTTTATTTTAAATTGTTTTGCAATAAAGATTAAATAAATAAATAAAAAGTACTATTAGAAACAGAATGTAATTTTAAAATTACGGAATGTATGAAGTCTGAAGTACAACGTCCTCTCCCCCACCGTTCTACAGAAGTTGCAAATTGGCCAAATAGCTCGCGAGCTCCGACAGCGAACTGAATATCAGAATATCAATGCTAAGGCTTCAACTTGATTTATTCAACTGTAAAATTCAGTACAATATTCACTTTCAACTTTTTCCATTTATTCTTTGTCGTTGTGCTTCGCTGAACGTTAAATTCTAGTTTATCAATTTTTCGAGTCGATCAAATTGTTTGAACAACGTCCTTGTCTAACTGCTACAGTGTGTACCATTGTCAATGTGACATTATAGAAGTACCCAAAAACATTAATGTGTGAAGAACTGTAATGACAATGATGATTATGGCAAATACAAAAACTAAAAACTTGTATTATCATACGGTCTTACTACCAAAAATTACTTTATTTACACAGGAGTATTGACTAATAGTTGCTTCTGCAACGGCTTCGGCGTTGCGGGAAGTGCAGCCTGTTCACCCTTGCGTAGCAAGCGGGCGGGGGCTGCTCCGCCTCAGAGCCTACGACTTTACACATATACTCTAGGGGTAGGGCAGGCGAGACTACTACTATGGAGTCGGGGCGTGCTGATTCGGTTTTAATATTCGATTTTTGAGCATCGATATCTCAGATAGATAAGAGAGATATCGAAAAATGTTATTGTTATTTTCGGCGTATCTCGTCGAAATTTATGTGAATCTGCCTTCAAATCCGTGGCGCCGTAGGAACCGTAGAAGCCCTTAGATCTGTCTTCAATTAAGAATCAAAATTCAGATGCGTTTCCATCCTGAAGGACTAATATGGAATGCCTTATTTTCAGTAATAAAATTTTCCGATTCTCTACACTGCTTGCTTGCTTGCGCTGACCTTTAAATGGCGATCAGAAATCGAACAGTCTAGTGGTGCTGGGATTAGTGGTGACGTATGCAATTCTGGTGGGAGGTGCTGTTCAAATTAGGTACGATGACGTTTTATTTTATTCTTACTAAGGTAAGAAAATAAAAAAAATTAAATAATTTTCAACATCGTTAATGTAATGGATTTCCACAAAGTAACACCTGACTCTATTAATTATCTCAAAATTAAGCTTCTTTAGTTATTTTATTTTATAGTACAAACATACCTACATACAAACATCAAGCTAATAAAAGCGTGATAATAAATCAGAAAGATTGTAAAGGACGGTTATATTATATTAAACGTTTTTGTTTAATTTTCGTATTGTACTGTTCTTCGGAGAAATTGCTAGATCGTGCGGAAATAGGCCGATAAACTTCGAACTTTTGTTTTGAAGAGAACTAATAAATACTCAACAAAAATTTGGTAGATGTTACATTTTTAGATTGTTACGTTTTCGAAATTCAATTGAGAGTTTTGTATCTAGATGTGGTTATTTTACTCTATTAATTATATTAGGCCGGGGTAAAAGTTTCTTCGTATTTATATACAAATTCAAGACATTTTTTTTCAAACTTGAATTATATTTAATTATGATTTTGTTGCTATCTTGTAGGTAGTGAGTAACATAATCCCGTTACTGTAGAAATCTTGGGATTTTGATAAAAAAATGCGACAAGTAGTTTTGACAGTCCTCTCTTGATGTTAACATAATAAACGATGCCCTTCCAATCCCACCATACAGACAGCATCAACTTATTGCGTTTAAATCCGGCTTTCGCTAAAGTCTGTGGAGCGTGACCACCATTTGACCATAAACTTTTTCGCACGTGCTTGTCGTAGGTGATCCAATTTTATCACCAGTGATCGATCTTTTCAAAAATGGTTCGGTTTCTTTAATTTACAATAGGGAATCGCAAATGAGTACACGATTCATTAGGTTTCTTTCTGTGAGCTCGTGTGGTAACCAAATATCGAGCTTTTTTGTATAGCCAGACTTTTTCAAATGGATCAAAATTGATTTGTGGTCAATTCTCAATTCCTCGGCTATACCATAACTACTAATATGCCGATCTTGCTCCACTTTTTCAAAAATGGCATCGATTTTATCCCTATGGGGGTGGTCAGAGCAAGTTGCAACTTTGCCGTACACAAAACGTTTGAAACAACTTTGTTTGCTCTCTGGCAACTGTTTTTGCAGCTTGAGTCGCATTTTCTCTTTTTTGTAAAAAAACTTCAGATTGTAATTAGTACCTTTAGATACACTCATTTCAGCGGACAGAAAACTATTAAAAATGGCGGGAAAGAGTTTTTTTTACTTTGTAATTTTTAATGTCATGTATGTATTGATCGGTAAATGGTATGCGAAAGTGTTGATTGAAAGGGTTGTGAATGAAACAGACGAAAAAGTATGGAATGCACAAGCGGGATTTAGAAAGGGAATGGGATGTACGGATCAGGTCTTTTCCTTGCGGTGCATAGATGAAAAGTGTTTGGCTAAAAACAAGAAGGTTTATTGCGCGTTCGTGGATCTAGAAAAGGCATATGATAGAGTGGTGAGGAATCAATTGTGGTCAGCACTGTCCGTGAACGGTGTGAGCAGTATCCTCATACGAGAATTGAAATTTTTTTATAGGGATTCTAGTGCTTGTGTAAGGATAAAAGGGGCGTACACTGAATGGTTTGATATCGAAAAAGGTGTTAGACAGGGATGTGTAGCGTCACCGTGGCTGTTTAATCTATTCATGAAAAATTGTTTGACAGATTTAAAAGAGAATGGAAATGGGTTGAGAATGAATGAGTTACTCGTCAAATGTTTTCTCTATGCTGATGACCAAGTATTACTTGCGTCTTCGGCCGAGGAGTTGCAGGAGATGGTAACTGCTATGAGTAGAGCTTTTGTTAGAAAGGGAATGAAGATGAATGTAAGGAGAATGAAAGTGATGGTGTTTGAAAGAGATGAGGCAGTGACAGACTGCAATATCGTGATTGTAGATGAACAAATTGAACAGGTGAAAATGAAGCTTTGCACTCCTTTATGAGCAGTTGGAAGGTATCTACCAAGGCTCGTTTGACTGTGCATGAGGGGGTGTTGGTTCCGACATTCATGTGTGGAATTGAAAGTTGGGTATGGCAGAAGAAACATGAAAGCAGAATAAATGCAGTTGAGATGAGAGCGTTAAGAAGTATGATAGGAGTTAAACTGAGTGACAGGATAAGAAATAGTGAGATAAGAAAACGTTGTGGTCTGAAAGAAGATGTAGTGACAAAAATTGAGAAAGGTATGCTGAGATGGTTTGGCCATGTCGAGAGAATGAATGAAAAACGATTGACGAAAAAAGTGTATAAGGCGAGTGTGAATGAAAGTGTTGGAAGGGATAGACCTAGGCGGACATATTCAGACCAAATCAGGGACGTCTTGAAAAAAGGCCAGGTCAAGAACACCCTAAACCGTAGAGCATGTATGAAGGGAATAATGAAAGTGGACGAAGCGAAACAAGTATGTAAGGATCGTAGCAAGTGGAAAGAACTACGGGAAAGAGGCGTTATTATATGTATGTATGTATTGATATTGAAACCAGACAGATAAAAACAGTACAACCAAAGAAATTTGTTATCAATTTTATACAAACAAAATACGAAGAAACAATTTCCCTGACCTATTATTTAAGAAGCACACTATATTTTTATTAAGTTGATTAATAAATACATACAGGTGTCAAGTCGGAAAATAACCATTCAAAATAATGAAACTCGGTAAAAACGTTATGAAATTCGCCTGCAAAGCGAAGCAACTATAGCAGATCCGACATATAAGACAGTCTTTGTGGGAGGACTGCATTAATATAATATAAACTAATATACCCATAGATGGGTATATACTAATATACCCATAGACAAATACATCTATCCTTGATACAGAACCAAAATACAGATACGTTTTCACGCTTGAGGACTAAGTTGGAATGCCACATTGTGCTGCTATTTTACGCAATTCTATTAAACTATGTATATATTATTTGCGAGTGTGTCCGCGTTCGTTACCAGTCGAGAAAACCCATTGCTGCTACAGCCTTTATACACTGAGCGTGGCTTTTCCACGTAAGTACAACCACTTATCAACATACGTAATAACTTTATATCCCTTATAATTTAATAATTATTTTCCAGGGTTTTTAATTGTGTTCATTATGAGAATTTAATCAGGAAACTACAAAATTACGGTGTCAAAAATATTGTGCTTAGACTTATTATTTCATATTTAAGTAACAGAACTCAAAAAGTCGTGATCAATGGTAAAGCTTTCTCAGGATCAGTAGTATCAATGGGCGTTCCTCAGGGCTCGATTCTTGGCCCATTCCTGTTCTTAGTCTATATTAATGACTTACCTTATCTTGTAGGGGACAATCACGATATAATATTATTGATGCTATGATACCTCTTTTTTTAAACTCAAACGTCAGTCAATTAAGTTTGGCAAAGTTTAACGCCAACAATTTGCTCTTAAACGGCAATGAGACAAAATGTATAAAATTTTCAATACTTAATATTAAACATTCAAATACCAATGTGCTTTTAAATGGGGAAGAGTTGAGTTTTGTGGATACCACTGTGTTCCTTGGTATTACTATTGATGCGAAGCTTCAATGGGATCCCCATTTATGTAAATTAGCAGGCAGACTTAGTTCTGCAGTATATGCTGTAAGAAAGATTAAGAGTCTCACAGATATTGAGACAGCTAGATTAGTTTATTTTAGTAAAGTTCATAGCGTGATATCTTATGAAATTTTGCTATGGGGTAATGCGACTGACATCGAAGCTATATTTGCTTTGCAAAAGAGAACTATACGGGTGAATTATAATTTAAATTGTAATGAGCCCCTTAGAGGAAAATTTTAGGTAATGAACAAATTAACTTTGACTTCTCAATATATTTATGAAAAAGTAATGTATTTATACAAAACATAAATAGCTTTAATAAGAATAAGGATGTTCATATTTTAAACACTAGGAACAAACATAAGCTTGTAATGCCAATTACTAGATTCCACAGAATCAATAATTCATGTAGTGGGCAATGTATACGCTATTACAATACCTATCTATAATAAAATTTATCAATAAACAAGTTTAAATGTTTTATTAAAGGAAAATTGTACAAAAACCGTTATTATAATATCAAAGAATACATAAGTGGAAAAACACACTCGTATTAAAACACATTTAAAATGTATACAAACAAAAAAACAAAATGTTTGTAAAGTGGAATATGTTTACAAAAGTACCGCTGGGTTTTTGGCAGGTTCTTCCCAGGACAGAGGTATTTTTCGAACCAGTGGTAATTAAAAAAACGACTTTGAATAAGAATTAAATATTTTAACGTGAAATAATTGAAATATTTAAAGAAATATATTCAGTATGTGTATATATTTTTATAACTTTTTCCGTTATAATAAAATAAATTCCTCAAACAATGAAAATGTTCTTTTAATAAAAATATTATTAAAAAGAAGAAAACGCTTCTCTGGCATGAAACCGTGACAAATTTGGTCCAATTTTCTGCACGCGATGTTTAAATCACAAGCACATACCATAAATAATGCATGAAACGTATATTCTTTTATTTGTCGTTTACGCTGATGTTTTTATTGCATAAAATCTATTACCAAATTTATTTATTTATTTTTGATGCTTACGCGGTGATTTGTCTTTCTTAGGACTTTTCTTATATCCTCAGTTAAAATTTATTCATAGGATAAAATTAAAAAAAAATACAGTTTGATGAATAAAATAGTTCCCTTGTTTCAATTTATATTCAGTCAGGTTATTATTTATTTGATGGATAACTTAGCGTAGTAGTGTTGGGCTAAGTGGTGATTGGTACAAGTAATTGTGGGATGGTTCACGTGGTAGAGTCACACTGCAACTATATTATAGTTATAGCACGAATGGGTCAGCTCGACCGGAGTAGCACCACGCTCTCACAGAATTCCAGCGTAAAATAGCAGCTTAATGCTGCTGTGGTTCGTATGGCCAGTGTAGAGTGCTGAAGAAATAAGTCATTTGATCTTAACTTTCAGGGTGACAACACATGTGCATTTAGATTTAAGAATCATCTGACATAGAGGGATGATGTCTACGGGCCACATTACCACTTACCATTACGTGGACTGTGAGCTCTTTTGTCACCCTTATTCTATAAAAAGTTTCAATACCACGGGAAGTAATACTGTAAGATATAAAAGTTTTGCATGCCGAGCGCAAAGCGCGTGGCGTAAATGAGTTACTCGTCAAATGTTTTCTCTATGCTGATGACCAAGTATTACTTGCGTCTTCGGCCGAGGAGTTGCAGGAGATGGTAACTGCTATGAGTAGAGCTTTTGTTAGAAAGGGAATGAAGATGAATGTAAGGAGAATGAAAGTGATGGTGTTTGAAAGAGATGAGGCAGTGACAGACTGCAATATCGTGATTGTAGATGAACAAATTGAACAGGTGAAAATGAAGCTTTGCACTCCTTTATGAGCAGTTGGAAGGTATCTACCAAGGCTCGTTTGACTGTGCATGAGGGGGTGTTGGTTCCGACATTCATGTGTGGAATTGAAAGTTGGGTATGGCAGAAGAAACATGAAAGCAGAATAAATGCAGTTGAGATGAGAGCGTTAAGAAGTATGATAGGAGTTAAACTGAGTGACAGGATAAGAAATAGTGAGATAAGAAAACGTTGTGGTCTGAAAGAAGATGTAGTGACAAAAATTGAGAAAGGTATGCTGAGATGGTTTGGCCATATCGAGAGAATGAATGAAAAACGATTGACGAAAAAAGTGTATAAGGCGAGTGTGAATGAAAGTGTTGGAAGGGATAGACCTAGGCGGACATATTCAGACCAAATCAGGGACGTCTTGAAAAAAGGCCAGGTCAAGAGCACCCTAAACCGTAGAGCATGTATGAAGGGAATAATGAAAGTGGACGAAGCGAAACAAGTATGTAAGGATCGTAGCAAGTGGAAAGAACTACGGGAAAGAGGCGTTATTATATGTATGTATGTATTGATATTGAAACCAGACAGATAAAAACAGTACAACCAAAGAAATTTGTTATCAATTTTATACAAACAAAATACGAAGAAACAATTTCCCTGACCTATTATTTAAGAAGCACACTATATTTTTATTAAGTTGATTAATAAATACATACAGGTGTCAAGTCGGAAAATAACCATTCAAAATAATGAAACTCGGTAAAAACGTTATGAAATTCGCCTGCAAAGCGAAGCAACTATAGCAGATCCGACATATAAGACAGTCTTTGTGGGAGGACTGCATTAATATAATATAAACTAATATACCCATAGATGGGTATATACTAATATACCCATAGACAAATACATCTATCCTTGATACAGAACCAAAATACAGATACGTTTTCACGCTTGAGGACTAAGTTGGAATGCCACATTGTGCTGCTATTTTACGCAATTCTATTAAACTATGTATATATTATTTGCGAGTGTGTCCGCGTTCGTTACCAGTCGAGAAAACCCATTGCTGCTACAGCCTTTATACACTGAGCGTGGCTTTTCCACGTAAGTACAACCACTTATCAACATACGTAATAACTTTATATCCCTTATAATTTAATAATTATTTTCCAGGGTTTTTAATTGTGTTCATTATGAGAATTTAATCAGGAAACTACAAAATTACGGTGTCAAAAATATTGTGCTTAGACTTATTATTTCATATTTAAGTAACAGAACTCAAAAAGTCGTGATCAATGGTAAAGCTTTCTCAGGATCAGTAGTATCAATGGGCGTTCCTCAGGGCTCGATTCTTGGCCCATTCCTGTTCTTAGTCTATATTAATGACTTACCTTATCTTGTAGGGGACAATCACGATATAATATTATTGATGCTATGATACCTCTTTTTTTAAACTCAAACGTCAGTCAATTAAGTTTGGCAAAGTTTAACGCCAACAATTTGCTCTTAAACGGCAATGAGACAAAATGTATAAAATTTTCAATACTTAATATTAAACATTCAAATACCAATGTGCTTTTAAATGGGGAAGAGTTGAGTTTTGTGGATACCACTGTGTTCCTTGGTATTACTATTGATGCGAAGCTTCAATGGGATCCCCATTTATGTAAATTAGCAGGCAGACTTAGTTCTGCAGTATATGCTGTAAGAAAGATTAAGAGTCTCACAGATATTGAGACAGCTAGATTAGTTTATTTTAGTAAAGTTCATAGCGTGATATCCTATGAAATTTTGCTATGGGGTAATGCGACTGACATCGAAGCTATATTTGCTTTGCAAAAGAGAACTATACGGGTGAATTATAATTTAAATTGTAATGAGCCCCTTAGAGGAAAATTTTAGGTAATGAACAAATTAACTTTGACTTCTCAATATATTTATGAAAAAGTAATGTATTTATACAAAACATAAATAGCTTTAATAAGAATAAGGATGTTCATATTTTAAACACTAGGAACAAACATAAGCTTGTAATGCCAATTACTAGATTCCACAGAATCAATAATTCATGTAGTGGGCAATGTATACGCTATTACAATACCTATCTATAATAAAATTTATCAATAAACAAGTTTAAATGTTTTATTAAAGGAAAATTGTACAAAAACCGTTATTATAATATCAAAGAATACATAAGTGGAAAAACACACTCGTATTAAAACACATTTAAAATGTGTACAAACAAAAAAACAAAATGTTTGTAAAGTGGAATATGTTTACAAAAGTACCGCTGGGTTTTTGGCAGGTTCTTCCCAGGACAGAGGTATTTTTCGAACCAGTGGTAATTAAAAAAACGACTTTGAATAAGAATTAAATATTTTAACGTGAAATAATTGAAATATTTAAAGAAATATATTCAGTATGTGTATATATTTTTATAACTTTTTCCGTTATAATAAAATAAATTCCTCAAACAATGAAAATGTTCTTTTAATAAAAATATTATTAAAAAGAAGAAAACGCTTCTCTGGCATGAAACCGTGACAAATTTGGTCGAATTTTCTGCACGCGATGTTTAAATCACAAGCACATACCATAAATAATGCATGAAACGTATATTCTTTTATTTGTCGTTTACGCTGATGTTTTTATTGCATAAAATCTATTACCAAATTTATTTATTTATTTTTGATGCTTACGCGGTGATTTGTCTTTCTTAGGACTTTTCTTATATCCTCAGTTAAAATTTATTCATAGGATAAAATTAAAAAAAATTACAGTTTGATGAATAAAATAGTTCCCTTGTTTCAATTTATATTCAGTCAGGTTATTATTTATTTGATGGATAACTTAGCGTAGTAGTGTTGGGCTAAGTGGTGATTGGTACAAGTAATTGTGGGATGGTTCACGTGGTAGAGTCACACTGCAACTATATTATAGTTATAGCACGAATGGGTCAGCTCGACCGGAGTAGCACCACGCTCTCACAGAATTCCAGCGTAAAATAGCAGCTTAATGCTGCTGTGGTTCGTATGGCCAGTGTAGAGTGCTGAAGAAATAAGTCATTTGATCTTAACTTTCAGGGTGACAACACATGTGCATTTAGATTTAAGAATCATCTGACATAGAGGGATGATGTCTACGGGCCACATTACCACTTACCATTACGTGGACTGTGAGCTCTTTTGTCACCCTTATTCTATAAAAAGTTTCAATACCACGGGAAGTAATACTGTAAGATATAAAAGTTTTGCATGCCGAGCGCAAAGCGCGTGGGTATGTTCTACTAGCGCCTAAAAATCAAGATTTCAACGTTTTGTCGCATGAATCTAGCAATAATATTATACATATAAATGATATAAAAAAAATCATTGTT
Source organism: Parnassius glacialis (assembly GCA_033319125.1). NCBI lineage: Eukaryota > Metazoa > Arthropoda > Insecta > Lepidoptera > Papilionidae > Parnassius > Parnassius glacialis. Next base: position 32,495,609 of record JAVANC010000008.1, on the reverse strand, counting down.
GAACTTATTATTTTTTTTTTAAATCGATTAATTGCTATTTTTAAATAAAAAAGGGTTTTAGTGGCTTATGGTGTGGATTTATCATGGCCCCAAGGCTTGTAAACACGATAACTTTTGAAAATATCAATTATTTAACTCAATCTATTTTTTAATCTCTTCATCTATCATGTGGTAAGCCGCTGAATGTAAATGGCAGTGTAATTGTGAAGCGTCGGGAATATAAAAATAAGTTAATTAAACGCGATAAAATCCGTAAAAATAGTTAGATTCAATGTGTAGTGTACGCGTAAATATAACAGTGGTAAAGCCAAGCGGTAGCTTTTGCTGTCGCACGGATGGGCCAGCTCGAACCGGGGTGGTACCACGACCTCACAGAATACCAGCGTGAAGTAGAGGTTTACCTCTGCGTTGCGCTTGGTGAGTGCAGGTGGCCGGAGGCCCAATTCCCCCCCCCCCCCCCCCACATCAACATGGTAGTGGAATTAAATAAAAGACTACCCCAGGAGGGTACCAGCACCCCTGGAGAATCCCTCGCTGAGCATCCACGACCAAACTACTCCACTCCTGGGCGTGGGTGCTCAGGCTGCCCCGCGTATTCGGGGGGGGGGGGGGGGGCGAAATTCCGCTCAAGACGAAACCTGCTCGGGGCAAACGGAGCAAGAAGACAAAGGCAACCCCTGCCACGCTTACCGTGGATTTCTGCAATATCAGGGGACTTCATTCAAACCTTAACGCCGTCCACTACCATCTGGAGATAGCTAAGCCGGCCTTGCTCTTTCTAACCGAGACACAGGTGTCCTCTCCGGCTGATACTTCGTATCTCTCCTACCCGGGGTACAAATTGGAATACTCGTTTGTGCCCCGGGCTGGAGTTTGCGTGTATGTCAGAGAGGACATCTGTTTTCGACGCCTCGGCAGTCTTGAAGGTACGGACCTGTCCATCCTATGGCTGCGCGTAGACAGTGACGAAGCAAAGTCGTAGATCTCTCTATGACTTTGCTTTGGCATATGGTCTAACACAACTGGTTACTTTGCCTACGCGGATCCCAGATGTGGAAGACCATGTACCTTCCCTGTTGGACCTTCTGCTGACCTCTCATCCGGACGGATATCAGGTCTACGTCGATGCCCCTTTGGGCTCTTCGGACCATTGTCTGATCCGGAGTACGGTGCCACTCACGCTCCAATCGCAGTTGCGATCTACAGCTTGTCGCCGTGTTTGGCACTATAGGTCAGCTGATTGGGACGGGATGCGGTCTTTTTTTGCATCCTACCCTTGGGGGCGGGTTTGCTTCTCGCCGGAAGATCCCAGCGTTGTTGCCGATTCTGTTGCTGATGTGGTACTTCAGGGTATGGAACTTTTTATTCCATCCTCTGTGGTGCCCATCGGAGGCAGATCCCAGCCATGGTTTGGTCGCTCCTGTAAAATAGCATCACGCTATAAGCAGGAGTGCTACCAGGCCTGGGCTGACGCATCAACGTCTCGGGATGTAAACACCAGCGCACTTAAAAAGAAGTATAATTCCGCCTCCAGGTCCTTCAAAAGCGTCATTGCCAAGGCAAGGTCTGAGCACATCGGCAGAATTGGTGAGAAGCTAGTTCGCCTTCCTTCGGGAACCCGTGCATTCTGGTCTCTCGCCAAGGCTGTCCGAGAGAAATTCTGTCAGCCATCTCTTCCATCTCTGCACAGAGAGGACGACTTACTGGCCCATGCTGCAAAGGAGAAAGCTGATCTGTTGAGCTCTCTTTTTGCGTCCAACTCGACTCTAGATGATAGGGGGAAAACACCGCCGACCATTCCGCGATGTGAGTGATCCATGCCGGATGTGCGATTTACACAGCGCTCGGTTTGCAAAGCACTCTTCTCCCTGGACGTCAGCAAGTCGAGTGGGCCCGATGGAGTCCCTCCCATTGTGCTGAAGAAGTGTGCTCCGGAGTTGGCAGCGGTTTTAACGCGTCTTTTCCGGTACTCCTACTCCCAAGGCGTAGTCCCCAACTCATGGAAGACAGCTTTGGTGCACCCGATCCCTAAAAAAGGCGACCGCTCAGACCCGTCCAACTACAGGCCTATCGCCATCACCTCCTTGTTCTCCAAAATAATGGAAGCCGTTATAAACTGCCAGCTCATGAGGTACCTTGAGGATCACCAGCTGATTAGTGACCGCCAATGAGGTTTTCGTCAGGGTTTATCAGCTGGTGATCTTCTGGTCTACCTAACTCATAGATGGGCGGAGGCAGTAGAGCCCCAGGGGGAGGCAGTAGCCGTTAGTTTGGACGTAGCGAAGGCCTTTGATCGGGTCTAACACAAAGCGCTTCTTACGAAGCTTCCTGCCTATGGGCTTCCCGAGAAATTGTGCAAATGGATCACCAGTTTCCTTGCTGATCAGAGCATCAAGGTTGTAGTAGACGGTGCATGCTCTGATCTCAAGCCTATCAACGCTGGCGTTCCACAAGGCTGCGTGCTATCACCAACGCTGTTTCTCCTGCATATCAATGATATGTTGCTAACTGGTAGCATTCATTGCTATGCGGACGACAGCACTGGTGATGCCTTATATACCGGCCGTGCCAATATTTCTCGGGAAAACGTCGCCGAGTACCGGAACAAACTTGTGTCTGAAGTCGAGTCTTTGCTTAACAAAGTCTCGGATTGGGGCCGACTAAATCTAGTCCAGTTCAATCCCTAGAAGACACAAGTTTGCGTGTTTACCGCTAAAAAGAACCCCTTTGTCGTATCTCCTCAGTTTCAAGGCACTCCCCTTGCTGTCTCAGCCAGCATCGGAATCCTTGGCGTCGACATATCGAATAGTGTGCAGTTTCGTGGTCACTTGGAAGGGAAGGCCAAATTGGCCTCTAAAAAGCTTGGCGTGCTCAGCAGAGCGAGACAGTATTTCATGCCGGCACATCGCTTGCAACTTTACAAAGCGCAAGTTCGGCCCCACATGGAATACTGTTCTCATCTCTGGGCCGGGGCACCCCAGTGCCAGCTCCTTCCACTTGACCGCATCCAGCGCAGAGCGGTTCGAATCGTCGACGACCGAGTTCTTTCTGATCGGCTCGATACACTGGCACTGCGTAGAGATGTTGCATCTCTTTGCGTATTTTATCGCATCTATCACGGGGAGTGCTCTGAGGAATTGTTCGGACTAATTCCAGCCGCTCAATTTCACCATCGCACATCGCGTCAAAACTCGAGTTACCATCCATACCATCTGGATGATTGGCGGTCCACCACTGTGCGATTTAGAAGAAGTTTTCTCCCTCGCACGACTTCCTTGTGGAATCAATTACCACCAGCGAATTTTCCGGACCGATACGACTTAGGAACCTTCAAGAAAAGAGCTTACACCTTTCTAAAAGGCCGGCAACGCATCTGCAATTCCCCTGGTGTAGCGGTTGTTCATGGGCGGCGGTAAAAAATATAAGAAATCATAGTGTAATTTTGTTTTGTTTAGCTATAATTAATTTTTTTCGGCTTCAAAATGGCGAAATTTTCGTTGATTTGGTAGCCTTGTATGTAAATTATTTCTGTAAACGGGGAGCTACAGCCACAGAGTAGTTTACTCACTCACTTAGTTTGGCGTCCATAGATAATATACTATATTTTGGGGTATCGGCGTCAGTCGCCGTCGTGAGTGGATATTGTTTCGCTTGTTTGCAGCGGCTCAAAAAGATCGCTGTACAAATACACAATATTCGAATAACCGATTTTTTTAAATACTTGATTATAATAATAATAAGATATTTTTTTATTACAATATTTTAAAAGCACAGATTAAATAAAAATAATAGTACGTACTAAAAGTAAGTAGTATCAATTTTTGTCATGGGTGAAAGTTTCATGGTTTTCGAGGGTGTTGAAACTGACAGGGTTGCCGAAATGTAAATCCAAGATGGCGGCCGCAATAAGTATCAATTTTTTCATCATTGCTGTCATTTTCATGGTTTTTGAGGGTGTTGAAGCCGATAGTGCTGTCGAAATGTAAATCCAAGGTGGCGGCTGCAATAGGTATCAATTTTTTCATCATGGGTGCCATTTTCATGGTTTTCGAGGGTGTTGAAGCCGATAGTGCTGTCGAAATGTAAATCCAAGATGGCGGCTGAAGTAGGTACCAATTTTTTCATCATGGGTGTCATTTTCATGGTTTTCGAGGGTGTTGAAGCCGATAGTGCTGTCAAAATGTATTTAAACTACTTTTAAAAAAATCCGTATAATCATGCTATACGTAATTTTTTTTAATGCGAATTCATGCTTAATTGGATTTACCAATATTATTTAGTTTAAGTATCAGTACAGCTTTATTATTATGTCACATTTGCCTTATTCTATAAACACATCTTCATTTTATTTTTCATCCGAAGTTCAGTTAATCACTTTTCACAAACAGAACAGGAAAATGTGGCGTGTTCATGTGTCGGAGGCTAAGATCTATGTTACTGCGCCACAGGTGTGTGTGAATGCAAATTTTCACATATTTAGTTATTAATGTTAAAAGGGTTACTGCAGTAAATCAACATAGATTAAAGTAGGCCACCGATGCGTCGTCACCCTTGAGGACAAAGTAGAAACATACTGAGGTCACACTGGTTCTCTCTGGTATCCTTTAAAGTGGGACACAATAGCTTGTAGCAGTTTAGCACCAACTCAAGCGAACTACTAGACAACCATCAGGGAATTTTATATTGAAAAACGGTCCCACTACCTAGTAAAGCCATGAGAATCTTTAATAAGATACTTCTTGTTAAAGTTACTTCACTTTTTACTTTGAAGCGGCCAAAAGATAGTGCTGTATATACCTATAATATTCGGTCTGAAGGGTATATTTACAGCCTCTGATGCATTCTGGCTTAGTATACAGGTTGCTTATATATATATATATATATATATATATATATATGTGTGTGTGTGTATATATATGTATATATATGAGCCGTAATAGCTCAGATGGTAAGCGTTCGCTGTAAGCTTCACAGTACTTGAGCAACCCGGGTTCGATCCCCGCCGGCAACAATGAAATTGTTAATTGCAATTTTAAGTGCTGATTTACCAAGTCCTCGGCGGTGAAAGAAAACATCGTGAGGAAACCTGCATGTCTGAGAAATAAGAAAAAAATATATTTCGAAAACATGTGAAGTTGGCTAACACGCACAGGGGCAGTGCGGCGGACATTTCCTTGCCCTAAAACCCTCTCAGAAATGAGACGACGCCTGTGCCCAGCAGTGGAACGTAAATAGGCAGCAACTTATATATATATATATATATATATATATATATATATATAATATATCATCTTTAGCTTTATTTATTTAAAGTTGGCTGCTATTATCCATAGACTGCAGAAGCCACGTACAGTAGCCACGTACAATTTGTTGGACTTTAATTTCGTTTGTCACTTCAGTTTAAAAAAATAATAGGTTATCATACCTAACACGGTAATAGAAAGTTATTGATATTACTGGCTGGTATATGCTATAGAGGCTATATTAAATATGACACTCACGTGTTTCGGCTTGAATCAAGGTAAAATTTCGAGGGAAATACGACGTCGTGTTAGCAACTTCTTATATAGTCCAGGAGGAATCGGCCCACGAGTACCGAAAACTATTCCACCTTAATTTTTTTATGCGGTTCTGTTTAATTTGTCCTACTAATGATATAAATGCATGTTACCATAGAGCAACTCGGCGACATATTGTTTAAACCGTTTTTTTTCCAACTGCAAGAAATGGTTATTTTCAAACGGGACGTTTTTGTATATTCTGTAATAAATTACAAATAAAAAAGGTTATATAACTTTTTACAATTAAGTTAATACTTTAGGAATTATGAATTTTTAAATGTTTTGAAAATCTCAGATATATATAATATATATAATACTTTTAACTCATTAAAATACATAAAGAAAAGGAATAAAATATGTAAGATATTTTTTATATTATTTTGATGTAATGCGATTAAAAAAGGACCTACGACTTTTGACGATTAAAAGTGGAAACAGAGACGATATAAATAGCTACCGTCCTATCTCTTTCCTACTAGCTTTGTCCAAAATTGTAGAGGAAATAAATACTAGGATACTGAACTACTTAAACAAATACAATATGTTATCAAATCAACAATTTGGTTTTAGAAAAAAACTTACCTCAGAAGCTCTACCACGTATAAACTTTGATTTGTTTTACCACATTCCCTTTTCCCTGCTTCTTTCATCGAAATACTCTCTAAAATTATCATAACAAAGGTTTTTGAATTTTGTCAAGATTTCCATGTAAATTGGTAAAATACTTAATTCGATTCCTTGCGTTATAGCGGCTTTTGCTAATAGGTCAGCCTCTTCGTTTCCCTTTAAACCTATATGCGATGGAACCCATTGCAATTTTATATTTATATAGCGACTTCTGTAATCATATATTTGGTTTAATACTCCATAAGTTTTCGGTGAACCTCTGCTAAGACCAGAGGCGCATCGAACTAAATGTTGTAAAGCGCTTTTGCTATCTGAAAAAAATAACAAAATATTGTCCGCTTAAATTCCTAATATACTTCAAAGCTTCAGATATTGCAACGAGCTCCATGGTCATTATCGATAGTCTTAGTTTTGTTCTAAACACAGCTGTAATTTTTTCTTTAGGATGACAATATGCAGCTCCTAAGCCTACACGATTCTTGGATCCATCAGTAATTATTTGGTGCAAGTTTGCATATTTTTCATCTAAGTCCTTTAATACGTTGGCTGTAAGATATATAGCTTCATGACAGTTTTTCTTTTTTTGAACACAATCTAAATTCACTTGAATAGTTTCATTCAAAAGTTGTCCCTATACATAAAGGGGAAGACGATTCTTTAGTTAGCAATTTTAGACCGATCTCAATATTATCAACCTTTCCCAAAATATTTGAATCATTAGTATGTCCCTATATTCAAAATTATACAAAACAGTTTATTACAGATGATCAGCATGGATTTGTCAAATCTCGTTCGACTTGCTCTAATTTAGTTACGTTTGTTGAAACGTTGGTGAAAACTGTAGACATGCAACAGCAAATAGATGTAATATATACCGATTTCAGTAAGGCTTTCGACCGAGTGTCACATGTTATGCTTTTAAGAAAGTTAGAAACTTATGGTTTTTCTGACCCTATTCTCGCGTGGTTAAGGTCTTATCTAAAAGGTCGAAATTATTTTGTTGTTGTTAATGGATTCAGTTCTGACATATTTCCCATATCATATTTCCCATATCATATTTCCCATATATATCACATCCGGAGTTCCTCAGGGATCACATTTGGGGCCAATTTTATTAAACATATTTGTTAACGATATTCCTAATTGTTTCTTACATTCCAATTGCTTTATGTATGCTGATGACTTAAAATTTTGTAAAATTGTTAATAAATCGTCAGATATGATACTTCTTCAGGAGGATTTAACTATACTTTCTAAATGGTGTGATGTTTATGGAATGAATCTTAATCTAAAAAAATTAAATTCACTCGCAAAAATAATATTTTCCTATCAGTTTATACCCTCAATGGTGTATTTATCCAAGAAGTGGAAACTGTTAAGGACCTAGGTGTAGTATTTGATAAAAAGCTTACATTTATACCACAACTAGAAAGTGTAATTAAAAGATCATCTCAATCATTAGGTTTTGTTATAAGAAATAGTAAAGAATTCCGTAATGTTACCACAAAAAAACTTTTATACTTCTCAATTGTTAGAAGTATATTAGAATATTGTAGCACAGTCTGGTGTCCCCATTATTCTACCCATAACCTTCGCCTTGAGCGCGTACAAGAAAGATTTTTATGGCATCTTGCCTTTTCAACACGAAAAGCATAAAAAATGCATCATATGTAGATAGATTAAAGTCATTTAAAATGGTTTCAATATCAAAACGCCGGGACATTTTGGATTTGCAACTTTTATATAATATATTTAGAAATAACTTAGCTTGCCCTTTATTACTACGTAAATTTAATTTTCGTATCTCAAGTAGATATCCTCGTAAATTCAATACTCCTCTTTCGCCGCTTCTTCGTAGAACTGTACTAGGATTTAATTCCCCAATATCCAGACTTTCCAGACTTTTAAATACCTATAATAATGTAGTAGATATTCACCACGACTCTTTTAATGATTTTCGGCACAAAATTTATCAAAATATTAATGTTTCTTTGTAGTAATTTTTTTTTGTATTAATTTTATAATTTTTATTATTTTAAGTTTGTATCGTATATTTTTAGCTATTTGGTAACGGCTTGTAGAAGATGCTGTGAACACTAAGCATGCGGTGTTTACCTATTATTGAATGTGCACTTAGTTTATATTACTATATTAGAATTAAGCATATGTATTAGTGTAACATTTGTTGGTGAACCAAATAAATAAACAAAAAAAATTTATATCTATGTAGGAAACCCAAATATTAAGTTTAAACATTTGTAATGGATAAAAATTGTGAATATTACATAGTTTACAGTCGTCGTATGCAAGTAAAAGTAAAGGTTTTTTTATTGTACCAGTATCTATTATTAATAACAGTACTAAGATTATTAGTATTTTAATTGTAGCATTATTTGTTCAAGAAATGTTTTTGAATTAATGAATAGGTGTAATTTTGATAAAATCCCCCATAATTCGAAGAGCTTTATTTTGGATCTTATCTAGCTTAGACAGATGTGTTTTAGCGCTATTATCGTATAAAAAGCATGCAAAATCCATCCGACTTCTTAATAGAGAGATGTATATAGCGCGCATATACTTAGGATGTACATCCTAAGCAGGCCCGGACAAAACTTTTAGTATATTTAAGAATTTAGTAGTTTTTTCTACGATCTCATTAATATGTTTAGTCCATCTCAACGATTTGTCCAGCCATAGCCACAAGTATTTAACATTTTCATGTACAGGAATACTATTGTTATTAATGGTTAAAATAATTTCTCTTCTTCTTTTATAACCTCTGTTTAAAACACATAATTTTAATTTAAATGCCGATAATTGGAGTCCTATTTCATCTAACAAAATTATCACAGCATTTACTGCAGTTTGTAAGTTATTTTCACAATTCTGTAAGTTCCTGTCACTCACATAAAAAAACAAAATCATCGGCATATTGAGACACAAAGACATTTTGAATCTGGCACAAATCCTGAAAGTTGCAATATTAAAAAATAAGGGAGATATTGGATCTCCTTAGGCAAGACCCCTATTGATACACCTAATATCGTGAGCACAACCCTTTTCCTCATTTCTAATTATTAAATACCTCTCACTTAAGAACGACCAAAGATAGTTACATATATCTTTGCCAATTCCTATTTTATCTAATGTTTTAACAAATTTATTCACTAAAATGTTATTATGAAAATTTGGGGAATCAAGGAAGTGACACAACATTACTATTTAAAAATGTATTTATTGCTTTTCGAAGTATTCTCCGCGAAATTGGACACATTTTTCCATACGATGGAACCAATCATTGAAGCAACCTTTCCATTCGGAAGTTGGGGTCTCCAAAATGGCCGTTTTGTAGGCGTCCACAGCTTCTTCAGGTGATGAAAATCTCTGTCCACGCAATTTATTCTTTATTTTAGGGAAAGTATAGAAATCATTAGGGCTTAGATGGGGGCTGTACGGCGGATGGTCTAATAATTCTATGTTTTCTTGCTCTAAAACTCTTTTGTTCTGTGTGCGGTGTGACAACTCGCATTGTCGTGATGGAGGATGATGCGGCGGTTGCAGTTCTTTTTACGGAGTTCAGAAACGACCTGTGGCAAACAAATGCTAGCATACCATTCTGCTTTAACCGTTTTTTGTCTCTCAAGAGGAATAGTCGTAACATGGCCGGTTTTGGAGACAAACGTGGCCACCATTTTTTTTGCAACACTCCGTGAACGAACAATTTTTGTTGGCTTTAACTCATTTTCAAACACCCAAACTCGTGACTGGTTTTTTGTTTCGGGTTCGTACGCGTATATCCAGGATTTGTCACCTGATACAATGTTGTATACAGCATTTGAGGATCGTGCGTGGAATCTTTCGAGAGTTCTGACGCACCAAGTAACGCGAGCCGCTTTTTGTTCTTCACAGAGCGAATGCGGTATCCATCGGGACAACAACTTTTTTACACCTAATTGTTCATGCAAGATTATTTGTATTTGACTCATGCCAATGTCTAAAGTGACAAACTGGTAAGACATGCAGGAAGTCGATGGATGCAGGTGGCTCAGGACCGTGCTTTGTGGCTTCTTCTTTCTTCTTTGGGGGAGGCCTATGTTCAGCAGTGGACTTGTGAAGGGCTGTAATGATGATGATGATGATGATGAATACCTAAAGTTGCCTGAATTTCGCGGTATGTCACATGTCGATCTTGATATGCATTTTCAATGTCAAGAAAACAAGCTGCGGTTGGGACGTTACTAGCAAAGCCTTGCCAAAATTACTTGCCTTGATAAACAGTCTAGACAAGATTGAGCTTTTCTAAAGCTGTTTGTGCGAGATGACAAAATATTGTGATTTTCTACATACAATTCTATTCTCTTACCTAGCATGTTGTGAAATATTTTGCAGAGACAGGAAATGAGAGAAATAGGTCTAAGTTTAGTTTCACTATTTAGTTCAGCACCTGCCTTAGGAATTGGGACTACTAAAATTGTCCGCCACTGCTTCGGTACTATATTGGACCTAAATATAGCATTATATAAGTCTAAAAGATATTTTTTACCAGCTGGAGGTAAATTAAAACCATGGAGTAAGTGACTCCATCATTACCCGGAGCACTGTTCTTCTTTTGCATGCCTTAAGCGAAAGCGCGAGGTATGTTCTACTATCGCCTAAAAATTAAGATTCCAACGTTTTATCGAATGAAATCGTATCTAGCAATCATATTATACATATAAATGATATAAAAAGCACATTGTTAGAAAGATAAATGATTGTTGAACATATTAATATTTTTGTAAATCGATTAATTGCTATTTTTAAATAAAAAAAAGGGTTTTAGTGGCTTATGGTGTAGATTTATCAAGTCCGCAAGGCTTGTAAGCACTCTAACTTTTGAAAATATCAATTGTTTAACTCAATCTATTTTTTAATCTCTTCATCTAACATGTGGGAAGCCACTGAATGTAAATGGCAGCTTTATTTTGTTTAGTTTAGTTATTATAAATTTTTTTCGGCTGCGAAATGGCGAAAATTTGATGTATTCGGGAACCTTGTATGAATAAATAATTACTAAATGGAGACAGCGTCAGCGTCACTCAATTCCGCGTCAGTCGCCGTCGTGAGTGGACATTGTTACGGTTGTTTGCAGCGGCTCAAAAAGATCGCTGTACAAATACACAATATTCGAATAACCAAATTTCTTAAATACGTAATGAGAATTTTTTTTATTACAATATTTTAAAAGCAAAGAATAAATAATAGTAGTACGTACTAAAAGTATAAATTTTATCGTCATGGGTGTCATTTTCATGGTTTTCGCGAGTGTAGAAGCCGATAGTGATGTCGAAATGTAAATCCAAGATGGCGGCTGCAATAGGTATAAATTTTTTCATCATGTGTGTCATTTTCATGGTTTCCGAGGATGTTGAAGCCGATAGTGCTGTCGAAATGTATTTAAACTACTTTTAAAAATTTCGTATAATCATGTTATACGTAAATTTTGTAATGCGTGTTAGGGCATGCCCAATTGGATTTACCAATTTATTTTAAGCTATGATCCAATTCTGGCATTGTGAACGGTACTTGTAGTAGCTCATTATGCGATGCAAACTGAGGTGGACAACACATTACAGAATCTGGCGTAAGAGAGCGAAGTAGGTCCACCAACCAACACCAACACAAACCAACGCATTTTTTTTTCACATATCTTATACAGATGTAGACCCATCAATCTCACTACAAATTTCTTCCAAGCATGGGATTTTGCCTTTTGTATTTCGTTTTTGGCCTTTGTTACCATCTCTTCTAATTTTACATAATTATTTGGTGTAGGATTTTTTCTGAGTATACTTAGGGCAAGTCTACGTTCTGCTACTGTTTTAGATAGAGCCGGGCACCAATATTTCTTTGGTTTAAAGTTACTAGCTGGGTTTGAACAAAATCTGATTACTGAAATATTTTTACTCGTTGATATATTAATTTGTTCAAGTAACTAGTCGTATGAATTTTGAATATCGCTCGTCGAAAAATCATGATTATACATACATACATATAATCACGCCTCTTTCCCGTAGGGGTAGGCAGAGACCAATTCTTTCTTCTTGCTACTTCTACTCTATCTTTACATACTTGTTTCGCTTCGTCCACTTTCATTATTCTCTTCATACATGCTCTACGGTTTAGGGTGCTCCTGACCTGGCCTTTTTTCAAGACGTCCCTAATTTGGTATTGAAATGTCCGTCTAGGTCAACCCCTTCCATTACTTTCATTCACACTCGCCTTATACACTTTTTCGTCAATCGTTCTTCATTCATTCTCTCGACATGGCCAAACCATCTCAGCATACCTTTCTCAATTTTAGTCACTACATCTTCTTTCAGACCACAACGTTTCCTTATCTCACTATTTCTTACCCTGTAACTCAGTTTAACTCCTATCATACTTCTTAACGCTTTCATCTCAACTGCATTTATTCTGCTTTCGTGTTTCTTCTGCCATACCCCACTTTCAATTCCGTACATGAGTGTCGGAACCAACACCCCCTCATGCACAGCCAAACGAGCCTTGTTAGATACCTTCCGACTCTTTATAAAGGAGTGCAAAGCTCCATTCACCATGTTTCCTGCATTCACTCTTCTTTCGATATCACTCTCACACTTTCCATCTCTTGTAAACTTTGAACCCAGATACACAAACTCTTTCACCTGTTCAATTTGTTCATCGCCTATCACGATATTGCAATCTGTCACTGCCTCATCTCTTTCAAACACCATCACTTTCATCCTCCTTACATTTATCTTCATTCCCTTTCTAACAAAAGCTCTACTCATAGGATAGAAGACGCAAGTAATACTTGGTCATCGGCATAGAGAAAACATTTGACGAGTAACTCATTCATTCTCAACCCACTTTAATTCTCTATTAAATCTGTCAAACAATTGTCCATGAACAGATTAAACAGCCACGGTGACGCTATACATCCCTGTCTAACACCTTTTTCGATATTAAACCATTCAGTGTACGCCCCATTTATCCTTACACAAGCACTGGAATCGCTATAAAGAGATTGAAATGCTCGTATGAGGATACTGCACACACCGTTCACGGACGGTGCTGACCACAATTCCACCACTCTATCACAGGCCTTTCCTAGGAACGCGCAATAAACCTTCTTGTTTTTAGCCAAACACTTTTCGGCTATGCACCGCAAGGAGAAGACCTGATCCGTACATCCCATTCCCTTTCTAAATCCCGCTTGCGCATCCCTTACTTTTTCTTCTGTTTCATTCACAACCCTTGCAATCAACACTTTCGCATACAATTTACCGACGACGCTGAGTAGGCTTATACCGCGGTAATTTATGCAGTCCTGCCATGACCCTTTTCCCTTATACAAAGGCACGATTACGGCTTTGCTCAGTCTCCTGGTACTTGCCCATTTCGACAGCACAAAATGAAAAGGCAGTACAGCTCACTAGCTACTATGCCCTCTCCAGCCCTCAGCATCTCGACGGTAATCCTGTCATACCCTGCAGCCTTACCTACTTTCATACTTTTCAACGCTTTCACTATTTCATCCATGCTTATCTCACGTTCATCAACATTTATATTAGTTTCTATGAAAGGTGCCGGATGCTATACCTGCACTTCCTCTCTTTGAAACTAACTTTCAAAATACTCTTTCCATCTCTTTAACACACAGTCTTCTCCTTTAATAATGCTGCCATCTTGACTCCTGATTGTACTCAGCTCCGAGGTAGAAGTTTTTCCTCTGGCTGTTTTGATGGATTTCCAGAAAAACTAAATGTTTGACTGAAAATCTTCAGAGAGCCTCCTATTGAAATCATCCTTTCTTTCTTCTTTCTTTCTAGACACTTCTTTCGCTGCTGTTCAATCTTTTATACTTCGTTATTGCTCCCTTTATCTCGTCATCCGTTGCCTTTTGAACTTTTTGGTTAGCTTTTGTTGCTAACCAATCCAACCACGCTTTCTTCTTTTCTTGCACAACCCTTTGTACATCTTTATCCATCCACACGTTTTAGTTCTTTCTTTGGTTCTTTCTTTCAGCTACCCCGCATACCTCAATAGCAACATTCACGACCTCTTTCTTACATGTCTCCCACAAATCTTCAATCACACCTATCTCTTCTATGCCTTTAAAACTTTCTTTCAGTTTCTCTACATACTCATCTTTCTTTTTTTTTCTTGTAGATTTTCCACTTTTACTCTCTCCAGAACACTCGTAGGCTCGGCCCCTCGGTATTGCCACTGTTTAAAGAAGCCACGTATTCGGGCTATGACCAGGCAGTGGTTTGTGTCGAGGCCTACACCTCGGTATACCCGAGTGTCTAGAACTTTCTTCCTCAGTCTTTCATCCAAAATTACAAAATCAATCATACTTCTAGACTCACTCTCATCTCTTGTATACAAATGGATCTTTTTGTGGTCAAACATTGAGTTGGCCACGCACAAATTCCATTCCAAGCACACTTCAAGCAGGCTTCTCCCATTGTTATTCACTCTCTCGTCCCTAAACATACCCAAAACTCCTTAATATCCATCACGCTTTACTCCAACCTATCCATTAAAGTCCCCTAACATCACGATCCGTTCATTTTCTCCGCATTCATTCAAGACCTCTCTCATGCTATTCCAAAATTGCTCTCTCTCTTCTTGGGATTTTAATGACCCACCTCCACGCAGATCCGTCGGTGCATAGACCCCAAGGATAAACAAGTGAGTGAGTCCGACTTTTAACCTAATCCAGAGGAGTCTTGGGCTTACACATTCATGCTCCATCACACATTCAACCATTCGAGATGAAAGAATCACACCAACTCCCTGACAGCTTCGGCTGGTTTGGGGGTCTCCCGACCAGTATGCCGTGTAGGGGCCATGAACCGTGGTGTCACATCCTTTCCTCTTGGTTTTGTTCACGCACAGAATATCAATGCATCGTTCATCCATCATCTGACATACTTCATCTATCTTACCATCCATTCCTCCTCTTACATTCAACGTAGCGAAGCGGCTCTTCGTGGGCCGCTTTTCGCATTCGCGAGAAAAAAGACGTGATGGGTGGCGAACCACATCGCCACAATTTTGGTTAATTAAATTATTTTTACGATTATCCATTGCGTTCCCACGAATAGCGAGGGAAAGATATGTCCCCCCTAGCAGAGCCCCGCATGCCAGGGTAGGGCTAGCCTAATTCTGGGGTCGCCCGGTCCCAGCGCAGTGTGGCACGCTAACGACTAGGCTTGCCCCTAGCCATGCATTCATCCGCGCGGCAGACGTTGGATTGGCGGAGAGGGTAGTATTAGGAAAAGGGGAAGGATATGTGGTGTGAAAAGGAAGAGTAAGGTAAGTTAGGATAGGAAATAGGAAATGTAGGGTATTACCGTCCAGGAGGGCAATGGATAGGACAGTAATAACTAGGGAAGCCGGCGTCGCATACCCGTATTCTATATCACAACTACCGGACAGGTAAATTGGGATGAGTATCCCACGACAAACCGACGTAACTCCTAAATTAGCAATAAAACACCATTTGTTGGATTTATAATTATGCATACATACATTTTCTATGCGCCGTGTA
This sequence comes from Parnassius glacialis, assembly GCA_033319125.1. Classification (NCBI taxonomy): domain Eukaryota; kingdom Metazoa; phylum Arthropoda; class Insecta; order Lepidoptera; family Papilionidae; genus Parnassius; species Parnassius glacialis. The sequence goes on along the minus strand of JAVANC010000008.1, from coordinate 32,479,841 downwards.
AAATATGATTGTGATGAATCAGTTTGCAATAAACACTCCTCAGAGCAAGACGTTATTTTATTTACAAATCTATAGTCAGTGCAAAGTGAACCTTAAACATAATAACATATGGTCGAGTTAGAGCCGGATCAATAGTTGTTTACTACATCGAGCAGCCGGCAACTAAGAACAATAGGAATGCATTCACAAGGCCCTCGCTAAAGATATTGATTGAATAGCTACAATTTGTAAAGTGCAATATTGTAAACATCGTTAACGTTCTTAATTGAAGTGCTTTAGTCTATTACAAAACGTGAAAATGAGTGAAAAATTATTAAATTTATTAGAAGAAACGGCAGTTCTTTTACAAAAACACAAGTAAACTTAAAAAAGTGTCCGAAACAACGTTTAACAAAAGGTTATATTGAAACGAGATTACAGTGCATCGAAGAATATTGGCAAACATTTAAATCGACGCACCAGGACTTGGTTAAGTGTGTACCCAAAGAACAAAGGCCAAATATATCATATTTTGTTAACGAAGATTATTTCATCATCGAGGATTTGTACTTGTGTCTAAAGGGTGACTTGAAGGACATGTTGAGCGTAATACCATCTAGGAGGTTAGAGTCTACGGACACCATGGGCGCGACCGGAGGCCGGGCGTCACCGCCAGAAGTCAAACTACCTCGAATACAGTTACCTTCATTTCGTGGGAGTTATGAAGAATGGCCGTCTTTTAATGATTTGTTTTCGTCGCTGGTACATGATAACAGTTCACTCAGTAAGGTTCAAAAGTTGCATTATTTAAAATCAAGCAAAGTCGGAGAAGCGGAAGCGTTATTAAAACATATTAAAATTACAGAAGACAACTATGAACACGCATGGTGTTTATTAAAGGATACGTATGGAATTAAAAAGCTTATCGTTAACTCAATAATGAAAAGGTTATTTGGACAAAAAAAGGTAATTGCACAAACAGATTTTCAAATAAAATTATTACTAGATACAACTACGGAATGCTTAAATAGTTTAAATAACCTTCAGTTATCTACCAATTCTTGGGATCCATTAATAACATTTATGGTCGTACAAAAATTGGACCCAGATTCACATAAAGCATGGGAAGAGCATGCCTACAAAACCAACCACAATGAGTTACCTACCTGGAAGGATTTAAGAAGTTTTTTGGAATCAAAGTTCCGCACATTAGAATTAATAACGCCATCTTCATCCATTTCACGGGAATCTAAAACAACAAAGGAAAGTTCATTCCATACGTCTGCTGTATCTCCGACGAGAACTTGCATAAAATGTAATGAAGAACACACTATAAGTCACTGTAAAGATTTTGCAAAGTTGACACCTGAGGAGAGGTCTGAGTTTGTAAGAAATAAGAACTTATGTTACAATTGTTTGGCTCCAGGACATACTGCAATGAAATTTCGTCTACATGTGTCCTGTAAGATATTCCATCGCCGACACCATTCATTACTACACCAACCAAAAGATGTTAACAAGCCAAACAATATACAAGCTCACCTTAATTACATGGAACCCCTTGAGGACAACAAGGGTGTAAAGGAGGAAGAAGTAGCATTATCATCACACTTAGCAACAAGAAGATCCACATCGTTATTGGCTACTGCATTAGTACTTGTAAGAGATGAGAACGGGCATACGACGATGTTACGCGCTTTAATTGACCAAGGATCGCAGGCAAACTTCATAACTGAAAGAGCGGTACAATTGCTAAGGTGTAAAAGAACGGCTGCAATGGGTAATGTAGTCATAACGGGAGTTGGTTCAACACAAACAAGGGTTAAACATGAAGTACATCTCGAGCTTCTTTCTAAATATGACCACCAATTCAAGCTTCGTATAAACGCATATGTGATGTCTACACGTTTAACCACTCTCCTACCATCAAGTTTTATCACTTATCTCGAGCAAGCCTGGCCGCATCTACAAGGACTTATCCTGGCCGATCCTAGTTTTAACCAGCTAGGACGAGTAGACATGCTGCTTGGAGTTGAAGTATACGCCAAAATTATGAAGAATAATATAATCAAAGGACCCCCTGGTTCTCCATGTGCGCAAGAAACAAACCTAGGCTGGATCCTTCTTGGGACTGTTCGAGATAATACTGTACGGGATGAGATACTGGTAATGCGTCACCACGTCAATTTTGATGATATGCTACAAACATTGCGGGAAATAGATCCTGAAGCTTCTAAAAAACTTACGAAGGATGAAGAAACTTGTGAACAATTATATAAAGAAAGTTACACAAGGAATGAAGACGGGAGGTACATAGTTAAGCTGTCATTCAAAAGTGATAACCAAAAGTCACTAGAGGGAAACACTAGAGATATAGCAAAAACTTGACTACTACAATTAGAAAAGCGATTTGTAAAAAACCCAAAATTAAAGGAGGAATATGTTAAGGTTATGGAAGAATATTTAAAACTACATCATATGGAAGAAGTGCCACAAAATGATATAAACAAGGCCGCACTGTATCTTCCACATCATCCAGTAGTCAAAGAAACGAGTGAAACAACCAAGATTCGAATAGTATTTAACGCCTTATCTCCTGGAGCTAATAATGTTTCTCTTAATGATGAACTACTTGTTGGACCTCAAATTCAGGAAGATCCGAAATCATTAATGATGCGGTGGCGGCTTAGGAAAATATGTTTTATAGCTGATATAGAGAAAATGTATCTCCAAATCTTAGTAAAAAAAGAGGACGCAGACTACCAGCGTATTTTATGGCGTAATAATCACATAGACTCTATGAAAGACTACCGCTTATAGAGGGTTACATTTGGCACAGCTTCGGAACCTTGCCTTGCTGTGAAAACTCTCCAACAAGTAGCTGATGACGAAGGCAAGGATCACCCAGTTGCTGCTAAAATAATAAAAGAAGATTTTTTTATGGATGATTTAATGTCTGGTCAAGATAATATCACAAATGCAATAAGAACTGCAAAAGAAGTTTCATATATTTTACAAAAAGGTGGTTTTAAATTACAAAAATGGGCGTCTAATAGTTTGGATTTTTTGAAGGAATTCGAACCCAACGAACGAAGCTCTCTCATCAATATTGATTTAGATGTACACGGGAGGGTGAGAGCACTTGGTTTATCCTGGAACATAGAAAAGGATATACTGGAGTACAATGTTAATTTACCAACGCCCTCTGAAATCATTACTAAAAGAATAATAAGAATAAGTTTAAAATGTACTCTAAACGATTAAAAAGAATAATTAATTTAACGCAAAAATCGCGAAATAGTTATTATATCAACAATGCGAAGAATAAAACAAAAGCCACATGGAAAATGATAAATAAGAATAAATACAATTTCCCTAGAGATAATATTACAAACCTAATTTTAATAATAAATATATATATATGATCCGGAAAAAATTGCTGAAGAATTTAATAATTATTTTATCAACGAAGTCCAGCCTATAAACCAGTTTAGTAATGACCACTATAATTATTCATCCGTAAATAGTAGAATGAACTCAATGTTTATGCCTGCATCTATTCCTCACGATATACATAAAATAATTAATAAGTAAAAAAATACTAACAGTACCGGTAATGATGATATAATCACAAAAGTAGTTAAGTATGTGGCCGTTGAAATTTCCCCAGTTCTAAGTTACGTGGTTAATCTATGTATAGAAAATGGTACTTTTCCTAGTTGTTTAAAAATATCCGTTATAAGTCCTTTGTATAAAACGGAGGATAGACATGACCCTAAAAACTACAGACCTGTCGCTTTAGTTCCAATATTCTCCAAAATAATAGAAAATGTAATATATAACAACTTATATTCTTACTTAGAAAGTAATAACATCTTAGCAAATGAACAATATGGTTTCAGGAAATGTAAAAACATAAATATGGCCATGTATGATTTTATGGATAAAGTGATCACTAGTATAGATAATCATACGCCGACAACCGCTTTATTCATGGATATGACTAAGGCGTTTGATTGCGTTGATTTAAATATTCTAGCGCTTAAACTGGAAAAATATGGAGTCCGAGGTAATATGTTAAAACTTATTACGTCATACCTGAACGATAGAAAACAAATTACTAAAATAAAAAATATCTGTCCGCGTTCTAATATTGAACTAACATACCTTTCGCAACGAAAGCAAACAACCTACGGTGTGCCGCAAGGAAGCGTACTCGGTCTTTTACTATTCCTAGTCTATATAAATGATTTGCCGGAAGTGACTCAGTACCCTATGACATTATTTGCTGATGACAGCACAGTCTTATTCACTGGACAAGACAAAGTCTCATTTGAAACGGACATAAATCAAAATTTATGCAGGATAATAAATTGGCTAAATGACAATAATCTTAAAATTAATCTAGATAAAACGCATATTATGTCATTCAAACAAAGGTCACAACAACAAAAACTTAACATTCATTATAAAACTAAAATTATAAATGAAAAAGAACATACGAAATTTCTGGGACTTTGGCTAGACGAAAAAATGACATGGAGAAAACATATTGAACACATGATAAAAAAGATAAATCAATACCATTATGCACTACATAACCTTTTAAAAATTACAAATCGTGAAACAGTCATAACCGCCTACCATGCATACGTCTCTTCAACATTGAGATATGGTATAATATTTTGAGGAAACTCCACAGGACGCGAATTAGTCTTTAAAACGCAAAAGAAATGCTTACGAGCAGTATGCCGGTTGCAGGCTACAGATAGTTGCAAATCGTATTTCATTGACCTTAACATACTAACCCTGCCATCTTTATATATATTCGAAGTAGCCATGTTTGATAGGAAACATTTTAGGATATTTGAAACCACTAATAGTAAACGTCACAGAAACACATTGCGTATTAAATCTCACAAAACAGCGCTATATTCAAAAAGTTTCCTGGGTATGGCTTCTAAAATTTTTAATAAACTCCCAAAAAAAAAAATTAAAGAGACAGATGACATAGACAAATTTAAGAAATTGCTTTCGGGTTTTTTAATAGAAAAAGCATATTACTCTATTAACTAATATTTTGATGACAAAATTAATAGTTTTTAGCACCTACAATTAATGTTTGATTTATTTATTACATTTTGATTTATTATATTTTTATCATTATGTTATTAAGAATTAGGTAATAGATAATAAAAAAAAATAATTTATGAAACTTTTCTTAAATATACAAATTATTATTGAAATTGTAATATCATTAAATATTTATATTAGTAATGCATGATCATGTTAACCAAATATTTGTATGCCTTCTAAGGCGAAACATAGTGATACTTATGATACATTTTCCACCAAGCTTGTAACTTTTTACCTATGTTTTACAAATAAATTATTTTGAATTTGAATTTGAATAATACTTGCAGAAATCCAACGATTGTTTGATCCACTCGGCTGGTTAACTCCAACACTCCTCCCTGCAAAAATAATAATGCAGAAGTTGTGGCTAAAGAAAGTCTCCTGGGATGATGCCGTTGAACCTGAAATAAAAAAAGAATGGTTAGACATAAGAAATGGCTTAAATCAACTAAATGAGATTAAAATACCTAGATAGCTTGGTACTACAGAGATAAATATAAAAAATGTCACAATACATGGTTTTTGCGATGCATCAATAAGAGCGTATGGAGCAGCTACTTATTTAAGAGTTAAACATACAAACGATACTATCACCACTTACCTTATTGCTGCAAAAAGTCGTGTAGCACCGGTAAAGCCACTTTCCCTTCCACGACTAGAGTTGTGTGGTGCGCTACTGTTGTCAAAATTACTAAAACAAATAAGTGAAGCTACTCGCATACCACCTGCACAGATTTATTCCTGGACCGACTCGACAATCGTTTTATCATGGCTGCAAGGGGACCTATCTAGATGGCAAACTTTTGTAAGAAACCGGGTCGTCACTATTTTGGAGAATAGTGGAGACCAATGGTATCACGTCCAATCCAAGGAGAATCCAGCCGACATTGATTCACGGGGATTAATATTACCCGAATTAAAGGGGTGTAAGCTGTGGTGGCAAGGCCCAGATTGGTTAACGCGGGAAGATGTTCATTTGATAATGAAAACATGAAGTGCCGAAGAAACGGACATAGAACTTAACTTAACTTAACTTAACTTATCTTCACGCACAATCCCTGACGGGGTAGCCAGAGAGAACAGATCGCCAAGTGTAACGATCCTTACATACCTCTTTCGCTTTTTTCAGATTCATTATCTTCTTCATACATGCACGTCTAGGTATCCGACTACTCTTGACCCTCCCCTATTCGAGCAGTTTGCTCACATGGTCTTCGAAAGTTAGTCTCGGTCTACCTCGACACCTTTTAATATTAACTTTCGCGCTATATATTTTCTTCACCATTCGGTCTTCACTCATTCGCTCAACGTGCCCAAACCATCGAAGCACGCCCTTATCAATTTTTGTGATAAGGTCATCTTTCAAACCTGCCATATTGCAAATCTCTTCGTTTCGCTTTCGGTCGGCCATGGTAACGCCGCACATTTTACGAAGAGATCGCATCTCCACTGCATTCAACTTGCTTTTATGCTTCTTCTGGCACACCCAGGTTTCGCTGCCATATAACAAAGTCGGTACCAACACTGCGTTATGTATTGCCAGGCGTGCACTCTTCACTACGCCTTGCCTTTTGACTAACGCAGTCAGGGCACCATTGACTTTGTTCCCGGCAGCGACACGCCTATCCACATCTAAATCACATCTTCCATCCCGGCTAAAAGCACTCCCCAAGTATACAATTTCATTTACCTGTTCTAGACATTCCTGATTTACCCATATTTCACACTTCGTTCTCTCTTCGTCCCTTTCAAATACCAGAACCTTAGTTTTATTAGCATTCAAACGGAGACCATTAATTTCACATTCCTCTTTCATACACGTGACTAATGCCTGCAGTTCTGCCTCTGATGGTGCAATAAGCACTGCATCATCAGCATACAGCAGACAATTTACTTTTATGTCACCCAATTTCACACCCAAACAGCTATCTTTCAGCTTCTGTAAACAGCTGTCGAGATACAGTATGAACAGCCAGGAAGACATGACACAACCCTGTTTCACGCCCGTTTGGACGCTAAACATGGGTGACAGGTCATGCCCTACCCGCACACAGGCTTTACAGTTACAGTAAGTGACTGCACAGCCCTTAGCAATCGACCATCCACACCATACCCCGGCAACAGTTCCCACATTTTGTTCCTTACAACCTTATCAAATGCTTTCTCAAGATCCACAAAAGCACAGAAAATCTTCTGGTTAGCAGCCTGAAGCTTTTCCGTGATCATGCGTAGAGAAAACATTTGATCCGTGCATCCTCTTCCAGGTCTAAATCCGCATTGTGCCTCCCATAGAAATCTTTCCGATTTCTCTTGCATCCTACGTGTCAAAACCTTCGAGTAAACTTTACTTGCTAAACTGGTCAAGCTGATCGCCCGATAGCACCCGCAGTCAAAATGTGAACCTTTACCTTTATATAAAGGCACAATGACTGCGGATCGCCAATCATCCGGGACATCCCCTGTCTGCCAGCACAAATTGCACAGCAGACAAAAGCTGTCCCAGACGCGAGGCCCACCATACTTGACCATTTCAGCAGTAACTCTGTCTAGTCCCGCAGCCTTACCACATTTCAAACTTCGAATCGCACGTTCAATCTCTTTCATACTAATGACCTCAGTGTCATCGAGGTCCAGGTCTGGCGTACCAGTCACGGCGTCATCCCCGGATCCCTCACTAAGATCATCACACGCATACATTTCTCTATAAAATTCGCTCCATCGCTGCATGACGTCCGATTTTTCTGTGAGGACGTCATTAGTTCTCGAAAGCACTTTGTTCATTCTTAAGGCCGTCGCACCACTTCGGGTCCTTCCAACCTCTTTCCAGAAGAGTTTGGAGTTCTCCTTAAAGTTGTGCGACAACCTTTCGTCCGCTTCCATTCTACACCTTTCACGCATTTCCTCAATCAATGTTTTCGTGTGAACTTTCTGCAGCTTATATCTTTCTTTCATCTTCTCTCTCATATCCTTATCATTACTAGAGGCCAAGTAGTCTAACCATGCTTTCTTCTTCTTCTCTACAGCTTCTTTCACTTCACCATTCCACCATGCATCTCTTCTTTTACTACTGCCTCTTTTTATTGTTCCACACACTTCTTCCGCTGCACTTACCATTCCATCCCTAAGGTTCTGCCATGTTCTTTCCACACATTCATTTCTGCCATCGATGGTGTCAAGCTTTTCGGCTACCCTCGCATGATATTTGTCCCTAGTATCCGCTTCCTGAAGCTTCCAGCTTCGGATGCGACAGACCGACTGTGGTTCTGTTACCGCCGTCTGGTAGCGCCAACCCGCGAACAGACCCCTTTTCCTTGCATACCGTCAGTATAAGCTTGCCAGCATCATTAACCCTTTTATCGCCAAACTTTCCAAGCACCGACTCGTACCCTGGTCGAGCGGTACCTACCCATCCATTCAAATCACCACACACAACAATTCTTTCGTTTCCTCTAGCCAAATCTAGAACTTCTCTTACATTCTCCCAAAACTCCTCCAGCTCAGCCCTGGACGACGAAGCTACCGGCGCATAAACAGCCAAAAGGAATAACTTCGTCAGTCCCAATTTAAAGCAAACCCAGAGAAGTTTTGAGTTCACAACCTTATATTCAGTCATAACATCGACCAACCGAGACGACAGCAGCACCCCCACTCCCTGGCGGGCGCTCTCGCTCTCCGGGACTCCGGACCATAGAGCTAACGCCCCGCCAGGGAGCTCTTCAGTACCACTGCCCTTTCGTTTGGTCTCCAACATACACACGACATCTAATTCTCTTTCTTTCATTATTTCAATCAATTCATTCATCTTATCTTTCATGCCTCCTCTAACATTCCACGTGCCAACTCTGCACTCTGTCCTCCACCTTCCGCCGTGTCGGGCTGTGCGTGACGGGTGGCGGTCCCCATCGCCGCTTTGCGCGCTGCATTCCACACCAACGGGGACGAGCTGGTGTGCGTCGCCTTGGGGGGCCGCCCTAACCCTCGTTGGCATGGGTGCGCAGCTAAGTAGAATTGCAGCCCTGAAAAGGGCTGGCAGGGGTCGCGACGTGCACGCTTCTACAATGACCCGACATAGAACGAAAAATTATTATCAACTCCAATCTTAAGAATGAAAATAAATTACTACCAAAAGGATGTTCATGGTCTAGCCGTTTTGGAGAGTTTAATAATTTAAATGAATTGCTAAGGACACTCAGTGACTGCAATGGATTTTTAAAATTTAAAAAGCAAAAAATAAAGGATATAACTCAGTCTATTTCTACAGAAGAATTAAATCTTGCCCTAGAAATTGGTGTAAGAATTGTTCAAGAAGAAGATTTTGCAGATGAAATTACATATCTTAAAGGAAGAAACCGCATAAGTAGCAAGAGTTCCATAAAGAATTTAAATCCTTTTCTCGATAGTAAGAATATTCTCAGGGTGGGCGGTAGACTCAGACATGCGTCAATATCGGAGAACATGAAATATCCAATGATATTAAGTCACCAAAATTACTTGGCTATACTGATTGTAGGCGATGCTCTTAAAAAACCCTACATGGAGGTGTTCAACTAACCATGAACTATGTAAGGTCTCGCTTCTGGATAGTAAGAGTTAAGTCACTGATAACATCTACCATTCATAAGTGTCTTATTTGTGCCAAACAACGAGCTAACACTAGGACCCAAATTATGGGTGATTTACCAGAAGTACGAGTTACACCGTCGCGACCATTCTTACATGCGGGAGTCGATTTTGTCGGTCCGCTGCAAATTCTTACAACAATAGGTCGAGGAATCAAAACTAATAAGGCATATATTTGCATCTTCATCTGTATGGCAACAAAGGCAATTCACTTGGAGCTGGTTGGAGATATGAGTACCAATGCATTTTTAGGGGCCTTCAAAAGATTTATAGCAAGAAGAGGTAAAAGTAGTCATATTTGGAGTGACCAGGGGTCAAATTTTATAGGAGCTAACAGGGAGTTAAAGGTTTTGTGGCAACAAGCAAGACTAGAAATTCCTGTATCTTTATCAGATATACTCGCAGAAGATGGCACACAATGGCACTTCAATCCACCATACAGTCCAAATTTTGGTGGCCTTTGGGAGGCAGGCGTGCAGTCCATTAAATACCACCTAAAGAGGATTTTAAATAACCACCTAACATTTGAAGAGATGTCCACCACTCTGTGTCAAATAGAAGCCTGTTTGAACTCTAGACCTTTGTGTCCAATAGATACAACAGACATTGACTCTTTGGAGATACTCAAGGACATTTTTTAATTGGTGAGGCTCCAATTAACATTCCAGAACCAGACTTAAGGCAAATTCAAGTAAATAGATTATCACATTGGCAGTATACACAGAGATTATTGATTTTTGGTATAGATGTCAGAATGAATATTTGTCTAGGCTGCAACAAAGACCTAAATGGTTAAAACACACTCAAGAGTTTAAAATCGGTGACATTGTACTTATTAAGGAAGAAAATCTTCCTCCTGGGAAGTGGTCTTTGGGGCGTATCGTACAAAGGCATCCAGGACCAGATAATATATGTCGTGTTTATAGTTTAAAATGTAGAGATAAAATTGTTAAAAAATCTGTTACTAAGTTATGTTTGCTTCCAATTAATGGTTATGATTAATATTTGTTATAAAGGTTTCTAGTATTTACGATAATTAATTTTAACGTTTAAAACAAACTACCTATATTGTTAGTTTATCTGCTTATATCTCATGAGTAAAAACAATTCATAATATGGTTTATTAATTATGGATATAGAAATTACCGAATTGTATAACTGTTTAATTTACCTTACGTTGTTTATACTTTCATTTGTAAATTAATATCCTTGTTATTTCCTTAGTTAATGAATAATGTTTATTTAATAAAAACCGAGGGTTTTTGGTGGGCGGTATGTTGGGTTTATAATTATGCATACATACATTTTCTATGCGCCGTGTAAAATATGATTGTGATGAATCAGTTTGCAATAAACACTCCTCAGAGCAAGACGTTATTTTATTTGATGTATCAGTGCAAAGTGAACGTTAAACACAGTAAAACCATTAATTGATTAATTTTACTCTTTTTATTTAAATTTATCCAATTTTTACTTAATATTTTTAAAAATAAATTAGATCTTCGTCGCAATATAATACATTTTCTATCTCTCTGAAAATATTATATCTCTCTGAAAATGAAGTAATTAAATCTTTATGGTATAATTTCCAATCAGCTTGTTTAAAGTTAATAATTTTATAATAAGATGATCACTTCCTAAATTTTCGTTAAGTACCTGCCATTTAAAGTTTATAGCTATATCGCATGATACGAAGGTTATATCTGGTGATGATTTTTGTAATACATTATTGAATAATTTAACTCTAGTTGCTTCACCATTGTTGATGGATGTAAAACCGTTTTCTAGCGATGAGTCGAATTTGTAGGACCAGTTTGATGCCCATTGAAATCGCCGGCGATTAAAGTTTTTTTTAGATGTTAAACTAAAAATATTATCCCAATCCGCTTGAGATCTATAATTAAGCAATTTAATACGAATAACTTCTATACGTGAATTTACTAAATTGACAGGAGAAATATGAGTTTTAAGCGTTTTATGAGTAAAGCGCGGCGCCCACCTACGTAACGTAACACGTGATCTGACGCGTGATTTGACGCGTAACTTGTCACTCGCCTCAACATTCAAAGGGATTGTATGTAGCAGCGCCCATTTGCGTGGCGTGACGCCACATGACGTGACGTGCCATTCAGCTTGCTACTAGTGACGCATTGAAGTGGCGCGTAACACGACACTTGTAGTGACTTGAATACGCAAAATGAAAGGCGACCTAGCTTTTAATATTAAATTCATTGATTTAGTTCAAAGACCATGTTTATATGATTATACTAGACCCGATTACAGTAACAGGAACTCGCAAGATGCTTCTTGCAACTTGTAGTGCAAATCTATGCGAAATGTAATTCTAATTTCTTCATAAAATTGAAAGTACCACCACTTTTCAAATTTGTTCCCTTAGGGATGTACTCAAAATCTTCTGCTGGCACTTTGAATGTTTGAAATCTGTAGCAAAGCAAGGGCATGTTTATCGTCTTCAGGCGACATTTTGGCTCAAAATAAATTCTGCGATATGCTATTGTTGCACAGGTTGGTGCAAGCAGTGTCACTCGTGGTCACGTCAGAGCATCGTTAGAATCATGCTACAAGCCATGTCGAAATCATGTAGCTTAGGTGGGCGCCGCGGCTAATGACAGCCACAGTTATGGGGATAAGAGTCAAATCCATCCTTACGATAAATGTCATATCCATTAATATGGAGACCAGACATTCAAATGTTTCAGAAATTATTGCAATATGTATTTTTTCTTGATACAAAAGAGACTCGAGACTAATTAGTTTAGGTTTAAAACTTTGTGAGTTCAATTGAATTATATTTAAATTAAAGTCTTTATCCATTAAACAAATTAAAACTCCTAAATCCAAACCTTCACCTGCAACAGAATTAGCTATATATTTTCTGATTGCTTCATATATGACTTTCAGCACTAAAATAACTTTATCTTCAAATGTATCACCTGTCACGATGATTTTTTTAAATTTTGTAACAAATTTCCAAATAGCGAATGTACTTTTTCTTTTTTATATGTTTTCTTTTGTATCTGTATCGTCGCTGACTTCACTATCTCCTAGAAAATTTCCTTCATTGTCAACATCTATGTTATCGAACTTCTTTTCATGTTTTTGTGTCCTTTGGTCTTACCCTTTCCTTCTTGTTTTCTTATATTAAGATTTTTCATTTGAGAAATTCCGTTATTACCTTCTTTTCGTATTATTTTGTTCTAGTAAGGGCTCCCCTGCGGAGTATTGTTGCAAAACACTGCTATATGTTTTTATTGAAGATTTTGAAGGACCTAATTCTAATTCTAATTCTGACATCGTTTTTTGTTTCAAAACATTATCTATTGTATTTTTAGGTATTGTTCCGTACTGGAACATTGTTACCATTTGAATCTAAACATCAAATAATTTTACCGAAAAAACATGCTTTAACTAACTTAATTATCGACGACGCTCACATAAGCTATCTGCACGCAGGACCTCAGTCCGTGCAATACTTGCTGTTGCAGCGCTATTGGATATTGTCTTGCCGCGACATCGTGCGTCAACGCATACATCGCTGTGTCCGTTGCTTTTGTGCTCGTCCAACGCGTGATCAACCGATTACGGGACCACTACCAGCTTCGAGAATACGTCCGGCGCGTCCTTTACTTAAAACGGCCGTAGATTATGCCGGTCCATTCTTTGTTCGTGCAAATAAAGTACGTAACGCGAAAATAGTGAAGTGTTATGTTTCGGTATTCGTATGTATGAGCGTAAAGGCCGTACATCTCGAACTCGTTTCGGAGCTTTCGACTGATGCATTTTTAGCAGCTCTGCGACGCTTCACGTCCCGTAGAGGATTATGTACGGATACATATTCAGATTGCGGAAAGAATTTTGTCGGATGTAACAATTATCTTAAAGACCTATACGCGTTTTTACGTAGTGGTGTCGTTCAAGGTACAATTAATCAACAAACCCTTCAACAGGGACTTACGTGGCACTTTCAACCTCCGTATGCTAGCCATTTTGGAGGTCTCTTCGAAGCCAGTGTTAAAAGTTTCAAACATCACCTACATCGTGTGGTTGGAACTCGTACTCAAACTTACGACGAGATGCATACTCTTCTATGCCGTGTGTGCCGTGTTAAACTCACGTCCCCTTTGCGCCATGAGTTCGGCTTCTACCGATCCCCTCCCTTTAACACCGTCTCATTTTTTAATAGGAGAACCCTTAACGGCTCTACCGGATGTATCTTTGCTGGACGAAACTCCTAATCGTCTCACACGCTGGCGCTGGATACAACAGTCAGTCCAGCACTTTTGGAAAAGATGGAGTAGAGAATATCTCCATCATTTACAACAGAGTAGTAAGTGGCTTCATGACCGCGGCTCCGCCATTCGTGAAGGCACTGTTGTTGTGGTATGCGACGAGCACCTTCCGCCATTTGAAACAGAAACAGAAACTTTTTTATTCAATATAGATTATAAATAATGCTTATTGAAAGTCACTCCTTTGTATAATTACCACTGGTTCGAAAAAAAAACCTCTGTCCTGGGAAGAACCAGCAAGAAACCCAGCGGGACTATTTTTTATAAAAATAACAGCTTACAATCATGTATGTTACACAAATTAACAACACAACAAATTAGAAATAGCTTGGTAGCGATCACCTCATTTCCAGGGGTTATTATCATCTATAAATTCTTTAATACTATAATAACCCTTTTTATACAAACTTAGTTTAATAAAGTTTTTGATCTTTGAGCAGGTCAAATTTTGTATATTTTCTGGAATTTTGTTGTAAAAGCGTATACATCGCCCCAAGAATGAATTACTGACTCGATGGAGTCGAGTAACCGGTACTACTAGCTTGTGTCTGTTCCTAGTATTTACAGAATGAATATCACTTATTTTTGTAAAACTACTTTTATTTTTGTGTACGTACATTACATTTTCATAAATGTATTGAGAGGCCAAAGTTAATATATTAATTTCCTTAAATTTTTGTCGCAGCGACTCTTTAGGCTTTTAATCATAAATTGCTCTTATGGCCCTCTTCTGTAAAACAAATATAATTTCAGTGTCAGCTGCGTGTCCCCATAGCAAAATACCATACGACATTATGCTATGGAAATAGCTAAAGTAAACTAGTCTAGCTGTTTCAACACTAGTTAGACTTCTAATCTTTTTTACGGCATATGCTGCAGAACTAAGTCTGCTTGCTAGTTTTGATATATGGGGGCTCCATTGAAGCTTCGCGTCTAGTGTGATTCCAAGAAAAATGGTGGTATCTACAAGACTCATTACAATGGAAGCTCGCGCGTGTGCATGCTGTTCATCCTGGCTCTGATCAAGTCACTCGTGTAGTGAACTTAAAGGCTGGGAATACTATTTTAACGACCTGTAGTAAAGGTTTGCCCACTTCCGTTAGAGTAACGTGTTATGCTTACAATCTTAATCTTAGTACTTAAGTTATTTTGTTTTTCTTTCAATTTATACTATAAGTTAGCGATTTTTAAAAGAAATTACTTCTTTTAAGGTGAGCGGCATGTTCCGTACTGGAACAGATTATTAATAAATTGTGTTTTTGGTTTCTTTTTTTTCGTATATAATAACAAGTACAAGGCAACACAATTTCGAAGATATTATTTTTTCTATATATCTATTAAATTATAAACGGATTAGTAAGCTGAAGTGGCAATGGGCCGGCCATATAGCTCGAAGAACCGACAACCGATGGGGAAGAAAGGTTCTCAAGTGGCAGCCTCGTACCGGCAGTCGAAGTGTAGGGCGTCCCCCCACTAGATGGAGTGACGACCTGGTAAGATATGCAGGAAGTCGATGGATGCAGGTGGCTCAAGACCGTGCTTTGTGGCATTCTTTGGGGCAGGCCTATGTTCAGAAGTGGATTTGTGAAGGGCTGTAATGATGATGATGATGATGATGATGATATCTATTAAATTCATTGGGTTAGCGATCAACTGTTTTCATTCTGAATTTATCCATAATCTTGCGAGTTATGGTTCTCTGTGCGACACAAGCGCCACATCGATTGGCGGTAATTGTGAACAGTCTAATCAAAACCACCGACGCGCGCGCATACAAATAATTTCGTGTTACTCAAGCTCGTCTCTCAAGATCTCTTTCACCTGGAAGTGTTGCACGTGCCACCTATGGACTCTTGTGCGATACACTCTGCTAAACTTTTATACTACTATCATTGCAACGACTGCCTCGAGCTGCTTTAGCCAGCCCCTGGATTCGTGGTTGCAGGGAGATTGTAACGGTAAGTCGCTAAACCCAGTAGAATATCGTACAGGTATAATAATACTATCGAAATTGTTACTAGCAGTGGTAATTTGAAATGATTCGTCTGGTTTTTGGTTTTCTTTAATATATTTATAATACATTTCTGATGCTTCTTTTGTACGTTAGTTATGTTCTCATTATGTTTTGTACTCATTATGTTCACTCATCAAACAACGAATCCTTTTTTCCTTTACAAAAACCGGACACGTCTTATCAAGAGCCATATGTGGCCCTTTACAAATTGGGCACTCAAAAACATCTCTTTCACAATTATCATGCACTCCTCCACATTTAGGGCAGATATTTTTACTTGACTTGCAAAACTTTTTTATATGACCAAACTTCCAGCACCCAGAGCACTGAGTAACTGAAAATATATACTTTTCGATTTCAATTCTACAGCCATAAATGGATATAAACGAAGGTGCGAACACGTTTTCAAAATATAGTCTTACTGTTTAACTGTCTATCCATTTACCTCCTATGTCCATGCGTTTTAACCCTTTGGCTGAAATAATATTATGCCATCAAAAACATAACTTGTAAAAAATGCCAAGTCTCGCAACTTAGTTCTTTTACCGTAAAAAGTTGTGAGATCCACGTAATACCAAGTCGGTTAATTTCTTTAGTCCATAGATTGATACATATATTGACTTGGCAATCGCAAGAAAATAATATATTTCACAAGTAATACATATTATATTAAATTAGATTGTTTAGTGCGATTGCCAAGTCAATCTATGTATCAACCTATGGACTGAATAAATTAACCGACTTGGTATTACGTGGATCTCACAACTTTTTACGGTAAAAGAACTGAGTTGCGAGACTTGGCATTTTTTACAAGTTATGTTTTTGATGGCATCTATTTCTTTTTGTAGATAGGTAGCTATTTACACCTATTATTCCATTATACATAATATATAGGTACACTGATTCATTCACTGCAAATGTAACTTTGTAATACTGTATGTTTATATGGGATTACAAAGTTATTTATGCAGTTGGTGTATCTCGAAAACTGAACGGAAATTGTAAAATATTTTAATTTTTCCTTGATTTATATATTAAACAATAATTTTATTCCAAATTTGAAGTTTCTATGTCTGCTACAAGTGCCTCAGAGTTTTGATGATCGGTCAGTCAGTGAGTGACAAAATCAAGAAACATTGACTAGTTATAATTCCTAAACTACAGGTTCAAATTTAATGAAATTTGAATTCTACCGAGTTTATACAATGCCTACTTGGCTACTGAAAATTCAGGCTTCTAGTTTTATAGGAAACGAAGTTATAGGGTTTCTAAAATGGCCTGAACTGCTTCGAGAAAAGGATGGTACGGCCGTGTCGCTTTTTTGCTCGACTTGGCGGGGGCACTGCCGTGCCCCCAGATATATACTGCTTATGTTTTGTAACAATTCCTTCTCATTAATTTCCATTTCGATATTACTTATTATTCCATATTATAAATGACTTATATTAGTAAAATGTGCCCTTATATCTTTCTCAATAAGCTTCTCACACTTAATGAGGTTTTCAGCTTGTGTTTTGTTATTAAATTGGATCAGAAATTTAAAAGGTCTTTTGTATTTAATTTTAATTACGTTCGATATATTATCATCCTTCCATCCATCCATCCATCCTTCGTTACTTATTATATTTTCATTATTATCTGCAGATTCACTTCTAACAAACCTTTTCGTCTTCCTTCTTGTTAAAGTTTCAAACCCGTCTTTACTACTGCCTTCACTTTCTCGCGCTCTTTTCTCTATTTTTTTTAGTCCCGAATTAGCCGTGTTTGCACGTTTGATACTTCTTGCAAACCCCGTTCACTCTCGTCTATTTTTGCCGACTTACTCATATCAGAATTATCACAACCCAATTCGTTCTCGTCCATTATTACAGATTACTTAAAAGTGGGTACGTTAAGATATGCTCGTACATTACCGAGTAGCAAGTTAATAACTATTTGCGCTCGCCACAGCGACTCGCGTGCGACTGTGTTTAAAAATATTTACTTTATCGTAAAAATCATAGGTTTTTTTTTAAATTTAAATAAAACTAATTTTACGGATTTTATCGCGTATGTTAACTTATTTTTATCTTCCCGACGTTTCGGGTGCTTTCCAGCACCCGTGGTCACGGGGGACTGAGGTGTTTGACGTCCTGCTGTCATAGTTAGCCCGGCTACCTTCAGTTTTTTAATATTAATTTTTGGTTCGATTTACTTTGTATTATATCAAAGGATATAAAAAAAAATATCTTTTATATTTTACTCCTTTTCTTTATGTATTTTAATTAGTCAAAAGTATTCCAATCTGAAATATTTCAAATTTTAACGAAATTATGAATAACTCCTAAGATATCAAATTAGTCGTAAAAAGTCTATATATTATATTATCAATAAATTTAAAAAATCGTCTTGTTTGAAAATTAACGATTCGATTTAAAAATCAACAAGCATTTATATCATCAGTAGGGCAATTACAAGGGAATTGCATAATAAAATTGAGGTGGAATAGTTTTCGTTACTCATGATCCGATTCCTCCTGGACTAATAGCTCTATATTATAAATATTCAACACAATAAAGCGTACAGGATTCTATTGGGGTTGCCACTGTATTGTAGCGCCTCAAACATGTTTGCAGAGGTACGTGTTGATGGGGTCGCAGTCATAATGCGCAGATGTGCATACACGCTGAGTC
Source organism: Parnassius glacialis (assembly GCA_033319125.1). Lineage (NCBI taxonomy): Eukaryota > Metazoa > Arthropoda > Insecta > Lepidoptera > Papilionidae > Parnassius > Parnassius glacialis. The sequence continues at coordinate 32,461,110 of JAVANC010000008.1, read as the reverse complement.
GCATGCACCAATATCATATGAGCGTACTAGCGGATAGATGGTAATTTACCAATGTTGGAGCGTTGGATAAAATTTCACGCTCATAATGAGGGTTAATAATCTTCCATTCACCAGATATTTTTATAGGAGAGGGGGCAAACGAGCATGCGGCTCACCTGATGGTAAGTGACTACCGCAGCCCATGTACAACTGCAACACCAGGGGAATCGCAGATGCGTTGACGGCCTTTTAAAAAGGAGTAACTCTTTTCTTGAAGGTTCCTAAGTCATATCGGTTCGAAAAAATCGCTGGTTGTAATCGATTCCACAAGGAAGTTGTGTGAGGAAGAAAACATTTTCTAAATCGCATAGTGGTGGACCGCCAATCATTCAGATGGTGTAGATGGTATCGCGAGTTTTGTCGCCATGTGCGATGGTAAAGCGACTGGAATTAGTCCGAACAATTCCTTAGAGTACTCCCCGTAGTAGATGCGATAAAATACGCAAAAAGATACAACATTTCTTCGCAGCGCCAGTGAATAGAGCCCAGCCCAGAGATGGGAACAGTATTACATGTAAGGTTGAACCTGCGCCTTGTTAAGTTACAGGTGGTGTGCCGGCAGAAATACTGTCCCGCTCTGCTGAGCACGCCAAGCTTTTTAGAGGCCAATTTTGCCTTTTCTTTCAAGTGACCACGGAACTGCACGTCACTCGATATGTCGACGCCGGAGATTCCGATACTGGCTAAGGCAACAAGGGGAGTGCCTTGAAACTGAGGAGATACGACACAGGGGTTATTTTTAGCGGTGAATTTGTATCTTATGAGGATTAAACTGGACTTGATTTAGTCACCACCAATGCACGACTTTGTTCAGCAAAGACTTGACTTCAGACACACAATTGAGACGGTACTTGGCGACGTTTTCCCGAGAAATATTGTCACGGCCGGTGTATTGGGCATCACCAGTGCTGTCATCCGCATAGCAATGAGTGTTACCAGTTTGTAACATATCATTGATATGAAGAAGAAACAGCGTTGGTGATAGCACGCAGCCTTGTGGAACACCAGCGTTAATACGCTTGTAATCGGAGCATATACCGTCTACTACGACCTTGATGCTCTGACCAGATTGAACGCATGTACTGGCAGTTTATAATGGAACGATGTCGCTTGTTGGGAGTGAAGTGAAGTTTTTGTTATACAATGTCATTTAATTGAGAAATTGCGTTATGAAATGTCGTTCGTCGTTTCTGTAGTATTAAATAAATACACAAAACAGTGCCTCCGTGCTTTGCTTATTAATATCTTTCTCATTTTTTAACTTTCATTAATTTTTCTTCTTTTACGCATATCCGTTGTTTGGTTTACTTATTTTTAATCTAATTTTAGAAAGAACCAATAATGATAAAACAATTCCCAACAGTTGTCGGTTCTTCTAGCTATATTGGCCATTACAGTTTATATTACAGATTCACTGGGCCTGCCAGTTACTTTTGTTCTTCTGTTGAAACCCTCGTTGCGGATTTAATCTCGCAGAGAAATTTCGAACTCAGGCCTTTCCATCGCATGTAGAATCACTAAGAGATTTTTCATACCGCCAGCATTAAAAACGTTCCAGTTCAAGCAAAAACGGCTCTGCTAAGAAAGAGTGTAGTATGCATGGCTCCTAAAATGTATAATAAAATTACTCAGATGTATAATCCACTGAACAGCAATCTTTTTAAAAATAAATTCAAAAACCTTTTGATAAATTTTGACATTATATAATTGCCTTATACATACATATACTTTAATTATAATTGTTGTATGTAAATATTTCACTGACTTTGTATATTAAAAGACTGCTAATTTTAAATGAAAACTAACAACCTAACACTTAAAATTTTACACACCGAATATCGGTAAGACATGTTGATACTAATAACACTAACATCAAGAATATATATCTGCCCATGCAATGTATATCTCACACATGTTTTAGTAAATAAAATATCTTATCTTGTCTTATCTTAACTTCCGTAAGTCATCACTGGCAACACATAACTATCTAAATATCAGATAGCTACATCGGAAGATAAATATTTTTGCAGCCATGTTTTTTTTTATAGTATAGGGTGACAAAAGAGCACACAGTCCACCTGATGATAAGTGGCTGCTGTGGCCCATAGACATCTACATTTTATCCTCGTTTGCGAATCAAAATGCAGATGCGTTGCCATCCGTGAGGACTAAGATAGAATGCCTCGTTTCCAGTAAAAAGGGTCTCCGGTTCTCTACACTCACCATACGAAACACAGCAGTGTTAAGCTGCTATTTGACGCTAGTATTCTGTGAGAGCGTGGTCCATCCCCGGTCGAGCCGACCCATTCGTGCTACAACTATACTATTAATATAGCTGCAGCATGGCTCTACCACGTAATATATGTGGTTAACTTTTCCCATAGTCGCCTGTTACAACACCCGTGACTAGATGCGATACAGGCGATGGGTTCTTCACAGTAAATATTAAATAAATTAGTTTGTTTTCGCCGCTCATGTTATCTTCGAACAGTAACTTGTAGTCGGCTAAATTAAGCCTAGGAGACAGTATTAAATCAGCAGTTAAAGTTAAATTTAACAATTTAATTATGACATTTTTGGGAATCGCACACAAGTTTCTCGACTTAATGAGGCTTACATCATCCTTTATGAGTTACTACACCAAATTATGTTTGAATTTAAAAACATAAATTATGCCATTTTTGAGAATCACAAGCATTTTGCCCGTTTAGAGAAAGGAAGCTTACAGTAAACCCTATGAGAAATTACATAATTTTTTTTAACAGAATAAGGGTGACAAACGAGCACACTGTGCATCTGATAGTAAGTGGACGCTGTGTCCGATAGACGCCTAAATTTATTCTCGATTAAGAATCAAAATGCAGATGTGTCATCATCCCTGAAGACTTAGATGGAATCCTTGTTAACAGTGTAAGAGGTTTGCAGTTCCCTGCACTCACTATATGAAACACAGCAGCATTTAGCTGCTATTTTACGCTGGTATTTTGAAAGAGAATCGTTCTACCCTTGTTGAGTCGACCCATTCTTGCTACAACCGTAACTTAGCTGCAACGTAGCTCTACCACGTATAAAATAAAATTATTTTTGCAATTAAAAATTTCAATTGTGCTATTTTTGATATCAAACACAAGTTACTCGCCTTAAAGGAGATTAGAGTGAGCCCTTGAGTTACTACATAGGATTATGTTCGTGTGAACTTACACGTAAACCTTGAACAAGAAACGGCAGACTCGCTTGTATGCTATTGATTTTCAATTAACGCAAACCATAAATAACTGTAAGCGCGTTATTAGTAGGAAAATTAATTGACTTATTTGCATAATGGACTGGCGATGATGTATGACACGATGGCATTTCGGATCGGATGCTTTACTGGAAATTTAATTTTTAAAATTTTGTAAATTCAGTACACGAACCTGTCGAAACTGTTAGCATATTTTTAACAATAGCAATTTTAAACTTTCAATCGTCTTCAAATAATGAAGACAGATGCGTGGTCTTCAGAGTACTAAGATGAAATATTTTTTTAATTATTTAGTTATTTACAACTTATTGCACAACTTAATAAAAGGATTACAAAGGGCGGACTTAAAGCCTTTTAGCATTCTCTCCCTGAGAGTATGTAATTATACGGAAACGAAAAGTTATCATGTTGTTACACTGCTTCAATCTTTAACATGCTAGTATTATGTATGTTAAAGATTGATTGCAATGTAAGAACATGAAAACTCTTGTTGTGTTTTAGTCCGTAGATTCAACGTGTTCACATAATATTTGCAAATTAACAACTTTACGCTTTGTAGCCGTTGATTTTTAACTATAAATAATAAGGTAAATACAACTATTGCCGCGGTATTTTTACTAAAACTCAATAATTATGCATTTAATGTACCCTTTTGAAGGTTTGCCCATTTTTATTAGAATCATATATTGTTTCTACTCTAGAAACAGATAATAGAGCTAGCTAGCTTGATAGCTATTAGAGCGTGATTTGTATTCTAAATTAATTAAATATGAAAAGAATTTGGATGCACCTTATTTAGATGTAATAATCCTTATTGATGTATTTGATTCCTAATTCGGAGTCTACAAAATGCAAAGGAAGAAGGTGGGAAGTACTACATGGTGCTCATTATCTTACGACCAAAATTATTATAATTTTAAAAGTAATCCCGGTGGGTATATAATTAATTAATCAACAAGATGCTAATTTCCAGAAGTATTTATATATAATCTTTCCACTTTTATGTAGGTATGTGAAAACTTGTTGCGATATATAGATTGATTGTGTAATATGTATATATTCCCAAAATCAACATACACATTTCATTCTTATGAAATAAAATCCAATTATTGCCTGGTACGAGTATACATAGCTAATCAATTTTATTTATTTTAATACTCTTCGTATTATAACAATAGCAGTGCAAATAATATGTGGCTCTTTCTTAAGCAAGATATTGTGTCCGTCACTCCATCCATTACAGCCTATAAAAGTTCTCTGCTGAACATAGGCATCCCCTATAGATTGCTTCATAGGGGGTTTGCCCTAGTTGTAATATTACTGTTGGTTTAATAATAATACCTCTCAGTAGGTTATGTGCTCTTGGTAGATTATCTTCTATATATACATTCATTACAGCCTATAATATTCTACTGTTGAACGTAGGCCTGCCCCATAGATTTTTTCATAGGGGGGATTTTGCCATAGTTGTTTGTAATGTTACTGTTGATTTATGATTTCACCTCTTAGTGGGTTATGTACTCCTGGTAGATTATCTTCTATATACACATTCATTACAGCCTATAAAATTCCGCTGCTGAACATAGGCATCCCCTATATATTGCTTCATAGGGGGTTTTGCTCTAGTTGTTACTGTTGATTTAATAATTTCACCTCTCAGTAGCTTATTTGCTCCTGGTAGATTATCTTCTATACATACATCCATTACAGCCTATAAATAAAATTCACTGTATTCCCCTGTAGATTGCTTCATAGAAGGGATTTTGCCAAAGTTGTCAACCGCAGTTTTTTATTATTTTGAGTATTTATCAGGAAGATGCTACTGTCCATCACCAGTTTCAATTTTCCCTCTGTTGCCTCTCACCACCCACTGGACGATATGGGGTAGTGGATATTTTACAACACTACTATAAGGCAAGATATTGTGTAAAATGATATATCGTAGTTTGTAAATTATTATCCATAAGTGTTTACAACTATTTACCTAAGATTGTTAAAGTTATTATAAGAGGTATAGAAGCCTACGCGTTATTGAAACTAACGGAAAGTGTATAACAATTTGCGTAAAATTATGAACACTGTATTTTGCGTGTCTATTTGCTGCGTAATAAGGTACTCGTAGAACCTTATCGCGGTCAAGTATACATCGGAATAGTGTTCCATACCAAAAAACTCGTTTCCTATCCATGCCCATCTCCAATGCCGATATTCATACACCGCCACTGTACGGTACAATGACATAATAATTACTAAAAAATAATAGTCTAATATGTAATAAAATCTAAAATTGACGACTATATATTCTAAACAGAGAATACTGATATTGTATTCATTTTATTGTAGACATATTTCAGACGTCAGAAATAAATAACGCCACTCAAATATTGGTACTTGTGATTCCCTGCTGTTGTGACGTCACGTATATTCAAATACATTTCATGTTTCACAAAGTGTATAATAAATGAATCTATATGTTTATTTCCTTTTTTCTATTGCTTTTCACTTTTTTTCTTTGGGTTCTATAAAAATTAGCAATGGAGATATTCGCTCTGTTTTGTAGTTGAGTGAAACCGATTTAAGAACCAAATTATTTACCAAATAGCAATATAGTATATACTACATTATATATAATAATAATATATTCTATGTAGAGTACATATTAATCGCGTAGTGGTGGTGTAAGTGTATCCATTACCCCAAAAAGAGCCGTGGGCGTCGAAAGACGCGACAGAGAAAAACTGAGACAGAAGAAGGGTATCAGAATGTTCCTGATCACAAACTATAATTTTAAAGAAACTGTGGTATCCATTCCACCTGCTGTGGGGAAATCTATGAAAGAAGAAAATAATGTGATGCGGCAGAATATATAAATATAAAATTTCATATTTTCACTATACTTTTTTTGTTCATTTAATGCAAATAGATTTGTATAATTTTAATAGTGCGATATTAAGTAAATATTTGAATACATTATTTCGATTTAAAAAAAAAAATATTCATGACAATAGAAAAACTAACAGAAACTTTTTTCATTTATGCGTTCGTACGTTACGCAGTAGAGCAGTGTATTTTTAATGGCGTAGCAGTTCGTAGCAGAATCGCTACGTCACTGCAAATTGGTATCAATGCTATTTCTGAACATCAAACAAAACATTCTGTTATTTTATCTGAACATGTGTGTTTGTGTACATTTTATTACTATAATTTTAATTACTATTACCATATATAATTACTTTTACATTTATAAAAAAGAGGGAAAATACAAAATGTAATATATATTGTGCCATTTAAATCGTAGTACGTAGTGACACAAACAAGTTTACAATATATTTTATGCTAAAGCTTATGTTCTATTACAATTTATTACTTATCATAAACTCAACGACGATGGTCACATATAGAATATAAAACATATAATAATTATGTGAGGGACCTAATTTTTATAAAAATAAAGTACCTTAATTTCTAAAATATTGTTGAACATGTATAAGAGGTTAAAGTTTTGTGTGTTTGTGAGTTAGGATGTGTGTGCGCGCATGCGCGTGCGCGCGCGTATTTGTGTGTCTGTGCATGTACATATATAGTAATTGGTTAGATAATTTTATAGTTAGTGTTAGTAGTTAGGTAATGTGTTCATGAATTTAAAAGAGACATTAAGTGTTTAATAGCAAGTTAACTATCTGTCTATTGTATGATCTGGTACTGCAAGAAAATAAATCTACCGAATTAAATTTTTTATTGTATACCATACGATGAAGGGGAGATCGGATACCGGCGTTTGTCCGAGATCTTGACACAGCAAAGAGTGAGTGAGGACGCAAAGAACGCATACGTGCGCGAGGTGGTACGGAGTAACTAATACGATTAATTATATCTGTGCAATCATACTTGTTATTGCACAGATCATAAAGTAATCTTGCCTCAAGTTGAGTGCGTCTAGACCTTAAGTCTAAGAGTTTATATTTTGTTAAAAGGAGCACATACGATAAACGCTTACGGTGATATTTGTAGTTAACGCGACGCAAGAACTTTTTTTGTATCATTTCAATGCTATGATTATATTTTTTATAAAGTGGGTTCCATACAGGTACTCCGTACTCCAATTGAGGTCTGACCAAAGATTTAAAAAGATAGATTAAAGTGGTGGGGTTTCTAAATTTGGTAGAAGAACGCATAACAAGTCCGTACATTTTAAAAGCTTTACTAATTATGTTTTGTATATGAATATCAAAATGTAATTTGCTATCAAAAGTCACACCCAAATCCCTTATATTATTCACCCTTACAATATCTGTACCTTTAAGAGAATAGTTAAAGTAGCTTATATTCCGTTTTTTTGTGAAAGTGATTACTTTACATTTATTTAAGTTGAGTCTTAAATTATTAAGAGCACAGTAATTGTTAAATCTGTCAAGGTCTTCTTGAAGCAAATAGTGATCCTCTATCCTATCGATGCATTGATATCAAAGTATATCAAGTATGTAGATCATCAGCATATAAAATATATTATAATTAGAATTATTGTTATATTTTTTCATTTTAACCCAAGCTCGATTTTTTTTATTAAATAGATTTATTAATTCAGGAGTAAACCAGGCAGGATACGAAGAAGACCTAATATATCTTTTGGGTACATGTAAATCAATAATACTGTAAGTTTTTTCATAAAATAATAAAACTGCTTCCTCAGCACTTTTATTTAAAAAGAAAGCATCCCAATCAATATTCGCTAATTTTTGCATAATTTCATTATAGTCCGCGTTCCTGTAACAGTAGTTGAGATATGGTTTAAGCCGGATGTATCCATGATTTGCATCATACGCAACCGACACACAAAAAGGTGGGTGATGTTTATCCGCAGGAACTAACGCATTTGATATCAGTGACAACTCACAGTCTGTTTTATTGGTGAAAAAAAGATCCAAAATACGGTCTTTGTCATTTCTTAAGGAGTTTAATTGATAGCAATTTAATACTGCCATAAAATTATTTATTTGTATGTGAGATTGGTTGAGATCGCTGATAGAAGGATATTGCCCATAGGATTCATTATTCATCCAAATTAAGTCAGATAAATTAAAGTCACCAACAATAAAATAATCTGTTACACTAGTATTCTCGTCAAGCAACTTATTTTGTAACATATTTAAGTAACTAAGATAAACCTCATGGCATTGTTTTGGCGGAATGTAAACTGCACCTATAAAGAAACACCTTTTCGCAACTTTAAATTCGATGAGTATTTGGTCGATAACGGGTGGGAGCGGGGAGGAGGTCATAGTGACGGGTGCGCAGCCGGCAGAGCACAGTGTGCGCTGGATCGCAATCAACACGCCACCACCATCACGGCGGCCGCTTCCCGCTCGATCTCGATCCGCGCGGAATACCCTATACCTATTGTCTATGTATTCGTTATCGGTTATGTCTGCATGCAGCCACGTTTCAGTAGGTATTATTATATCGTATGATTGAGCAAGTATATTCATAAAAAGTGTATGTAGTTTGGTTCTAAGACCACGACAATTCTGGTAATAGATAGAAATATTCTTATCCATTTTTAAATATAACAATATTATGTGTTGTTAGTAAAAGGTAGTTAAAATTATAAAAAAGAAGACTACTTAGATTGTGGTTATTATAGGTTTTTGCATACCAGAATCGCCTTACTTAAGTAATTATATAAATAAGTTTAAATAGTAACCAGTAAAAAATACATTTTATTTCTCCTACTTGACACACATTTGTAGTTAACGAGTTTGATTTTAGTAAACATGCACAGATAGTATATTCGCCCGATAGTCCCATGGTTGAACATTCATTATTTATATAAGTATAGCTAAGACAAAACAATATCAATAGAAAAGATAACTTAGGATTTAATTTTCTTGAGGTCTTGCTCGCTTCGCACAGCAAAAATAGGAGATGTCTCAGTTTGACGCACCAAAACAGTACCGTGCTTAATCCAAGTGAATTTAAAATTGTTCTTAATGGCTTGTTGACGGCACAATCGAAATAATTGTTTATTTTTAGCTGTTAGATGTTCGTTGATGTACACGTTATGTATAGTACCAGGTACCGCCAGCTGGTCAGATTTTAAAACTTTGTTTGCCCGTGCTGCTGTGATGAAGTTGTCGCGGATTATTTTCGTTGTAAATTTTATAATCACATTTTTTGGACGCGAACACTTTTTATCAAAATGTGGCACTCTATGGGCTGATACAATGTCCGATTTGCTGACAGGGTGTTTGATGACAGACCCAACCTTCTCAATGATTGATAGAAGGTTTTCATCACGTCGTTCTGGTAAGTTAGCAATCTCAACGTTATAAAGCCGTGCCTGTTGCTCCATTGCATCAATTTTGTTTTGTAATAGGTTAACCTGGGTGGTTACATCATCGCTCGATTTCAGCTGGCTTTCTACCTGTGTCAGGCGCGTTTCAACACTATCCTGCCTTTCCATCGTATAAGATAAGGATTTGTCGATTGTATCCAATCTATCTCCTAACTCTTTAAAAGAGTTATTTATGATCGCTGATATTTTCTTCAGTTCTCGATCAATAACAGAATCGATTGAATTTCTGATACGTTCGGCAATGGTGATGTCCAACTGTAATTTCCATGAACTGAGCTGATCATTTATGTTTTGCTGAACGAACTCCAGTATCGGCTTAATATTTTTATCATCAGGCTGCTTGCGCTTTCGGAAACTCACAAAAGTATTATCATCAGCACCACACGTTTCGGGTAGTTCTGGATTTGACGAATATTTTAGACTCTGTGCCGGAGGTGTTGTTGGTGGTGGAGTACGCTGCATCGTGTTATTTCGTGTGTATGACAGAAACGAAAAAAATCTACGCTGTCCTTTCTTAGAGGGGGTGAAGTATGCACGCCCCGCTGCAATGAGTCCAAGAAGCGATGCCAAAATAGGACGGAGAAAGCGATCTGAGTGAACAAGCGATATGGCCACAATACGTCACTGTTACAGCTACACACACTATTTTCACACTTTTTGCAAGATGATAGGGTATAAGTTACAATGTTCTGTGATGTTAAATTTTGCAATAAATTTTACACACGTCCTCTCTATATGGGTCCTGCACGACGAATGAAGAGGATTTTGGAAGAGGTAACAGGGGGAAACTGAAGCAGAAGATGGGCAGCAACATCTTTCTTAGAAAAACTAAAGACAATAAAAGAACTGCGTTTGGAAACCAACACTATGGCAAATGTTCTCTTCATAAGGCAATCTTTGAGGTAGACCTATGTTCAGTATTGGACTTTTGATAGGTTGTAATTAAAGACCCTCACTCATCTCAAGGTTACCTCCTTTAGAACCGGTGCGGCAACAAAGGCAGCTGAATTGAGTATATGGCACAAATATGAGTCTTGGAAAGACGACTACATATTTGTGCCGTTTGCTGTAGAGACTGTCAGAAACAGAAACAGAAACTTTTTTATTCAATATAGATTATAAGTAATTCTTTCAAAAAAAGTGAAAGTCACTCTTTTCTTTAATTACCACTGGTTCGAAAAAACCTCTCCTAGGAAGAATCAGCAAGAAACCCAGAGGAACTTTTTTTAAATAACAACTTACGATCATGTATGTTACACAGTTAACCACACAAACCAAATTAGAAATAGCTTGGTAGCGATCACATCATTCCCACGGGTAATTATCATCCATAAATTTCTTAATATTATAATAACCCTTTTTATACAAACTTTGTTTAATAAAGGTTTTGTACTTTGAGCAGGTTAAATTTTGTATATTTTGTATATTTATATCGGTCCGTAGGATCCACGTGCGGTAAAGTTCCTAAAGGAACTCTATACGCGACTGACCGTTGCTGCTGGTGATAAGAGGGCTGGTACTTTTCTCGCTCAAGGGCTAAGCATAGCCATTCAGTGAAGAAACGGAGTCAGCTTTCTCTGTACGATACCACGGGGAATAGGACTGTATGATAATTAAGTTATTAGTTTTTTTTATCATAGATTTTTAATATTGTATATAATAAAAAAAAATTAAAACAAAACCGTAATTGTTATAAAATTTACTACTCAAAACAAAATAGGGCCTACTCTAAGTTTATCTCGAATAAGGTTTATACTTAACTTAACTTAACTTATCTTCACGCACAATCCCTGACGGGGTAGCCAGAGAGAACAGATCGCCAAGTGTCACGATCCTTACATACCTCTTTCGCTTCTTTCAGATTCATTGTCTTCTTCATACATGCACGTCTAGGTATCCGAGTACTCTTGACCCTCCCCTCTTCGAACAATTTGCTCACATGGTCTTCGAAAGTTAGTCTCGGTCTACCTCGACACCTTTTAATATTTACTTTCGCGCTATATATTTTCTTCACCATTCGGTCTTCACTCATTCGCTCAACGTGCCCAAACCATCGAAGCACGCCCTTATCAATTTTTGTGATAAGGTCATCTTTCAAACCTGCCATATTGCGAATCTCTTCGTTTCGCTTTCGGTCGGCCATGGTAACGCCGCACATTTTACGAAGAGATCGCATCTCCACTGCATTCAACTTGCTTTTATGCTTCTTCTGGCATACCCAGGTTTCGCTGCCATATAACAAAGTTGGTACCAATACTGCGTTATGTATTGCAAGGCGTGCACTCTTCACTACGCCTTGCCTTTTGACTAACGTAGTCAGGGCACCATTGACTTTGTTACCAGCAGCGACACGCCTGTCCACATCTAAATCACATCTTCCATCCCGGCTAAAAGCACTCTCCAAGTATACAATTTCATTTACCTGTTCTAGACATTCCTGATTTACCCATATTTCACACTTCGTTCTCTCTTCGTCCCTTTCAAATACCAGAACCTTAGTTTTATTAGCATTCAAACGGAGACCTTTAATTTCACATTCCTCTTTCATACACGTGACTAATGCCTGCAGTTCTGCCTCTGATGGTGCAATAAGCACTGCATCATTAGCATACAGCAGACAATTTACTTTTATGTCACCCAATTTCACACCCAAACAGCTATCTTTCAACTTCTGTAAACAGCTGTCGAGATACAGTATGAACAGCCAGGAAAACATGACACAACCCTGTTTTACGCCCGTTTGGACGCTAAACATGGGCAACAGGTCATGCCCTACCCGCACACAGGCTTTGCAGTCACAGTAAAGTGACTGCACAGCCCTTAGCAATCGACCATCCACACCGTACCCCGGCAACAGTTTCCACATTTTCTTCCTTACAACCTTATCAAATGCTTTCTCAAGATCCACAAAAGCATAGAAAATCTTCTGGTTAGCAGCCAGAAGCTTTTCCGTGATCATGCGTAGAGAAAACATTTGATCCGTGCATCCTCTTCCAGCCGTGCAGTGTAGTGGCGGTCAAGAATATCCACTACCCCATATCCTCCCGTGGGTGTCGTAAAAGGCGACAAAGGGAAACAGGCAGGAGATGGGCAGCAGCATCTTCCTGGTAACGGCATAAATACAATAAAAAAACTGCGGTTGCCAACCCGCTCGCCAAGCGTGGCAACTATGGCAATATACCCCCCATGAGCAATGACAATAATAAACGGCCCCCAGTCCCCGGCGGCCCCGCTATTCCTGGCTACGGTGGCGACCATGGTAACGGCGGGGCAGGGGGTGCTAAGAATCTCCGGTGGAGGTTCGGTTGCCACCTTAGACGACTCGACCTGGCAACGTACAACGCACGCACCCTGAGGACTGACGAGAAGATCGTGGAGCTGGAAGAAGAGATAGACAAGTTGCGCTGGCATATTATAGGATTATCCGAAGTCCGAAGAGAGGGGGAGGACACGGTAATCCTCGAATCCGGCAACTTGTTCTATCACCGGGAGGGCGACCATCTGTCCCAAGGAGGTGTCGGATTTATCGTCCACAAGTCTCTCGTTAACAACGTTGTAAAGATCGGGAGTGTGTCGACGAGGGTTGCGTACCTTATACTCAGAATCACCAAACGGTATTCGCTGAAGGTCATACAGGTTTACGCACCAACCTCGGCACACCCCGATGAGGAGGTGGAGGAAATGTATGAGGATATCTCTAGAGCCATGCATTCCTCCAAAACCCAATATACGGTGTTAATGGGAGACTTCAATGCAAAACTAGGCACAAGAGAGAACGGTGAGCTGAAAGTAGGGAAATTTGGAATAGGGCAACGGAACCCAAGGGGCCAGCAGCTGGCCGGCTTCATGGAGAAAGAGGGACTCTTTATGATGAACTCTTTCTTCAAGAAGCGGCCCCACAGGAAGTGGACCTGGTCGAGCCCCGACGGTTCGACAAAAAATGAGATTGACTTCATTATGACGACCAGACGACAACTGTTCAGTGATGTCTCAGTGATCGCGAGGTTGAAAACCGGCAGCGATCACCGAATGGTTAGAGGCACACTGAACCTAAATGTTAAGTTGGAGAGGTCTCGTCTGATGAAGTCAACGCTCCGTCCCCCTCGTGCTCTAATCCAAAGTCCCGAAACCTTTCAGCTCGAGTTACAAAACCGTTTTCAGTGCCTAGAAGACTGCAATGAAGTGGACGATATGAATGACAAGCTCGTGGAAACTGTCCATGCGGTCGGAGCTAAGTTCTGCAAGACCCACCGCAGAAGAACACAAAAACTCTCCGATCACACTCTTAATCTCATGGCTGTTAGACGGGAGATGAGGCTACATTCTTCAACAGATTTGACAGCATACAGGCAACTGAACAGACAGATCTCCAAATTCATGCGGCGAGACTTACGCAACTTCAATACAGCTCGTATTGAAGAAGCGATCGAGCGGAACCAAGGCTCCAAAGTCTTTGCCAGAGATCTGTCTGCCAGAAAGAGCCAACTGTCAAAGCTGAAGACCGAATGTGGCAGCATCGTTTCCGGGACACCTGAGATTTTGAGTGAGATTGAGAGGTTCTATGGGCAGCTGTACACGTCATCGTTGGAGCCACACGCAAGTGTGAGTAACGATCCAAGAGCGAGTCTTATTCGACACTATTCCGAAGATATCCCGGACGTCAGTCTGAGCGAGATTAGAATGGCTCTCCAGCACCTTAAAAACGGCAAGGACCCAGGCGAGGATGGAATTACAGCGGAGCTTCTGAAAGCGGGTGGAAGACCGGTACTTGAAGTCCTTCAGAAGCTCTTTAATTCCGTCCTCCAAGGTGGCATTACACCGGAGGCGTGGAGCAGAAGTGCGGTGGTTTTATTCTTCAAGAAAGGTGACAACACTCTCTTGAAGAACTACAGACCGATTTCCCTTCTGAGCCGCGTCTACGTGCTGTTTTCGAGAGTCATTACGAATCGTCTCGCGCGCAGACTTGACGACTTCCAGCCTCCCGAACAAGCCGGTTTCCGAAAGGGCTTTAGCACCATAGACCACATACATACCCTACGGCAAATTGTACAGAAGTCCGAAGAGTACAATTTGCCACTATGTCTGGCGTATGTGGACTATGAGAAAGCCTTTGATTCCGTCGAAATTTGGGCGGTGCTGCAGTCCGTTCAGCGGTGCCAAGTTGACTGTCGGTATATCGAAGTGTTGAAGTGCTTGTACAGTAGGGCTACGATGGCTATCCGAGTACAGAACCAGAGTACGAAACCTATCCAATTGCAGAGAGGTGTAAGACAGGGTGACGTTATATCCCCGAAACTCTTCACCGCTGCATTGGAAGACGTTTTCAAGCTTCTGGACTGGAAAGGATACGGAATTAACATCAATGGCGAGTACATCACTCACCTTCGATTTGCCGACGATATAGTCCTCATGGCAGAATCGCTGGAGGAGCTAAGCACTATGCTCAATGACCTCAATAGTGTCTCCCAACGGATAGGTCTTAAGATGAACATGGACAAAACAAAGATTATGTTTAATGTCCATGTCACACCTATGCCGGTAGTTGTTGGGAGCACTAAGCTCGAAGTTGTTGACGAGTATGTTTACCTGGGACAAATAGTCCGACTAGGTAAGTCCAACTTCGACCAAGAGGTCAATCGACGGATTCAACTCGGCTGGGCAGCGTTCGGGAAGCTACGACACATCTTCTCGTCAGAAATACCTCAAAACCTTAAAACGAAATTGTACAACCAGTGCGTGTTGCCAGTGATGACTTACGGAACTGAGACGTGGTCCTTCACTGCTGGCCGTATGAGGAAGCTCAAGGTCGCTCAGCGAGCTATGGAGAGGGCTATGCTCGGAGTTTCTCTGCGTGATAAACATAGGAATAAGGATATCCGCAGTAGAACCAGAGTAACCGACATAGCCCAACGGATTAGTAAGCTGAAGTGGCAGTGGGCCGGCCATATAGCTCGAAGAACCGACAACCGATGGGGAAGAAAGGTTCTCGAGTGGCAGCCTCGTACCGGTAGGCGAAGTGTAGGGCGTCCCCCCACAAGATGGAGTGACGACCTGGTAAGACATGCAGGAAGTCGATGGATGCAGGTGGCTCAGGACCGTGCTTTGTGGCATTCCTTGGGGGAGGCCTATGTTCAGCAGTGGACTTGTGAAGGGCTGTAATGATGATGATGATCCTCTTCCAGGTCTAAATCCGCATTGTGCCTCCCATAGAAATCTTTCCGATTTCTCTTGCATCCTACTTGTCAAATCCTTCGAGTAAACTTTACTTGCTAAACTGGTCAAGCTGATCGCCCGATAGCACCCGCAGTCAAAATGTGAACCTTTACCTTTATATAAAGGCACAATGACTGCGGATCGCCAATCATCCGGGACATACCCCGTCCGCCAGCACAAATTGCACAGCAGATAAAAGCTGTCCCAGACGCGAGGCCCACTATACTTGACCATTTCAGCAGTAACTCTGTCTAGTCCCGCAGCCTTACCACATTTCAAACTTCGAATCGCACGTTCAATCTCTTTCATACTGATGACCTCAGTGTCATCGAGGTCCAGGTCTGGCGTACCAGTCACGGCGTCACCCCGGATCCCTCACTAAGATCATCACACGCATACATTTCTCTATAAAATTCGCTCCATCGCTGCATGACATCCGATTTTTCTGTGAGGACGTCATTAGTTCTCGAAAGCACTTTGTTCATTCTTAAGGCCATCGCACCACTTCGGGTCCTTTCAACCTTTTTCCAGAAGAGTTTGGAGTTCTCCTTAAATTTCTGCGACAACCTTTCGTCCGCTTCCATTCTACACCTTTCACGCATTTCCTCAATCAATGCTTTCGTGTGAACTTTCTGCAGCTTATATCTTTCTTTCATCTTCTCTCTCATATCCTTATCATTACTAGAGGCCAAGTAGTCTAACCATGCTTTCTTCTTCTTCTCTACAGCTTCTTTCACTTCACCATTCCACCATGCATCTCTTCTTTTACTACTGCCTCTTTTTAATGTTCCACACACTTCTTCCGCTGCACTTACCATTCCATTCCTAAGGTTTTGCCATGTTCTTTCCACACATTAATTTCTGCCATCGATGGTGTCAAGCTTTTCGGCTACCCTCGCATGATATTTGTCCCTAGTATCCGCATCCTGAAGCTTCCAGCTTCGGATGCGACAGACCGACTGTGGTTCTGTTATTGCCGTCTGGTAGCGCCAACCCGCGAACAGACCCCTAAATCTAGTAATCACTAGATAGTGATCCGTTCCCAGGTCAGCACCCCTGAACACTCGCGTATCCATCACCTGTTTTTGCAGTCGGTCATCCACCAGAAACAAATCGATCATACTTCTCTCTTTCTTTCTTTCACTAGTATACATATGGATTTTCTTGTGATTAAACATAGTGTTTGTCACAAGAAGACCCTTTTCCTTGCATACCGCCAGTATAAGCTTGCCAGCATCATTAACCCTTTTATCGCCAAACTTTCCAAGCACCGACTCGTACCCTGGTCGAGCGGTACCAACCCATCCATTCAAATCACCACACACAACAATTCTTTCGTTTCCCCCAACCAAATCTAGAACTTCTTTTACATTCTCCCAAAACTACTCCAGCTCAGCCCTGGACGACGAAGCTACCGGCGCATAAACAGCCAAAAGGAATAACTTCGTCAGTCCCAATTTAAAGCGAACCCAGAGAAGTCTTGAGTTCACAACCTTATATTCAGTCATAACATCGACCAACCGAGACGACAGCAGCACCCCCACTCCCTGGCGGGCGCTCTCGCTCTCCGGGACTCCGGACCATAGAGCTAACGCCCCGCCAGGGAGCTCTTCAGTACCACTGCCCTTCCGTTTGGTCTCCGACATACACACGACATCTAATTCTCTTTCTTTCATTATTTCAATCAACTCATTCGTCTTATCTTTCATGCGTCCTCTAACATTCCACGTGCCAACTCTGCACTCTGTCCTCCACATTCCGCCGTTTCGGGCTGTGCGTGACGGGTGGCGGTCCCCATCACCGCTTTGCGCGCTGCATTCCACACCAACGGGGACTAGCTGGTGTGCGTCGCCTTGGGGGGACGCCCTAACCCTCGTTGGCATGGGTGCGCAGCTGAGTAGAATTGCAGCCCTGAAAAGGGCTGGCAGGGGTCGCGACGAGCACGTTAGGTTATAATAGGGTATAAACTTAGGTATAAATTAGGTTTATAAATAATTCAAATGGTTATTTATGTAAGTGAAGCATTTTAACATAATGTTTCCTTAACAATAGTTAGAACGAATATTTAAATTTTATTTTCAAGCTATTTTCAAGCCTTGAAAAATAATTCAATACGAAATCTTGTTCAGAAACAGAAACTTTTTTGTTCAATATAGATTATAAATAATACTTATTGAAAGTCACTCTTTTGTTTGATTACCACTGACTGACTGACTACACTGTTCGGAAAAAACCTCTTTCCTGGGAAGAACCAGCAAGAAACCCAGCGGGACTTTTTTTTATAAATAATAGCTTACAATCATGATGTAACACAAATTAACAACATAACAAATTAGAAATAGCTTGGTAGCGATCACCTCATTTCCGCTTCGTTAAGTTCGCTTTTGTTATTAGCCTGATACTATATGTTGCGACTGAAAGTAACTTTCAATAGCCATTTCAATTAATTTCAACGTAAGTTCGTATCACCATGCCAGGTTCAGAGCCTTATATGTAAGTGGAAACTGCAGCAAGGGTAGTTACCATGCTTTAAGGGGAACGGTATCAGAGATCAGATTCAATACGTCTCGGTGTGTCGCGATGAGCTACCCGAAATGCATAAAATGGTATCAGGAGACCGAAAGTGTTGCTATAAGATCTGGATTAGGAAGAGTTAGAGCTACAATTGCTTATGAAGATCGATACAGCAGGTTATCTACGAGTTGTTAGCGTACAAAAATTGTCTGGGCATTAAAAATTCGGCTACCGCACTAATATTAGACGAGTCGGTGATCAATCTATTAGGAGTGGACTCCACGAAGATATTCAACTTTTTCGAATGCTGATTCTGGTTGAACTAAAACGGTGAATCTGGCATCGAATTAAAGCTTCGCCAAAGGGCATTGGACATAGAAAACTGGAGGATTGTACTCCTTACAGATGTATTTTATTTAAGAGTTTTAAGTGAAAAAAGCAGGCGAACGCTTTTCAGAACTATGTATCTGTGAAGACCATTCTTGGCGCTTAAGTGTATGGAGTGGAATAAACTTACTGGGTAAAACGATGCTGGTAATTCTGTATAAGATACCGTAACATTCGCCAGTTATTTCAATCATTTTCTTAAAGTAACTGCCATATTTAAGTAATTGTTGTCTTAATTTGAAATTAAACAATTGTCATCTGAAAATAATACTATGTCACAATTATCCCCTACTATGTAAGGTAAGACATTATTGTATACAAAAAACAGAAAGGGGCCGAAAATTGGACCTTGAGGCACGCCCATTTGTACCATCGACCAGGAGAAAATCCTAACGTCACCTACATTTTTTTAATGGAAAATAAAGAAAGATATACAAACTGTTTGTTAAATTGCGAAATAATTGTTCGCGCGCATAAGTTGCTATCAATGCGTAATGACGCACTTTTTGAAACAAATATTGTGTTTTTGCCATGGCCACCCATGACTTCCAACCTCGAACCCGTCAAAAATGGGATTAACTATAATGAGGCCCTCAAAGTGAGCTAAAGTTACTGTATTTTTAATAGTAAATAAAACATCACTCACTTTAAAGATGCTGCTAACTGCTTGAAAAAAATAAAATGATGTATCTTACCCAGTTTGAAGAGCTCTTCCCGCTCTCCTTCAATTGCTTGCACTATCTCCATCTCGTTAATTGAGGGAATAGAATAATTTTTAATTATACAGATTACAAAAATAGTTATAGAAAGTCATTTACCACTGTTTCCAAAAAAGCTCTCTCCTGGGAAGAACCAGCAAGAAACCCAGCAGGACATTAAAAAAAATTACAATAAAATTTATTATTTATTTATATTGTTAAAAAATGGTATAAAATTAAATCTAATTAATTAAGTCTTTCATGTAAGAAAAGTGCAAGTAGGTTATTCCGTCATCGTTTTTTTGAACGAAGTCATCCGAAAGACTCTTGTCTATACAAATGTTCCCCCTATTTTAGAGCCTTGCGGGATATTTAGAGACGATGGCAAGAGACGCGACGGTAATGCTAATGCTAATTGAATAGACATTTTGGTGATCTCAAGGGTACCTCGTTTATAGCCGAGGTGGCATCAAATGTAGCTGAATTAATTAAGAGGCACAAATATGAGTCTGAGAAATGACTACATATTTGTGCCATTTGCTGTAGAGACTATCGGTACGTGGCGTCCACGTGTGGTGAAGTTCCTAAAGGCAGTTTATCCGCGACTGGTCGTCGCTGCTAGTGATAAGAGGGCTGGTTCTTTTCTTGCTCAAAGGCTAAGTATAGTCATTCAGCGAGGAACCGCAGCCAGCGTTCTTAGCGTGATACCACGGGGAGTAGGACTGTATGGCATTTAAAATTTTTAGTTTTGGAGTTTTTCTTTATTTTAGTTTTTTTTTAATATTGTGTGTAACCTTATAGTTAGATTTAATTTTATACTATGACTAGCTGACCAGGCAGACGTTGTTCTGCCCTTTTCGGCGATCCTTCATATGAAAAAATCCTTAAATTCGCAATAAAAAGATATTGAGTGTCACTTATCCGGATGAAAACTATCCTATCTCTCAAGTTGGACCAAACTGCACACAGTGTGCAAAATTTCATTGAAATTAGTTGAGTAGTTTAGGAGTCCATCGCGGACAAACAACGTGACACGTAATTTTTATATACAAAGATTACAATATAATGTTTTATACAGTTATTACAATTAGTGTAGGGCGCGAGATGTTTTTCAAGCTAGATAAGATTAATTTTTTTGACGCATATCTTAGCTAATTATTTTTAATCATCTTTTTATAATGGCTTTCTGAAAAGTAAAGCCTGATTCTAATAGTTGCTCATTTTATTAAAAGTGTTACGGATAGGCTCAGATAATGTACCTACATTGAGCACCACTCGCAACTAAACTTACCACCTATCCGTATATCATCGCAAATCCGTGTTGAAAATCAAATTGTCTTTTCCCAATACATTGAAAAAAATTCCTTAAAAAGTAACTGATTTTTGTGTGTAATTTATAGTCAACTCCGAAGGAATAACAGAAAGCTCGCTTCTGAGCCATCTGCATTCATCGACATCCTGCATAACTTTCCAGGTGGTGACTCCATCTAGTGAGGGACGTACTACACTCTACCGGTACAAATCTGCCACTCGAGATTCTTAGACTTCGATCTTACACAATTTTGAGTAGTTTAATAAGAAACATTTCTGAGTCGAAAGTGTATGAACAAATATATAAACTACGAGGCTGCCACTCAACTTTTCAGTGGGTCGGTTTTTTCCAACCATTTGGTCACCCCAGCTTACTATTGCCTATGTAAACATAATTTCTGAATCCCTGATTTAAACATATTTACTCGCTTGATAAATATGAGAATCGCGAAATTTCTAAAACAAAACATCGTTGACCCTAATAAATTTTGAGTAGGAAAACATCCTGAATTGAAAGTGGAATGAACAAACGGTTTTATGTAAATAAGTTTCAACATTGTGCTTATTTTTCCTCCCATATTTTTCGTGAGAACTTCTTATTGCTAGTCTTGAGGTGAAGTTGAAAACGATATGATCAGAATGTTTTGAAATATTGTTTAAAACAATATTCTGTGTTCATTTATAACTTGCTCTCGTGCGCCATACTCCTTTTCAACGTCTTTATTTCTTTACCCGTAAGAGAACAGTTTGTAGACGCTGGGTTTTGTTTATATTAAGAAAATTAAGCCGTTTCCTTTTTTATTTGATCAGACAAAACAGCTGAGTTAAAAATTTTGTCTGTAAAGATAACCTTACCTCCTGTTTGCTACGATAATATTATTATTCCATTTAGTGAGTGTGTTAAAAACCTTGGCCTGTATATTGATAGCTCTCTGAACTGGAAAGTGCAGGTTACCGATTTAAGTCGGAAAGTCATTGCCACCTTACGTTCCTTTCATTGTCTCAAATACTTCCTTCCTATGAAGTCTAAGCTCATGCTTGTCCAACTTCTTATTTTACTTATATTTGATTATGCAGATGTGTGCTACCCAGACCTGTCCCAAGAACTTCTTAACAAACTGGAGCGCCTGCTTAACAACTGTATTAGATTTATTTTTGGTCTGCGTAAGTATGACCATATTTCTCATTATAGATCTCAGCTTAAATGGCTTACCATAAGGCAAAGGCGCAACTCCAGAATATTACTTGTTTTTTCTTAATTCTCAATGTTTATTTATTATTATATATTATATTCACCTTCTTACCTCAAAGAATGATTTCAATATCTCTCTTCTTGTCATGATAGGGTTCTTTGATCTTCCTCTAATAACAAGATTTATATTTCTACTCATCTCACCGGATTCTATGGTAACTCCTTCACTGTACAGGCTGCACGTCTTTGGAATTCCTTGCCTGATGATATCAGAAAAGCACCTAACAAATACTCCTTTAAAACGAAGGTACGCGAGCATTTACTGAATAATCACTAAAATCATAATATTGATAATTAATCGTATTTATATATATGTATTAACTTTGTGTTTACGTATGTTTATATCTATATTTATATGTATTTATGTATGTAAATGTGCGAATATATATATATATATATATATATTTTTATAGAATAGGGGGCAAACGAGCATGAGGCTCACCTGATGGTAAGTAAAACATCTTCTAAATCGCACAGTGGTGGACCGCCAATCATCCAGATGGTATGGATGGTAACGCAAGTTTTGTCGCGATGTGCGATGGTGAAATTGAGCGGCTGGAATTAGTCCGAACAATTCCTCAAAGCACTCCCCGTGATAGATGCGATAAAATACGCAAAGAGATGCAAAATCTCTACGCAGTGCCAGTGTATCGAGCCGATCAGAAAGAACTCGGTCGTCGACGATTCGAACCGCTCTGCGCTGGATGCGGTCAAGTGGAAGGAGCTGGCACTGGGGTGCCCCGGCCCAGATATAAGAACAGTATTCCACGTGGGGCCGAGCTTGCGCTTTGTAAAGTTGCAAGCGATGTGCCGGCATGAAATACTGTCTCGCTCTGCTGAGCACGCCAACCTTTTTAGAGGCCAATTTGGCCTTCCCTTCCATGTGACCACGAAACTGCACACTATTTGATATGTCGACGCCAAGGATTCCGATACCGCTGAGGCAGCAAGGGGAGTGCCTTGAATCTGAGGAGATACGACAAAGGGGTTCTTTTTAGCGGTAAACGCGCAAACTTGTGTCTTCTGGGGATTGAACTTGACTAGATTTAGTCGGCCCCAATCCGAGACTTTGTTAAGAAAAGACTCGACTTCAGACACAAGTTTGTCCCGGTACTCGGCGACGTTTTCCCCAAAAAAATATTGGCACGGCCGGTATATAAGGCATCACCAGTGCTGTCGTCTGCATAGCAATGAAACCTACCAGTTAGCAACATATTATTGATATGCAGGAGAAACAGCGTTGGTGATAGCACGCAGCCTTGTGGAACACCAGCGTTGATTGGCTTGAAATCAGAGCATGCACCGTCTACAACGGCCTTGATGCTCCGATCAACAAGGAAACTGGTGATTCATTTGCACAATTTCTCGGAAAGGCCATAGGAAGGAAGCTTCGAAAGAAGCGCTTTGTGCCAGACCCGATCGAAGGCCTTCGCTATGTCCAAACTAACGGCCAATGCCTCCGCCCATCTATGAGTTAAGTAGACTAGAAGATCACCAGCTGATCGACCCCGACGAAAATCGTACTAGCGGTCACTAATCAGCTGGTGATCCTCAAGGTACCTCATAAGCTGGCAGTTTATAATGCATTCCATTATTTTGGAGAACAAGGAGGTGATGGCGATAGGCCTGTAGTTGGACGGGTCTGAGCGGTCGCCTCTTTTAGGGATCGGGTGGACAAAAGCTGTCTTCCATGAATTCAGGACTACGCCTTAGGAGTAGGAGTACCGGAAAAGATGCGTTAAAACCGGTGCCAACTCCAGAGCACACGTTTTCAGCACAATGGGAGGGACTCCATCGGGCCCACTCGACTTGCTGACGTCCAGGGAGAAGAGTGCTTTGCGAACCGAGCGCTGTGTAAATCGCACATTCGGCATGGAGCACTCACATCGCGGGATGGTCGGCGGTGTGTTCCCCCCGTAATCTAGAGTCGAGTTGGACATAAAAAGAGAGCTCAACAGATCGGCTTTCTCCTTTGCGGCATGGGCCAGTGAGTCGTCCTCTCTGTACAGAGATGGAAGAGATGGCTGACAGAAGTTCCCTTGGACAGCCTTGACGAGAGACCAGAATGCACGGGTTCCCGAAGGAAGGCGAACTAGATTCTCGCCAATTCTGCCGATGTGCTCAGACCTTGCCTTGGCAATGACGCTTTTGAAGGACCTGGAGGCGGAATTATACTTCTTTTTAAGTGCGCTGGTGTTTACATCCCGCGACGCTGATGCGTCAACCCAGGCCCGGTAGCAACTCCTGCTTATAGCGTGATGCTATTTTACAGGAGCGACCAAACTTTGGCTGGGATCTGCCTCCGATGGGCACCACAGAGGATGGAATAAAAATGCATTTACTTATAATATTATATCATTATTCGTTTTGTTACATATGATGTGTATTAATTTTAGTGTCAACTTTTTTCTTTTCATTTCATTGCTACACCTACGGCAAACTCTCACCACTCCATGGCTTGATTGGTAGAGAATGCCTTTAGGCATTATGCCCGCCCTTTGTATCCTTTTTTTTTCTAAAGCGACGCAATAAAGTTTTTAAATAAATAAATAGCCTGCGGGTAGGTCGTGTCAAATATTTGTGTAATAAATATCATTATTTGTATCCTATTTGCACGTAATATATATGCTATAGTAATGCTGCAGCTGTATTATATTTGTAGCACATATGAGTTGGCTCGACCGGGGAGGGACTAGGCTCTCATACTTTCACAATCTGTTACGGTGAGTGTAGAGAACTGGAGATCCTTTTTACTGAAAACGAGGCATTCCATCCTAGTCGACAGGGGTGACACCCTGTGATTTGGTTTTTACCCGAGGATAAATGTAGATGTCTATGGGCTGCAATATCCACTTACCATGGATATTAGGGTATCACCTTTATTTCATAAATATAATTTAGTAGTGGGGGCCGCCGTACATGTCGCTTATTGAGGATAAGGTTGCCACTCGAGATAAATTCTTCTTTACCGGGTGCATCGATAGTCAATTCTGCGAGTTATATGATGAGCCTATTTCCACTTCAACTTATTGATCTATAAAGCTGTTTCAGTTGCTCTCGTTGATTGAGATGTCTTCATTGCATATTTAACAGAGTGAAACTTACGCATAGCATTTCGTAGCGATTCCTACTGTCGTCCACTCATTAAACGATTTGCAACTGTTTAAAGAGAGTGTTTTAAAAGTAAATTTTTATTAAATATAAGACTGATTAGCTTAAATAATGGTCCATTTAAAATATTTAGTATTGTTTTTATATGGAAGAAATGGCAGTTTCTTCTATAAACTACTTCTAAATCTCTCTAAGCGATGTTCATTTATTGCAATAAGCACAACATTTTTAACTTTCTGTTTTTGTGCATATAACGTAGCGAGACTAACTGTCTACAGTGATCAGAACTTAAATTTTGAATAAATAATTTATGTAAGGGCTCAACATCAGTAAAAATATTATCTATACAAGTTGCACTAGGCCCTGCAATACGTGTTGGCTCAAAGAAAAAATTAGCAAGGTTGTATGACTTGAGCAATTATCTAAACTTAATACTCATTGTAGAAGTTTCAAGGAGATTTATATAAAAGTCTCCACATACAACAATAGATTTAAGCAAGACTTACTCTATTATTTTTTCAAAACAATCAAACATAGAATGTGGCGGTCTGTAAACACTGACAACAATGAAATGCTTCAACTCAACACATGCCATTTTTACAGTTCACTCAACAGAGGCTCACAATATCCTTGCGTTCTTTACTTATTAATAATTTATTAGCTAATATTATTTTTTTTTCTCTGTTAAATCAACTGACGACCTGGTGTTTACTGAAATTAAAAATATTATAAATATAATCTTTTAATCAATGTTCCGTTATACAAAAAATATGTATGTTGTTACTATTTAAAAACAATTCAATTTCTAATTCCTTGCCCAACATGCCTTGTATATTCTGATATACTAGGTTTATACAATCTTTATGATTGTTCTTTTTTTTTTTTTTTTTTTTTTATAGGATAAGGGTGACAAACGAGCACACAGTCCACCTGATGGTAAGTGGTTGCTGCGGCCCATAGACATCTACATCTATCCTCGTTTGCGAATCAAAATGCAGATGCGTTGTCACCCGTGAGGACTAAGTTGGAATGCCTCATTTCCAGTAAAAAGGGCCTCCGGCCACCTGCACTCACCAAGCGAAACGCAGAGGTAAACCTCTACTTCACGCTGGTATTCTGTGAGGTCGTGGTACCA
Source organism: Parnassius glacialis (assembly GCA_033319125.1). Lineage (NCBI taxonomy): Eukaryota > Metazoa > Arthropoda > Insecta > Lepidoptera > Papilionidae > Parnassius > Parnassius glacialis. The sequence continues at coordinate 32,434,854 of JAVANC010000008.1, read as the reverse complement.
CCCCGGTTCGAGCCGGCCCATCCGTGCGACAGCAAAAGCTACCGCGTGGCTCTACCACTGTTCAGATGAGAAATTATACAATTAACTATTTGTGAGCTGCATTCTGGATAACTTAAGTTGTTACTATAATTACTAGAGATACCTTTATTGTCTCATTTTCTAATTTAAATTATTTGGAACTAATTCCAAATTTAAAGTCATTTTACTGCTCAATAGAAGCAGATGTCTGGGTAACCAAATCTTTGACTGAGTTAAAATGTAAATAATAAGATTTGCTTGCACACTTGCTATCAGCCTTAAACTATGCTTTGATAGGTAATACCTATCTCTTGTCAAAAAACTCTAAGTTAAATTATTAATATCAATCAAATGATATTTATCATTATTATTCTTACAATTAAATGTCAAATTCAAATTATTATTAAATGTCAAATTATGCATCAATACATTTAAATTTAAATTATATTACTAACTTGCTTGAGTCTCATTGAATGTTGGTGGTAAAGATCCGAATCAATGGTTTTGCCCGGCGGTAAAAGCTCATAATAAACGATGCCTTTCCAATCCCACCATACACACAGCACCACCTTAATGCGTGTTAATCCGGGTTTCGCTACAGTCTGTGGAGATTGACTACCGTTTGACCATTAACTTTTTCGCACGTTCTTGTCATTTATCACCAGTGATCAATCTTTTTAAAAATGGTTCGGTTTAATTACGTTTTAGTGGAGAATCGCAAATGAGTACTCGATTCATTAGGTTCCTTTCAGTGAGCTCATATGGTACCCAAATATCCACCTTTTTGTATATCCAGACTTTTCCAAATTGTTCAGAACTGTTTTGTAGTCAATCTTCAAATCCTCGGCTATGTTGTAGCTACTAATATCCCGAACTTGCTCCACTTTTTCAAAAATAGCATCGACTTTATCCATAGTGTAGAAGACGTAAGAGCCGTGGTAACACAGATGGTTAGAGCTCGCTGTAAACTTCACAGTACCCGGGCAACCGGGTTCGATCCCCGCCGGCACCAATGAAATTATTAATTGTAATTATAAATGCTGATTTACCAACATATTACAACACATCATGAGAAAGCCTCATGTCTCAGAAATAAGAAAAAAAAATCACAGACATGTGAAGTTCGTCAACACGCGCAGCGGATATGTCCGTATACTTAAAATACCACAGAAATGAGGGGAGGCCTGCGCCCAGCAGTGGGACGTATATAGGCTAAAACTTTATGTTTATCTTATCTGTATGAAGGCGACCAGAGCGAGCTGCATTTTTAACATCATAATTTATGGACTGAAAACGCTTGAATCAACTTTGTGCTATTCTTACTGACACTGCATTAGGTTCATAAACGTCACAAATTTTTTTCGCGGCTTGAGTCTTGCGACTCAACTTGCGACTTTTTCATATTGTAATAAAACTTCAGATTATATGAAATTTCTTCGCTTGGTTCACTCATTTTGGCGGACAGAGAATAATTAAAAAGTGGCGGGAAAGTGTTTTTACTTTTTATATTTCTTTTTCTTAATGTTAAAAAAATAAAATGTTGATATTAAAACCAGCCAGATAGAAACAGTTCAATCAAAGAAATTTTTCTTCAATTTTATACAAACGAAATACGAAGAACCTTTTCCCCCGACCTATTAGAATGTCGTCTGTATAGTTACATTACAATTTTGTATTCTATTTTCCTCACCCTTAAAGGTAGAATTTTTTCGTCAAATTTAAATGTTCCTTGAGCTGTTTTAGTCAAAAAGATGAGAAGATTCTCAATTCCACTGTATGATTTCTTGTGTATATATTACGCGATATATTTTTGAACTGTTAAATGATTAATTATTTCTTTTTTATTAAATAGGTTTTACTCCTTAGGTGGTCCCATTCCCAGTCTGTAGACTAATTACTTGGAGAATCTATTTCACTCCTTTTTTTTTTTTTGCGGATGGAAAATCATCAAATGACGCCTTTCGCTCTGGGTGGAGCGGAAGGGAGTGTCAGACTTTTACTGACTAAAAACCATCCGTGTTCCTTCAGTGCCCTTACGTTCCGGAGCCGCGGTATCTCTTTCGAACAGCCCGCAGCCCCGGCAGGCGTCGGCCCTTGCGGGCCCTTTCACGATGCTGACAGCTCTTTGAGGCGCGCGTGGAACAAAACGCGCCGTCGACACGGCCTGTCGTCGTTAGACGGACGGACGGCGAGCTACCCATTGCTCGCCATCCACAGGCCCGCGCCTACGGTGGCCTACGGGTGCTTAATTGTTACTATTGAGACAAAATTAAAATTTATTAATACTACTAATATTATAACGTAGTAGAGCCATGCTGTAGCTATATTAGTAACATAAAATCCTCCTATATCCTATCCTATCCTATAAAAAAAAATTGTAGCACGAATGGGTCGGCTCGACCGGGGAAGGACCACGCTCTCACAGAATACCAGCGTTAAATAGCAGCTTAATGCTGCTGTGTTTCCTATGGTGAGTGTAGAGAACCAAAGACCCTTTTTACTGGAAAAGAGGCATTCCATCTTAGTCCTCACGGGTGACAACGTATATGCATTTTAATTCGCAAACGAAGGTAGATGTAGATGTGTATGGGCCGCAGCAACCACTTACGATGGTAACCTGATGAGGTGGACTGTGTGCTCGTTTGTCACCCTTATTCTATAATAAATTAAAAAGTTGAAAGTTTGTGAGGATTTATATATGATTGTTACTGTTTCACACAAAAATTATTGAATTTTTATGAAACTTTACAATAATATAGCTTATACATCAGAATAACACATAAGTTCGAATTCATAACAATAAAATAAAAAAAAATCATTATAATAAAATAAAACCTAAAATATTGTGTAAATTGGTCAAAATACAGGGTTATTTTTCAATAAATAGCCAAATTTTAAACTTGAGTTCATATATATATAAATAATGATATACCATTATTGCAGTTTTTGGAAGTACGAGTAAATAAGGCTTCTATTTTTATTTGAAATTATCCCAAACTGAATTTGATTTATGGGCAACAAAGTTTTACCTACAGATCGACCCTTGGGAATGTGTGCGTGTGCAGTAAAATCATTCAAAATAATGCATTACCATGCATTTTGAATTTACAAGATAAAAAGGACAGAATTACTGATATTTTTTAATCCATTTTGTTCATAATTTGCCTATATTACTTGTTCTGAACCTTCTCATCAAATTTGGCCGGTTATTGCAGAATAATCCTGTATAGTGATAAATGTTAAGTAAGTCTGAAAAAATCTGTCATCTGCGAGCTATTTCGACTTGAATAGGCATCACGAAAAAACCTGTGAACCGATTTAGTTGGGAATTTAACTGGCAGATAATTAATATTATAAGGATTAACTAAGGTTACTTTTAGTTAAGGAGGTCCGTGCAAAAAAATTACACGCGAGCGAAGTCGCGGGTAACAGCTAGTAAGATATATCCTTAGTCCACTAAAAAGGTTAAAAATTACTTTTTAATAAACATTTTTTATTAATTGCTACACAACTGGCTAAGATATCGCGTAACGTGCTTTCGAAAATAATTGAGATATAAAAAGGAGAAGGCCCTAAAATATAGATTAACACATTTAACAAACGGGGCCCCTAGAAACTGATTGAATTATCTTGTGAGAGCCGATGTACACGAGATTTTGCACGTCGAGCCAAAAGAATTTCTTGTGTCCTCCGCTAACTACATACTTGAACAAAATTAGTATTTTGAAAATAAAAAGATAGAGTTATCGTTATTTCTCCCTGTAAATTGTAAAAAACCGCCTTCATATAAATCGTTAATTATTTTATAATGGAATTTCTTCCACTGATCCAGTTACAAAGGTATAAGATACATAAAAGTTAATAAGGTGTGAACTTTACACCTTAATAACTTTTATTTATCATATATCTTTGTATTTTCTCTTCTATCTCATTGTAACTGATCTAGTGGATGAAATTAAATTATGCAATAATGAACGTACTAGATAATTGTGAGAACATTTTATTTATTTAACATTTTATGTACATTGGGCATGTACATAAAATGATAAATAAATAAAATAAATAAATGGAGCTTGAACATTATTTGGACGAGATCGTCACGCCGCTGTCCCTACAGCATGCGGGGTCAACTCAACCGGGGAATGACCAAGCTCTCACAAAATATAAGCGTGAAATGGCAGCACAATGCTGCGATGTAAAGCCCTTTTTACTGGAAATGAGACATTTTAACTTGGTGCTCAGAGGTGACAACGCATTTTTATTTTGATTCTTAAGTGATGTAGACTCTTTAGATGTCTATGGGCCACAGCATCCTCTTACCATCTTACATTCACTTACCAAATTTGTAGGCGCGATTACAGCAGCAAAATACAGCTTTTTGGTACCAAAATGTTTTCATTCGGTTGTGATGTTTTCTTCCTCGCACGACTTCCTTGTGGAATCGATTACCATCAGCGATTTTTCTGGACCGATACGACTTAGGAACCTTCAAGAAAAGAGCCTACTCATTTTTAAAAGGCCGGCAACACATCTGCAATTTCCTCCCTGGTGTTTCAGTTGTTCATGGGCGGCGGTAGTCACTTACCATCAGGTGAGCCGCATGCTCGTTTGCCCCTTCTATAAAAAAAGGTCTCCGATTAAAACTGCGGGTTCGTCCGCAGTATATTTTTATAATAATTTGCTAACATCTATCTTTTAAACGGATTCAAATGAAGTGTCTTCATGGCAAGAATGAATATTTGTTAATAATATTTTGTTAGCATAAGCCAATGTGCTTTACCATCTTTGGGTGTATCACCACTTACTATCAGATGGGATAGGAGTCAAGATTTGGCTTATAATTTTATTTTATTATTTTTTTATGTTATGGGAAACCAATATCTTCAATAATACTTAAAGTAAAATAATATGTTTAATTTACAAAAAGCCCATAACAGGTTCTCAGCTCACTAACAGAAATATAATAGTTTGTCCATACATCTATTAAGCCTGTAAAAGACCACTGCTGAACATAGGCCTACCTTAGATTGCCACTTAAGAATGCTGCGCTTTACGGACGGGTTGGTTACTGCAGATGTTTTACCATTTTGGTTGTTATCAGGAAGATGCTGCTGACCACTTCAAGATATTATCCCCCTGTCATCTCCTACGCCACCCACGGTATTATTTAGGTAAGAAAATATCTTTCGCTGCCACTGCATGGGAACAGTATTACTGTACGTAAGCAATATGTTACATTAGTTCTGTGTTCACCAAACACAATGGACAATAAAATTTTAACACAAGTAATGCTTTCGCGTATTGTTTTTCATTTTCTAAACGACTGTAAAATCTGTGTAGTGGCATAATGCTGCGGCAAGTGGCACTTATATAATTTATATTACACCATTTGGCGTAAAGTTAATGGATATTAAGAAATTGTATCAACTTTGTAGAAATAAATGAGTAGAACATCCACCTCTCTTCAGATTTTTATTACAGGCAAGATGTTCAGGCCGAGGAGCGACTAGCTATCCGTGTGTTATTTCGGAGCTCTTCCATATATAGCGCGTTAACTTCAGAACATTTATAGCGCGATTTAGGCTTCGGTGCGTTTCGCTTATGTCGCGACGACAGCGCCGCCACATGTGCATTACTTTAAAATTTTACCCATACAATGTTTACCGTTTATAAACATGTTTTTAACTGAAATGGCAAATGAACTTACAGTCTACTTGTTTGTAAATAACCACTGCAGTCCATGGACACCTACAGCCAACTTCAACAACGAAGGTATACACACCTCTTAGGATTTACATAGTCGTACATGGCCAAGGACCACCCTCTCCTCAAATAGCAGCGTCTGCACTGCTATGTTCCAGTCTGAAGGATATAAACAGCCAGTACAATTACAGACTATTCGGCATTTCATCTTAGTCTTCAGATATTGATTGCAGGTGTCCATAGGCTGCAGTAGTCACTTACCATCAGTTAGGCTGTACGTTAGTTTGTCATTTGTTTTACAAAATAAAATAGTTATAAATTGCCTCATAGCCTGTACCTATACTGACTCTCTATAGTTTTATACTGCAAGTGCTTGTTCACTACTATTTGATAGAGAAATGAGGTAAGAGAGTGGCATCTACCCATAAGGATTTTTAGAAAGAAAAAAAGTCCCACAACCTAGAAATTTCAATACGTGAAAGTCGAAAAGTGAAGAAATATCTTTTAGTTTTTTTTATATGGGAGAGGAGGCAAAGGAGCATGTGGCTTACCTGATGGTAAGTGACTACCGTCGCTCATGAACATCTGCAACATCAGGGAAATTGCAGATACGTTGCCGGTCTTTGAGGAAGGAGTAGGCTCTTTAATGCAGGTCTCTAAGTCATATATAGAGATATATTAGATAAGGATGAAATTTCGAGTTCTGTCGCAGTGTACGATGGTGAAATTCAGCAGCTGGAATTAATCCGAACAATTCCTCTGAACGCTCCTCGTGGTAGAAGATCCACAGAAATGCAACGGCTGGATAATAATATACAAAGGAAAGGAACGAAGCTTATAAAATACAATGAAATAGGAAAATCGGATATTTTGGTTAAGGCCTTAACAGTGGTTGAAATGCCCAAATCTTGGATATTTAAGTAAAAAAATCTCAATAACTGTTCATTTAATCCACAAAGAAAAAATACACGGTAACAGAAGAGGATTTGTTAAATGTTTTTAATTGAACAAAATTGTATTTTTGTCAACCCCTTATTAGAAAAAAAAATCTCCAAAGAGTACCTATCTTTGTCATATTTTGCAAAATTTCTCCAAAACGGTACAAGCTTTTTAAATAGTTCTTACACTAAAAAAAAGGCCTTAAAAATATTAATATTTTTAATTGAGAGTTTTATTTTTATTCCCCGTTTTATAAGAGAAAATATCATTTTTCCCTGAAATTGAATATATTTACGCGAGCGCGCATGCTCTGTCGCCCTGTCAGCCTGTCACAGTCCGTTTTCGGACATTGTCGAGGCTGGACCGCGCTTCGGTGTCCAAGCCAAGAATGTCTGGGTTTTGGTTTTTTTTTTATGTTAGACAAACTATCATCTAAAAAATGTAAAAAATTTAAATTGGAGAGGGGTTTCTCTACGTGATAAAGTTAGAAATGAAGATATTCGCAGTAGAACCAGATTAACTGACATAGCCCAACGGAATTTTACAGTGAAATGGCAATGGGATGGCTATATAACTTGGAAAATATATAAAAAATAGGAAGAAAGGTTCTCGAGTGGCAACCTCGTACAGGTAAGCGAAGTAGTACTCAACCTTTTTTTTTTTTAATCTTTTTTAAATTGCCAAGTCTATTTATTAATCTATGAACTGAATAAATTAACCGACTTGGTATTACATGGATCTCACAAATTTTTACGGTAGAAGAACTGAGTTGCGAGACTTGGCTTTTTTTATAAGTTATGTTTTTAATGGCATCTCATTTATTTTTGTAGATAGTTATATCTAGGTAGCTATTTACACCTATTATTCCATTATACATATATAAGTACACTGATTTATTCACTGCAAATGTAACTTTGTAATACTATATGTTTATATGGGATTACAAAGTTATTTATGCAGTTGATATATCTCGAAAAGTGGACCGAAATTGTAAAATATTTTAATTTTTCCTTGATTTATATATTAAACAATAATTTTATTCCAAATTTGAAGTTTCTATGTCTGCTAGAAGTTTCTCAGAGTTTTGATGGTCGGTCAGTCAGTGAGTGACAAAATTAAGAAACTTTGACTAGTTATAATTCTTAAACTACTGGTTCAAATTTAATAAAATTTGGAATATGCCGAGTTTATACAATGCCCACTTGTTTAGTAAAAAGGCTCAGGCTTCTAGTTTTATCCATAACGAAGTTATAGGGTTTCAGAAATGGCCTGAACTGCTTCGAGAAAGGGATGGTACGGCCGTCCCGTTTTTTTGCTCGACTTGGCGGGGGCACTACCGGGCCTCCAGATTTTCAACGTCAATTTTTTCTTACGTGGTAGAGCCATGCTGCAGCTATATTAGTAGTAGGTATAGTTGTAGCACGAATGGGTCGGCTCGACCGGGGAAGGACCACGCTCTCACGGCATACCATGTAAAATAGCAGTTTAACCCTGCTGTGTTTGGTATGGTGAGTGTAGAGAACCGGAGAACCTTTTTACTGGAAACGAGGCATTACAACTTAGTTCTCACGGGTGACAACGCATCTACATTTTGATACGTAATCGAGAATAGATGTAGATGTCTATGGGCCGTAGCAACCACTTACCATCAGGTGGACTGTGTGCTCGTTTGTCACCCTTATTCTATTAAAAAAAAACTTTCTGAGATTTCAGTAAAATAATGTTAAGTATTGTAAGCACTCCTACAATTATATATCTCATGTTAATAAAGCTATTGGGCTATTTTGATTTTTAACAAAGTGATTTTACTTTATAGGTTAAATAATTTATTTACCCTTCTATATCAAGAACCGTTTTTCTGTCACTCCTATTGAATTTAACAGTGCTTGCTGAAATTTAGCATCTTTAGATGAATAAGAATCGCGCGCTGATCCGGCTGTTAGATATTGCAAAAATAATCGAAAATATATATTTTTACTTTCATGCCGAAGACTACCTTGTTTTATTTTATTACGGTCAAATAATATTTAGTTGGTTATAAAGCAAGTATTTACAAATATTTTCATTGTTTTGTTATTCCATTGTTTACAGTTATTATCACGTCTTAGCTTTACACCAAGAATTACATTAGAAATTCTTGATGGGATGTGATGTAACGCGCATACTTTATTTTCATCGAGAACTATAATATATATATATATTTGTTTTTTTTTTACCAGTAGAGTTTCAACACAATCTTAAGAAAGTTCAATGAATTTAAAAAATGCCGATAATTATATAATTTCAAGTCAGTGTTTTACATTTAAAGATCAGTTATAAAAAGCCAAAATTCTTATTTTCATTTTGATTAATTTAATTCGAGAATACAATAAATGTGAAAGGGCTTTTATCTGCAATAATAATTTACATCAAAAATAACAGAGTTATAAAAGTCATATACACGGTCAATCATACTGAAGATTATCAATTGTACTACAAAATATTTAAAAGACTATTTCCAGTATAATGACCCGAATATCATCATTAATGTTTGACTGGCACACATAAAAGTTATATCACATGGCTAAATGATTGACTATTATATTATGATAAGGTCATGCTTTTCTATAAAAAGTTGCAAGAAATTTTAAATTACGGCACCTATTGGTTTGTTTTACTTTTCACTTAATTAGTGAAAAACAAGATGGACTGATCTAAAAGTTTACTTTCTTGTGTAAAAAGTGCTATTTAGATTTTTATGCAAATGATAATTAAAGTTTCTATGTAAATAAGTGTAACATAGCGGGTATTATATTCAAAGGTAGCGGCCATCCATATTTGCAAAGCCAGCATCATTTTCTGTACAGAAACCGGCAAAGTGTTGCTCAAGGCACTATAAACAAAGCAGCTGATAAAATATTATACTCATAACTATTAACAACTGTTTAAAAAAATTAAAAACTGTTTCTGCAAATGGTCTTATAGATAATAATAACTATTCCGCCGTGTTAGGTGCACACTAATAATAGCTCCATTAGAAAAAAAGAGGTAAAGTTTTGTTTTAGAAATGCGCAATCAATATTGTTTTGTCTGCAATTGAGCATAAAATAAAAAATAACTTCAGCCAAAGAGCATAACTGGCATTATACTCAGGACCATCAATTGGTATGGAAAAATAATTTTAACAGGTTTAAAAAATCAATCAAAATTAAAAAAAACATAAATATTAAAATCAAAAAATTAATATATGTATGTCTATACATACATATAATGATTTATAGCCGCTAAGTAACTGACGGTGACTCAGTATAACATCCTACAGTCACGCCGAAACTAAGAGGAGAGAATCACTTTAGAAAAGGTAATAATTTATTGCGGAAATTTGATAAAATTAAAAAAATTACAAACTTATCCAAGTTAATCTAACTTATTCTAACTTATCCTTATGCGTTACAAAAAAAAAATAGGCGTCAGTTTTTAAGAAGATATAACAAAAATAAACAAAAAAAAAATTTCAAAATGTTCAGTATTTCATTGATTATATACCGCTGACACTTAATCACGCTTTACGAAACCACGCCAGTTGTAAACAATACTTGTGTGAAAAGACAAAATCTTCTTTTTAAATTTCCGCCGAGTTGTAAGTAGAAAGCCAAATAGGTCATGTGTCAATTTTAATTAAATATATTTTATATGAAGTGATCTTGACTATGATTCATCAAATAACCATTGGTAAACATTAAAAAAAATGACAAGCTCGTGGAAACTGTCCATGCGGTCGGAGCTAAGTTCTGCAAGACCCGCCGCAGAAGAACACAAAAACTCTCCGATCACACTCTTAATCTCATGGCTGTTAGACGGGAGATGAGGCTACATTCTTCAACAGATTTGACAGCATACAGGCAACTGAACAGACAGATCTCCAAATGCATGCGGCGGGACTTACGCAACTTCAATACAGCTCGTATTGAAGAAGCGATCGAGCGGAACCAAGGCTCCAAAGTCTTTGCCAGAGATCTGTCTGCCAGAAAGAGCCAACTGTCAAAGCTGAAGACCGAATGTGGCAGCATCGTTTCCGGGGCACCTGAGATTTTGAGTGAGATTGAGAGGTTCTATGGGCAGCTGTACACGTCATCGTTGGAGCCACACGCAAGTGTGAGTAACGATCCAAGAGCGAGTCTTATCCGACACTATTCCGAAGATATCCCGGACGTCAGTCTGAGCGAGATTAGAATGGCTCTCCAGCACCTTAAAAACGGCAAGGCCCCAGGCGAGGATGGAATTACAGCGGAGCTTCTGAAAGCGGGTGGAAGACCGGTACTTGAAGTCCTTCAGAAGCTCTTTAATTCCGTCCTCCATGGTGGCATAACACCGGAGGCGTGGAGCAGAAGTGCGGTGGTCTTGTTTTTCAAGAAAGGTGACAACGCTCTCTTGAAGAACTACAGACCGATTTCCCTTCTGAGCCGCGTCTACATGCTGTTTTCGAGAGTCATTACGAATCGTCTTGCGCGCAGACTTGACGACTTCCAGCCTCCCGAACAAGCCGGTTTCCGAAAGGGCTTTAGCACCATAGACCACATACATACCCTACGGCAAATTGTACAGAAGTCCGAAGAGTACAATTTGCCACTATGTCTGGCGTATGTGGACTATGAGAAAGCCTTTGATTCCGTCGAAATTTGGGCGGTGCTGCAGTCCCTTCAGCGGTGCCAAGTTGACTGTCGGTATATCAAAGTGCTGAAGTGTTTGTACAGTAGGGCTACGATGGCTATCCGAGTACAGAACCAGAGTACGAAACCCATCCAATTGCAGAGAGGTGTAAGACAGGGTGATGTTATATCCCCGAAACTCTTCACCGCTGCATTGGAAGACGTTTTCAAGCTTCTGGACTGGAAAGGATGCGGTATTAACATCAATGGCGAATACATCACTCACCTTCGATTTGCCGACGATATAGTCCTTATGGCAGAATCGCTGGAGGACCTAAGCTCTATGCTCAATGACCTCAATAGTGTCTCCCAACGGATAGGTCTTAAGATGAACATGGACAAAACAAAGATCATGTTTAATGTCCATGTCACACCTATGCCGGTAGTTGTTGGGAGCACTAAGCTCGAAGTTGTTGACGAGTATGTTTACCTGGGACAAATAGTCCGACTAGGTAAGTCCAACTTCGACCGAGAGGTCAATCGACGGATTCAACTCGGCTGGGCAGCGTTCGGGAAGCTACGACACATCTTCTCGTCAGACATACCTCAAAACCTTAAAACGAAATTGTACAACCAGTGCGTGTTGCCAGTGATGACTTACGGAACTGAGACGTGGTCCTTCACTGCTGGCCGTATGAGGAAGCTCAAGGTCGCTCAGCGAGCTATGGAGAGGGCTATGCTCGGAGTTTCTCTGCGTGATAAACTTAGGAATAAGGATATCCGCAGTAGAACCAGAGTAACCGACATAGCCCAACGGATTAGTAAGCTGAAGTGGCAGTGGGCCGGCCATATAGCTCGAAGAACCGACAAGCGATGGGGAAGAAAGGTTCTCGAGTGGCAGCCTCGTACCGGTAGGCGAAATGTAGGGCGTCCCCCCACGAGATGGAGTGACGACCTGGTAAGACATGCAGGAAGTCGATGGATGCAGGTGGCTCAGGACCGTGCTTTGTGGCATTCTTTGGGGGAGGCCTATGTTCAGCAGTGGACTTGTGAAGGGCTGTAATGATGATGAATGATGAAACATTAAAACAGGAATTTTACAATTGTGTTTACAAGAAACATTATTAGTTGTACCTTGCAGCTTGTTGATTATTTTTATTATAAATACCTATAAATGTATATATTATTAATAAATAGTTCCCATAATATTTTGGATTATTTTTTATTTTGCCCTATCTGCAATGTTCTACGCTCTATAGAAAATGTGGCGTATGATATGATTGACAATCTTTCGAACGTTTTATCTAGGTACAAAAATGTTTTACGTTTTCGTCGCCTCCACGTGATATTTTTGTCAGCATAAGGTACCCTTCTGTATCTAATATAATATAAATATAATATAATATAATATAAATAATATAAATATTGCTACAAAGTAATGTAAAAGGCTATACAAGTCTCTCTACTGGGCACAGAACTCTTTTTTTATTTCTGAGAGGGTTTTAAGGCAAGGAAATGCCCGCCGAACTGCCCCAATGCGTGTTGACGAAATTCGCAATTACAAATTGCATTCGTGCTGTCGAGGATCAAACCCGGGAAAAATTTACAGCGAACCCTTTGACCCAGATCTACTAATACGATACAAATAAATACGATTTAACATATATAATAAAAAAAAACTCTTACGCACTTGAAACACTTGATAGCGCGTGACGCCTACCGGACAAAGCTACAGCACAATGTAATTGAAGATGCGTAACTACAACATAATTCTCAGTGATGCGCAAGCATAACGGGCAGTATGTCACTTTTATATTTGTCATCTCTGCAGTCTATTAATCTTTGCACTTTTATAAGTAATACAGAACGTAGTTGCTAGACGGTGTTGACGTTGGCTAAAATCTCTGCGATAGCCGTTTCGTCAAGGTCATTCAGAGTAGTTAAAGCCTTAAGGCAAGTTACATAAATGTATTATCTATGTTTTATGTTCTTTAACTGAATTTATACAAGACTTAAGCAATTATATGAAAGCATTTTAATCACCTTCATGGTATGAGTTATGAAAATATTACAAAATAAAGTTATACAAACAATTACATAGCGTTGTTTCCATATGATTCCAATTAAATTGTTTTCACTTTAAAGCGATTTTATGTTTACTGATATTTTATAATGAATTTATCATACTTCCTCTTTGGTCGATAACAGTTTTTCCTTACAGCATAACTATTACAATTGAAATGTAACATGCCAACTCCAAGTAATTATCCGAAAACAAGCTAATCTCCTTACTTTACACTCTACAAATATATATATATATATATATATATATATATATATATACATACATACATATATACATAAACACTCACGCCTGTCACCCAGAGGGGTAGGCAGAGACTATGGACTTCCATTTGGCACGATCCTGACAGACCTCTCTCGCTTCCTCCACATCCATATACCTACGCATACACGCTCGTCGGTTAAAGGTACTCTTGATTTGGCCCATTTTCAATATATCGCCAATTTGGTCGATAAACTTTCGCCTAGGGCGACCCTTCCCGATTCTGCCGTTCACCTCTGCAACATAAATTTGCTTTGCCACTCTTTCCTCATTCATTCTTTCTACATGACCAAACCACCGAAGCATTCCTTTCTTAATCCTGGTCACAACATCATCTTGCAAGCCACAGTCTTCTCTTATTAAACAATTTCTCACTCTGTCATTCAGATTCATCCCTAACATACTCCTTAATGACCGCATTTCTACAGCATTTATTCTACTCTCGTGCTTCTTCTGCCACACCCAACTTTCACTACCATACATTAAAGTAGGCACTAACACAGCATTGTGAATTGCCAAACGTGCCTTTTTGGACACATTCTGACTTTTCACAATAGAGTGTAGAGCCCCATTCACTCTATTTCCTGCATTCACTCGTCGTTCTATATCCTTATCATATCTACCATCCTTGCTAAACACACATCCCAAATACACAAACTCATCTACTTGTTCTACCAACTCCCCTTCTATTCTTATTTCACATATCGTTTTACTTTCTTCTCTTTCAAAAACCATAACTTTCGTCTTACTTGCGTTCACTTTCATTCCCTTTTCTTTTAATGTCCTGTTCATTAATGTAACCATCATTTGCAACTCGGCCGCCGAAGACGCAAGTATGGCTTGATCATCGGCGTACAAAAGGCATTTGACGGTCAACTCACCCATTCTTAACTCGCATTCTTCTACTTTCAAATTTCCAAACAACTGTCCATAAATAGGTTGAACAGCCACGGGGAAGCCACACAGCCCTGTCTGACACCTTTATGGATGCCAAACCAGTCCGAGTAAGCCCCGTTGATCCTGACACAGGCATTAGAGTCCCTATATAGAGACTTCAATGCCTGTATCAGACCAGCGCTCAACCCAAATGAGGTCAGTGTTTGCCATAACACGTTCCTGTCCACTCTGTCATAGGCCTTTTCCAAGTCCATGAACGCACAAAAAACTTTCTGGTTTTTGGCCAAAAATTTCTCCGCAATCATGCGCATGGAAAAGACTTGATCCGTACACCCCATCCCCTTTCTAAATCCAGCTTGCACATCCCAAATTTTTCCATCAGTTTCTTCCATAACTCTTTCAATTAACACCTTAGCATACAGTTTACCCACAATGCTAAGCAAGCTGATACCACGGTAGTTTTTACAGTCCTGCTGCGACCCCTTTCCCTTATATATTGGGACTATAACGGCTTTGCACCAGTCTTCCGGTACCCGCTTCAGTTCCCAACATAAATTAAACAAGGTGTACAGCAGGCCTGCAACTACACCCTCTCCAGCCCTTAGCATTTCGAGTGATATTCTATCATATCCGGCTGCCTTACCTGCTTTCATGCTTTTCATTGCTTTCACTATTTCATCTACACTTATTTCTCTACCTCTCTCTTCTTCCGGAATTTCTATTTCACTTACTTCAGACGAATCTTCACTCTTAAACACGCTTTCAAAGTATTCCTTCCATCTCTTTAAATTCGAAACTTCATCATTCAGCATGCAGCCATTCTCGTCTCGTATAGCATTCATTCTAGGCTGTTTTGAATTGCCCCTGGCAGTTCTTACGAGCTTCCAGAACATTTTAATATTTGCCTGGAAGTTATTAGATATTCTTCTATCATTCTTATCTGTCCTTTCTTGCTTTTTCCTTTCAACAACTTCTTTTACTCTATTATTTATACGTCTAAAGTCTGCCTTTTTTCTTTCAATCTCATCATTCATACCGCCAGAATTACCAGCTTTAGTTGCTAGTAAATCTAGCCATGCTTTCTTCTTTGCTTCAACTTCCATCCGTACCTCATCATCCCACCACAACGTATTACTTTTCCTTTCATTCGTTCTCTTACTTACACCACATACTTCGGTGGCTGTATCCACCAAAACTTTTTTAACATTATTCCATACATTCTTCAAGTCTAAATCATTCATACTAAATTCATTCAACACATTTATATTTTCTCTCAGTCTGCATTTATACTTCTCTTTCACACCTTCATCTTGTAGCCTCTCTATTCTTATACGCTGTAACGCAGTGGTAGACACAGATGTCCGATGCCGCCAACGCTTGAATAGACCATTAATTTGGCATAAGACCAAGTAATGATCCGTCCCTACGTTGGACCCCCGGTAAACCCTTGTATCTACCACTGCGCTCCTCATTCTTCCATCCACAATTATGAAATCTATCATGCTTCTATCATCCCCTCTTTCCCATGTATACATGTGAATCCTCTTATGGCGAAAGAAAGTGTTCGCCACAAAAAGATTCTTTTCCACACATATGGTGAGGAGGTCTTCACCATTCTCATTTATTCTTTCATCGCCAAACGCTCCTAATATCCTTTCATAACCAGACCTCTTCACTCCAACCCTTCCATTAAAATCTCCTAACATAATAATACTTTCATTTTCCTTGCATTTCGTCAACACCAGCCTTACCATGTCCCAAAACTGCTCTCGGATATAAGTGGGCTAAGACATATCTGGGGCGTACACCCCAAGCACAAACAACTTCTTTAAGCCCACTTTCATTCGTATCCACAGCAGCCTTGGGCTTACACATTCATACTCTTTCACACATTGACCCATTCTTTCTGAAAGGATGACACCGACTCCCTGGCATGCCCGCTCGGTCTCGTCTACACCAGACCAGTAAGCGGTATACATGCCATGTGCAGTGACATCTCTTCCCTTTCGTTTCGTCTCATTCACACATAACACATCTATTCTTCTATCATTCATCATTTCGCATATTTCATCCATCTTATCATTCATTGCTCCACATACATTCAGCGTAGCCAGACGGGCCTCCGCAATCCACTTTTCGCCCCTCCAGGAGACAGGACGTGACGGGTGGTGAACCTCGTCGCCGGTTTTCCTCCCGGAGATTCTTCGCACCCCTGCCCCATTAAAGGGGCGCCGGGAACTCGGGGCCATTTCATTCAATTTTTGGCTCATGGTGCGACATAAGGGGTGGTAGATTTTACACCGCTACCACACGGCGAGGAGCCGAGTCTATCGTTTCGGCTTTGTCGCTCGTTTAGCACCACCCGGGGGACACGTGTAGGGTGGGCCTAGGGTTAGGTGGTCGAAGCCTACGGACGCGAGCGACTCATCCCCCTACGGACGCGAGCGACTCATCCCCCAATATATATATATATATATATATACTAGCTTTTTACCCGCGGCTTCGCTCGCGTGCGCTTTAATTTAGGAACATCATTAAAAGCTGTTCCGTGCCAAATTTAGAAATATTCGATCAATTTTAGTCACCTCGGTGTCTTGTCTCTATGTCTGTCAAACATTTTTTTTATTCTAAAATGCTATTAGACCTAGATGATTGCTAACATGCTACAAAAACACGTGAATATATATGTCTAATAACACCCACTATTTTTTCTTAGATTATTTTTTATATCGGTCTTCCGATTCCGATGTATCCATAAGAAAGGCAAATAGTTTTGAAATCAAAATGTATTATTATTATTTAAATTTATTCATAGTTAAAGTTAATTTAGTTTTACAAAGTGGTATAATGTTTATTCGAGACATTTTATTCATAGCATTGGTCCTATTTAATATTGATTGGCACCATAAAATAGATGTAGATTTTTTTTTCTTCGAGGAGACTTGAAAATTTCATAAATACAGTTCTATAATAATGAATACTACACATGGATTAAAACTAATATTACGGGTTTTTTTTACGCATCTTGGATGAAAGTTTCGAGTAAAAGAACATATCGTTGATGTGAAGCACCGAAGCTCCGGGAAGTCAAGTATGTCAACATGTTTAGTATCGTCCCAACCATTAAATCGGATCTGATAGACAACAAATCCTTGCAATAGAACACCGAATCCTACCAATGATGATTCGCGAGGCTATTGAAATTAAAAATATCCTAATTTTAATAGGGAAGATGGCTGAGTGCTACCATCTGCTAAGAACCCCATAATTAATAAAATTAAATTCAAACTACTACTGCATTTATTCTTTTCTATTTTAACTACGACATCAGGTCGTCAAACACCTCAGTTCTCTCGCTCCACCCGTGACCATGGATGCTGTAAAGTGCCCAAAACATCGGGAATTTAAAAAGTTAAAATTAAAGGCGATAGAATCCTTCAAATTAGTTTTATTCCTTATAAATATTATTCACAGTGAACGTGAGGATCACTACACTCATGAACGGGAGTAGAAAAATATTCGCCCTGTCATGGCGGTGAAAGAAAATCCACCACCTCATATCGTCCCGTCGTAAGAGGTGACATAGGAAAACAAACTGGAGATGGAATGGGCTGCATCATCTTCTTGACAACAGATCAAAATAATAATAGCTGCGGTTGCCAACCCGCCTACCAAGCGTGGCAACTATAGCAAATATCCAGCTACTTGAGAATTTATTGGGGAGGCCTATGTTCATTTCAGTAGACTTTTGATAGGCTGACGATAATGAGTTCTACTGATCTTTGCAAGCCATAATATTTACGGTAGAGTGAAAACAAAAAGTAACACCCGAAAACACGAATGAAATAAAAACTGCATATATTGCCCTATGAAAACTAAAAAAATAGCAGCTTACATACATGTTACTAATCGGCACAGGCCGCAGAATTTTTGGCCAAAAAAGTGTTCGCTGCGCTGATTCCAACGCGGGATGAATGTAATGTTAATAATTCAATTATTTACATCGTATATTCAGTAGCATTGTATTATTTCATTTAATCAATGACTTGCCATTTTAGTTTATTAAGAAGTAAGTAGATGGCGCTAATATTAGTTGAAATAATGAAAACCTAAACCATACCATCTAGTAATATCAGCAATTGAAGCGAACATTTATTTATTATATCAAGGGATAAAGTGATGTCAATGTTCTCTTAAAAGTTCTGTTTCTGTTAAAAAATATGCTATCAGTGCCGCTAGCGGTGAAAAACGATTTAATGATATCGTCATAACCATATTATGAAATAACAACGTTGTGTTTAGTTATTAATATCTTAAAACGATTTCTATTCATTGATTTGGTCATTCTATATCATCAAATAGACAAATAGTGTTAAATATTATGAAATGACGACACCATTTCACGAAATGATAGACTACTTTATCATATATGATCAATTCTACGATCTGGCCACGACATGTATAAAAATCTCTTGAATAAAACTATCATGATAAAGAAAATTTTGCAACAATTGTAGACAGACCAGTTTTAATCACTTTAGTTATATATTAGTAATTACAGTAAATACCTTATCAATTTTCATATTGTTGATAGATGTCACTATTATCTATTGAATTTATTACACTTTTAAAATAAAATAACAAAATACTAAAAAACTAAACGTTAGAGTTTTTTAATAATTTTCAAAATCTAATCATTTAGTCATATACGTGCAAGTTATTTATATTATTTCATTTATTATTAACTAAAGGCAAAATATACTACTTTTTTCCATTTGTGATAGATAGCGCTGTTTTAAATACCAAATCGGTGTAGTTTCAAATTATTTTACCAAGATTACAACTATATTTTAAACTTTATTTACAAATATGGTATTTATTTGAAAAGCAACAGTCATCCCGCCTATAACCAAGATTTAATAGAAAATTAACATCTAAAGGAAATAAAAAACTTAACCTTCCTTTTTTTGAAGTTCCGTAATCGGATAAAAAGTAGCCTATAAGTTGCCCCGGATTACTCACTACCTATATACAAAATTTCATGTAAATCGGTTCAGTAGTTTTTGCGTGAATCCGGAATACACAGACAGACAGACAGACAGACAGACAGAAAGACAGACAGACAGACAAAAATTCTAAAAACCACTAATTTGGCTTCAGAACCCTTTATTTAGTCACCTGGACTTGTTTTTTCTAGAATATATTAGAATTACAGACACGACTTTTCTATATATATATATGTTTGTGTATAAATAGTCAAATTTCTATAAGAGGCGATACTATTTAGTATATGATATATCATTATCATATCATATCATAAAAATCATTTACAAAAACAGTCTTGTCTAATCCACCGCTGGGCATATGTTTCTGGGCGCTCTTAGCTGTAGCGAAGGCGCTTATTAACAGTCTGCGAAATAACGATTCAATGTTTTTAAAAGTGGTTAAGCTAAGTATTTTAAGTAAAGAATTCTATCTATACTACTAGACAGCCCCTACGGTACTAATATATTGCGCACTAAATTACGGTATAAATAAATATCTAGAAAACACATACACATTTGTTTGGTTTACTACAATATTGTTACTATAATTTTACGTGGTAGAGCCATGCTGCAGCTATATTAGTAGTATAGTTGTGGCACGAAAGGGTCGGCTCGACCGGGGAAGGACCACGCTCTCACAGAATACCAGCGTAAAATAACAGCTTAACGCTGCTGTGTTTCGTATGGTGAGTGTAGAGAACCGGAGACCCTTTTTACTGGAAATGAGGCATTCATCTTAGTCCTCATGGGTTACAACGCATCTGCATTTTAATTTGTAATAGAAGATAGATGTAGATGTCTATGGGCCACAGCAACCACTTACCATCAGGTGGACTGTGTGCTCGTTTGTCATCCTTATCCTATAAAAACAACAAAGTTAAAAAACCTATATGCTATTGTAAGTATATGTACTTCTGAGATGTATAGAACAAAGGAAACAACCGTTTAGTAGCGAGGCTAGTTTATTACTCCCGTGCTGCGCACCCGCAATACATATCATTCCTCTACACTTAATTTTTGATACCTGTTAACAAATTAGATTTACAGTGATCAGTTAATACTTAAATTTCTATTAAATATATAATACATAAAGCTTTAAATAAAACAATATTTAAGATACTTATGACTTAACAGATGTACAACATTTAATAAATTAAATAATACCACACCACACCACAACAACAACTAAATTTAATAACACAATGAATCATTTAAAATATTTCTTATAATCTATCCCCTTCCGGGGACGCAGTTGACGAGCGGGTGTCGGTGCCTGCGCTGGTGGTACGTCATTGGAGCGGACAGAATCGCTCTGAGGCTGTTCGACTCCGTTTTCGGAAGCTTCAGGCGAATCTGACGCTTCCGGAATCTCTGTTGAGTCTCCCACGCTGTCCTGTGCCGAATAATCGCCCCATTCTTCCCCATTATCATCGTCTATTGCGTCAGTATTAACGGGTTGCTCTACTATGGTCGATGACCGAGGATTGCCTACAGAAGGTTCGGATAAAGGAGCATTAACGGGCATAGACGGTGACAAGGGTAACGACTGAAAATTGCGACTCTCAACATTATCAGTGTTATTAATTTTTAATGAATTATCGTTGCCCGTAAATTTTAACAGCTGATCTATATGTCTAATGCATGTTGCTTCAAATTTTATAATAAATATTTTGTACATTTTACTACCGACCTTCTCTTTAATTGTACCTAACTCCCAAGTTTCTTTCCGGGCACTGTACCACCGAGCCCAAACAGTATCGCCTATTTCAAAAAATCTCCTACTGGTTACTAAAGGCATATTTAATTGTGTTTTTTCTATGGGTATAATTAGGTCGAGACGAGATCGTAGATTTCTACCAAACATTAATTTAGCCGGCGTTTCGCCGGTTGTACAGTGTACCGTGTTCCTGTAGTTAAATAAATATCCCAATAATACTTCATTAATTTGGTGCTGTGGTAGGTTATCTTTTAAAATACATTTTAGCATTTTTTTACAAGTCCTAACCGAATTCTCCGCTTGTCCATTACTTGGTGGATGATATATGGGGGAAGTTAAGTACTTAATACCATTGTTAGAGCAGAAGGTCTTAAATTCATTAGAGTTTATTTTAACATCGTTATCAGAAACTAAAACATTAGGTATACCGAAAGTAGAGAAATTTTTTTTTAATTTTGTAATAAGCGATTGTGACGACGTTCCACTGTTCATGAATATACATTCCAGCCATTTACTAAACGAATCAACTACCACGAGGTATACCCTTTGCCCCACGGTCATGTAGTCGATATGTACGCGCTGCCATGCGCCGGCGGCGGCGGGCCACGGCGCCGGCGGATCGCGCGGCGGGGCGCAGCGTAAGCTCACGCATGTTTTGCAGGACCCGATCCAACGTTCAATGTCGCGGTCGATACCCGGCCACCACATCCTACTTCGTGCGTTACTTTTTGTTTTTATTATTCCTAGATGTGTGTCGTGTAGTTCTTTTAGCATGTGTTCCCTAAACTTTGACGGAATTACTATTCTATGTCCCCTAAATAAGCACCCTTGTTCGAACTGTAAGTCGGACTTACATTGAAAATAAGGAAGTATTGTTCGACAGTTTATTTTATGTGGCCAACCGTGATTCATGTACCTAATGACTGTTTTAAGAACCGTATCTTGTTGTGTCACTTGTGCAATATCGCGGATTGTCGTCGCCGGTGACGTCTCATTCATAAACTTAACTACGTAGTAAGAGTCTAAATCGTTATCGTGGCATTCCGATGCATTTCTACACGTTAAGGGTGAGCGAGAAAAATAATCTGCAACTACGTTTTTATCGCTCGACACATACTGGACAGTGTAATTATAGGCCGATAATATTATAGCATATCGCTGTAATCTCAGCGCTGTTGTAATCGGTATGCCTGTTTTAGTATCGAAAATAGAAACTAGAGGCCTATGGTCGGTTTTAAGAATAAACGGCTCGCTTCTACCATACAAAAATTGATGAAATTTCTTCACCCCGAATATAATGGCAGTTGCCTCTTTCTGAATTTGGCTGTAGTTACGTTCACTGGTGGTGAGTGAACGAGACGCAAATGCGAGGGGGCGTTCGTGACCGTCGTCCGATCGTTGTGATAGAACGGCGCCTAGGCCCCCGGGTCCGGCGTCCACGCACAGTACGAGTTGTGCTGTGGGCTCGAAGTGCGCTAGCACGCGTTCGGACGCCAGCTCGCGGCGCACTGCCGCCATGCTACGCCTCTGATGCTCGCCCCACTCCCATGGCGTATCGCGACGCAATAGCTCGTGAAGAGGATGGAGTAGTGAAGAAGCATTTGGTATAAAATTCCTATAATAATTGACCATGCCTAAAAATCTCTTAACTTCGGTTACGTTAGTCGGCTCGGGCGCATTAATGATAGCGTGAACTTTTTCCGAGTCAGTCTTTAAGCCGTTTTTATCTATGACATAGCCTAAATATTTTACACTATCCTTAAAGAAATCACACTTGTCTCTCTGTAGTCGCAACCCGGCGTCACTTAACCGACTTAATACTTCTTCTAATCTTTTAATGTGGGAATCACTATTGGGGCCAGTTATACATATATCATCGAGCCATACGCTGACTCCATCTATGCCAGAGAGAAGTGTCTCCATAGCCTTTTGAAAGATTGCAGGTGCATTAGATAAGCCATACACTAATCTTGTATATTTAAATAACCCTTTATGGGTATTTATTGTTGTAAGTAATTGGAATGGCTCATCTAAAACAAATTGATTATAAGCATTCTTAAGATCAATTTTACTGTATTGTTCGCCACCCCCAATTTTAGCAAATACCTCTTCGATTCGAGGTAAGGGGTATCTTTCAATCAAAAGATCTTTATTCAGCGTGACCGAGAAATCTCCTGCTATTTTTATTTTATTGTTTTCTTTCAAAACAGGTACAATAGGCGTGGCATACTCTGATTGGTCAATTGGAACTAAAATACCTAAGGTCACTAAACGGTTCAACTCTTCTTCGACTTTATCCCTAAGGGCAAAGAGTACGGTTCGTGGCTTGAAAAACTTAGGTTTTGCATTTTCCTTTAAACGTAAACATACTTTAAATTTATTGAACGAACCTAACTCATCCTGCCACAAATTAGGGAACTTTTGCAATACATTGTTTACATTCTTATCAATACACATAGACATTATGTTAGTTGTTATAATTAAATTAAACGCGGACATAAAATCTCTACCCAGCAGGGGAGGGCCCCCATTTTTAACAACATAAATTTTTATTTTGTGTTTAACTTTATTATAACAAGCTTCAACCCAGAAATATCCAAGTGGAGAGATTTTATGCCCATTATACAGACACATTTTTATATTGCTGTTATTTAAATGATAATCGGAAAACTTTTCAGCATACAATTTTTCAGAAATTACACAGCTGCTCGAGCCTGAATCTAGTTCCATTGTTAAGTTGTGATTGCCCAAAATTAAATTTATTTCAATTGGTTTATCATCAACGTACCTTAAGTTAAAGTTCTGGCATTCTACGCAACCTGTGTCCTTGACCTCATTAGCGCCGCATTCCTGTTCTGATTGAATGTGATAAGCACACGAGTTATTTTTATTTTTAGCACAAACTTTCTTTAAATGCCCTTTTATACCGCACTTTTGACACTTATAGCTTTTGTACCGGCATTTATCACTGTAATGATTTTTCATACCACAAACTGAACAGGAGCTAGTTTCGCGTCGCGATGTCCTAGCGCCGACACTGTCATTGCCACTGCCGTCACCTCCGCTTCCCCGAGCGAACTGGTGAAATTTTGCACGATACACAGGCTCTTCCTTGATGACCCCAAAATCGCTCGTATTCAGCATCACCTTTACCTCTCTAGCGCAAGCAGCTTGTTCCCCTATTTCAATCGCCTTAGTTAGCGTAAGTGTTGTCGGGTTCTGCTCGAACAGCTTGTCGCGTTCCGGGCCAGAGCCCAGGCCTAGGACAAAACGATCTCTCAGATTCGTTTCCAGGGCGTCGCCGAATTCGCAATAGCTTGCTAGTCCTCTTAATCGCGCCGCCCAGTCTCCCAGTGATTCTCCTGGACTTCTAGTCGCTCCAAAAAAGTTGGCCTTATTTACGAAGGAGCACTGCTTTGGTTTGAAATGGCTGTTGAGTATTTGAACTAGCTCGTTGTAAGTTAACGATTCCACCGTGTTAGGGTACGCTAAGTTACGTACTAAGCGGTAGGTTTCATCGGTGAGATGAGTAAGCAGGATACCACTCTTAATTTCTTCTTTTGTCACATTATTTATCCTTAGGAACTGTGTTAATTTCCCATAAAATATTGACCATTCACTTGTTTTGTGATCGAAAACAGGCAAATTACCTAAATATGACATTTTTTTTTTTTTTTTTACGCGTAGGTATGTACAAAACTCGTCGCCAGTGAGATGTATAGAACAAAGGAAACAACCGTTTAGTAGCGAGGCTAGTTTATTACTCCCGTGCTGCGCACCCGCAATACATATCAACTTCACAATGGAAAATAATAACAGACCCATCGGTAGCTAAAGCATATTCTGTAATGCACTCAAATAAGAACATTACAAATTCTGGAGACTGATAGAGCGAAGTCCAAGCAGACCAGCTCTCATAAGTCACATCTGTTCACAGGTATGACGCATGTGAGCCAATGCTCATCTATACGGGAGAAAGTTCTACTGTGGGGGCAATGTGGCAATAAATGTATGTGGTGATGTACTTTTAAGGCCGGAAAAGCATCTGAAAGTCTGCTGGTGTTGTAGTTGCACTTGCTTTCAAGTGAACCTCCCTCTTATAGAAAAATCCGTAAATATAAATAAAATTGAAATGTCTGCCTGAAATATCGAAATAACTGAGCTGAATGGATCATTTGCATGCCTTTTTTTCTTCAAAACATGAATAACTATTTAAAAGTATTTTTTATCTGTCTGTCTGTCCAGGCTAATCTTCGGAATGGCTTGTTCGATTGTAATGAAATTTCACGAACAGATAGAGAGAAATACCAGGAGTTGCTGTATTTTAGCCAAAAACTTTTACTTTAAAAAAATGGTGGATTATCTTAAATCTAAACAACGCCACTACAATAGATCCTAATATATATGCATATACATAAGCGAAGCAGGGGCGGGTCACTAGTTTTAAATAGATAGAATAGTTCGAAGACATTTCACTAATCTCTCCGTATTTTCTGCCGACTTCCAAAAAGGAGACGGTACTCAATTCGAGTGTATGTTTTTTTTTTTTTTTTTTATGTGTGTTACCTCATAACTTTGTACTGGGCGAACCGATTTCGATGATTCTTTTTTTATATGAAAGCTGATAGTTCTCGTGTGGTCCCATGTGAATTTGATCAAGGTCAGACTAATGTTTATTGAGTTATTCTCAAATAACCTATATTGAAGTCGGCTGTACAAAATTTTTAATTTTAAATTATTACAATTGTAGAACGCCACCCTCACCGCCACTCATAAGGACTTTCTGGAATAACAACTACGAATAACTAAAAAATTAAATTATGAAGTTAATAGCCTAACTCCCCGCGGTATTGTTTTAAAAAGATGGCTGCGTTACCCCGCTGAATTTCTATTCCACTATCATACGCCGACGTCACGCCCGAAACTTGTGGAATACTCGTATGTAAAGTCGGTAAGTTCGGTAATGGTCTTTCTAAAACATTCGCCTAGCACCTGATAACAGCGTTAAATATTTAAAGATTTTTATATGACTGCCTATTTAGGCCGGTAGTTGTAAACGCGAAAGATGTCTTGAGGTCCCGCTTTCGAATCCCGGGTCGTGTCAAAATCGGTTATTGGGGTTAAAGGAATTCTCAGTAGCAGCCTGGTGCAGGATGTTGGCGATGTTTCACCCCCGTGCCTCGGAAAGAACGTAAAACCGTTGTTGTCTGCGCCTGCTTTCCCTCCGGTCGGGTCGTGGGAATAGAGAGTGCACCTGTACTTGCGTAAACACTCGGGCACTATAATCCTGCTATGCGCAGATGCCTGGACGCCGTGAACAAAATTCAGTCTGGAGAACATTGTATTTTATAAGATCGGAACGGAAAGGAAACGAGGATAAGCCAAGTAAAATCAAGTGTATAATATTGTGATGTTCACACTACACTTGTGTTCAATTCTAAGATTAGCGTAAGCATGGCGGACAACTTCTCTGGTACAAAGATGTACTTAAGCGCCACATGATGAAGTGCGACATCGAGCCTTCAGAGTGGGAGCAAGCAGCCGCTCGACGACCGGAGTGGAGATCTTTGGTGAAAGCCAAGGTCAAAATGTTTTAGGAGAATCGATGCTCTCAATTGGATGCCCGACGTGATGAACTCAAAGCACGCCCACCTTGTGCGATTAACTTTAATTTCTGTAATGGTGTGCTCACCTGCCCGCATTGCACGCGAACATTTCTAAATAAGATCGGCTACGTTAGCCATGCACGAGCACACCAATCGGAGCTGAAGAGGTCGCCGTGGCCGAAATCGGTCGAGGAGATTATTATTATTATTATCTAAGATTAGCATAATTACTAAAGGCTTAGAACATGCAACACGTCTCTCATCGACACATTATAATTTACTGTGTATGTGATACGTCGTGTGGTGATGGTTTAAGTGAATCCACTATCCCATATCGACTCATGGTTGTCGCAAGAGGTGACAGAAGGAAACAAAAAGATATGTGATATGCAGCAGTACCTTCCTGAAAATGACTTAAAATAATATTATTTGCAAATGCATCGTACTTTTCCATTTACATGTGTATTTCTAATAACCCATTTGCCAAGCGTGCCAACTATGGGGCAATCCATGGGAGAGGCCAATGTTCAGTACCTAGTAGACTTTATGTAGGTTGTAACAGTAACGGTGATTTATAAATAATTTGAGTTTATTAACATGATCTGTATTACTTGTTTTAAACAGATTATTTTAGAATAGAATAGAATTTTTTTTAATCAATATTGATTATTACATAATTCTTATTGAAAGTCATTTTTTATTTACCACTGGTTCGGAAAATACCTCTGACCTGGGAAGAACCAGCAAGAAACCCAGCGGGACTTTTTTTTTTCAAACATATTTCACTTAACAATAATTTCATTTATACAATTTTTAAATGATTTTTAATAGAACCAGCATAGTGGCGATCACCTTATTCCCAGGGGTTATTTTCATTCATGTGTTCCTTGATATTATAATAACCCTTTTTGAACAGTTTTCCTTTAATAAAACTTTTAAACTTGTTTATTGACAAACTTTGAATATGATCTGGGATTTTGTTGTAAAAGCGTATACAATGCCCCATAAATGAATTACTGATTCTGTGGAGTCTAGTAACTGGTATTACAAGCTTATGTTTGTTCCTAGTGTTTAAAGTATGCACATCCTTATTCTTATTAAAGCTATTTATGTTTTTATGTACATACATTACATTTTCATAAATATATTGCGATGCCAAAGTTAATATGTTTATTTCTTTAAACTTTTGTCCGAGGGACTCTTTATAATTTTGATTATAAATCGCCCGAACGGCTCTCTGTTGCAAAACAAATATAGCTTCAATATCAGTCGCATTACCCCATAGCAAAATTCCATAAGACATTACGCTATGAAAGTAACTAAAATACACTAATCTAGCTGTCTCAACATCTGTGAGACTTCTAATCTTTCTTACAGCATATGCTGCAGAACTAAGTCTGCTTGCTAATTTAGATATATGGGGGCCCCATTGAAGTTTCGCGTCAATAGTAATACCGAGAAAAACAGTGGTATCCACAAGACTCAACTCCTTCCCATTTAATAGCACATTGGTATTCGAATGTTTTACATTAGGTATTGTAAATTTAATACACTTTGTCTTATTTTCGTTTAAGAGCAAATTGTTAGTGTTAAACCAATGTACTCGTACTAATTTCGATAGAGCATTACTTGTGGTAGAGCCAGGCGGCAGCTTTTGCTGTCGCATGGATGGGCCGGCTCGAACCGGGGTGGTACCACAACCTCACAGAATACCAGCGTGAAGTAGAGGTTTGCCTCTGCGTTTCGTTTGGTGAGTGCAGGTGGCCGGAGGCCCTTTTTACTGGAGATGAGGCATTCCATCCTGGTCCTCACGGGTGAAAACGCATCTGCATTTTGATCTGTAACAGAGGATAGATGTAGATGTCTATGGGCCGCAGCAACCACTTACCATCATGTGGACTGTGTGCTCGATTTTCACCCTTATCCTATAAAAAAAAAATTACTGACATCGTCATAATTAATTGAATGCCGTTTGAGTTTGAAAATTGAAGAGGTATCGTCATAAAATAATACTATACTGTGATTGTTCCCTACAAGATAAGCTAAGTCATTAATATAGATTAAAAACAAGAATGGGCGAAGAATCGAGCCCTGAGGAACGCCTATTGATACTACCGATCCGGAGGAACATTTACCATTGATCACGATTTATTCAGTTCTGTTACTTAAAAATGAATTAATAAGTCTAAGCGCCAAACTTTTTACACCGTAATGTTGTAGTTTCCTGATTAACGTCTCGTGATGAACACAATCGAAAGCCTTGGAAAGGTCACAGAAAATACCTAAGGCATCTTGTGAATTCTCCCAGGCATTAAAAATATATTTCATAAGCTCAACACCGGCGTCAGACGCCGAGCGACCCCTTGTAAAACCAAATTGGTTTTATGAAGTAATTTATTTGTATAAAAAAAATTAACAATTGAACCAAAATTATTTTTTCAAAATTTTACTGAGAGTTGGCAGTGCAGAAATAGGTCTAAAATTAGCGGTGTCCAATGTACTACCAGATTTAAAAAAAGGTATTACTTTACTATACTTCATTAAATCAGGAAACACACCCGAATCGATAAAAGTATTAAAAATAATAGCAAGATGAGGTGCAATTAAATCTATTATGGACGCATTAACTGTAACGGATATCCCCCACAAATCTGCGGTTTTCTTTACATCAATGGTTTTGAAGTATTTAACAATATCTTGCGGTAATACTTTTTCAAATCTAAATTCTTTTAAACAGGTATTAACATTCTGTTTGAGAAATGACTCGGCGACAGTTGGAGAAGTATTCAATGACTCGGTTGTCAAGATAGGAATATCACTGAAATATTTCTCAAACACCTCTGCGACTTCTTGATTTGATTTAGTCGATTCATTATTAATTTTTAATTGATAGTTTGAGTTACGAGGTTTCTCTTTACCGGTTTCGCTGTTAATTATACTCCACGTCATTTTAATTTTATTCTTAGCCGTCTTAATTTTGTTGCTAATATGTAACGGTTTGGCTGTGGAGCAAACTCTTTTAAACATTTTTGAATAATTTTTGACATATTCTTTAAAAGCATCGAAAAGATTATATGATCTTTCATGGTAAAGGTCATATAACCTTCGTCTGCTTTTATGAATTCCTACTGTCGCCCGCTCATTAAATGCCTTGCGACTGTTTCTGGAGAATGTTTTAGAAGTAAATGTTTTATTTAAATTCCCTGCTTATAAGGGTAAATAATTTTCTATATAAATAGTCTGCATTGTTCTTATAAGAAAGCGATGGAAGGTTTTTTACCATGTTACTTCTAAATCTCTCCAGGCGTTTTGCATTAATAGGAACAAACAAAATTTTCTCGATTTCCTGTTTTTTGTGCATATAAGGTAATGAAACCAGTTTTCCAGAGTGATCTGAACAAGTTTTTGAATTATTGATTTGTTGATTGGTACAACACCTGTAAAAATATTATCAATACAAGTTGCACTACACCCTGCAATTTGTGTAGCTTCAAACAATAAATTATCAAGATTATAGGATTTGAACAAAGAGCAAAATTTAATACTGATGGAAGAAGTTTCCAGGAGATTGATAATAAAGTCTCCACACACCACAAGAGATTTATTCTGTTTATTAAGCTTAACTGTAACTTCTTCCATAATTTTTTCAAAGGTATCATAATTTGAACATGGGGGTCTGTAAACACTGACAACAATAAGGTGCTCAAGCTCAATACATGCCATTTCTACAGTACGCTCAACAGAGAGGCTCACAATGTCTTTACGTTCTTTACATGATAAGGATTTATTAGCTAACATTAAGGAGCCACCACGTAATTTAGTATCTCTATTGAACGAACTGACCACCTGGTGATTACTGAAATTAAATATGGAGTTGTAATCTTTCAACCAATGTTCAGTAATACATAAAATATGAATAAGGTTACTATTTAAAAATAATTCAATTTCTAGTTCTTTGCCTAACATACCTTGTATATTTTGATGCACCATGTTAATACAGTTTTTATTATTGCTATTTTGTGAAATTACACTGTTAAGTATTGTTGAATTGTATTCTAAGGTATTTAAATTATCTTTGCTAGAGATTACCTCTATTGTCTTATTATCTACTTTAAATTACTTGGAACTAATTCCAAATCATTTGTAAAATTATTTTTCTGTTAAAAAAAGCAGGTGTTAAGGCAGCCAATAATTTGGCTGGGTTAAAATATAAATAATAAGATAAAGTATTTGCTACCAGTCTCAAACTAAACATTGATAGGTAATACCTATCTCTTGTCAAAAACTTCTTAGTTAAATTATTAATATCAACTAAATGAAATTTATCATTATTATTCTTACAATTAAATTTCAAATTTAAGTTATTTTTACATGTCAAATTATGCATTTTTAAATTTAAATTATATCTTACTTTATTTTACTGTGGCCACCCCTCTATGTAAGGCAATGTAAACAAGATAACTTTAACCACATTTATGTTATTGAGATATTCAATATATTTCAATAATTGATGATATGATATTGTATGATATTGATTGTATGATGATTGTATGATGATTGATAATGATATTGTAATAAGTTGCAGTGAATGATATGAAAGGAAGGCATTTGATCAGCCCAGTGTAACCTTTGTTCAAGGTGTTTTGCAATATCATCATCAACATCATCATTACAGCCCTTCAGTTTTGCTATATGGAATAAATAAATAAATAAAGAATACCATTAGAAATAAAATGTAATTTTAAAATTACGGAATGTATGAAGTCTGAAGTACGACGTTGTGTACCTCTCTTCCTCCTCCACTCCTCTCCCCCACCGTTCAACAGAAGTTGCAAATTGGCCAAATAGCTCGCGAGCTCCGACAGCGAACTGAATATCAGAATATCAATGCTAAGGCTTCAACTTGATTTATTCAACTGTAAAATTCAGTAAAATATTCACTTTCAACTTTTTCCATTTATTCTTTGTCGTTGTGCTTCGCTGAACGTAAAATTCTAGTTTATCAATTTTTCGAGTGGATCGAGTTGTTTGAACATAGTCCTTGTTAGCTTGTAGTAGCTGTTAAAGCTACAATGTGTGCCACTGTGAATGTAATATAATAATAAATCGGTACTTATTAAAAATAAAATATCATCATACAGTTTTACTGTAATATGTATATATACTCGTAGTATCTTTTGTAACAGACTAAGGGTGACCAACGAACACACGGCATCCACTTACCATCAGGTGGATTGTGTGTCTTACTTTGAGGGTGACACTTTATTCTAATAATCCTAATTTTATTTTTGACGCGCAGTTTTGACTAATTAATTTTCAGAAGCAGATAACGTCACTATAACCTTCTTTGTTCGAAGTTGGCTGCAAGTGTCCATGAACTACAGTCCACTTAATTAGACTTCGGTTGTCACTTCATTTAAAAAAATATATTTTTCCTACCTAACGCGGTAATAGAAAATAATTCATATTAATGCCTCTCAAGTGTACTAGTCTTTATAATATTGAGACAACAATAAATATGACACTCTCACGTGTTTCGGCTTGGATCGAGGTTAAGTATTTTGAGTGAAATATGAGGTCATGCTATCTACTTCGTATACCTGTCTCTATATTATAAAATATCCAATACAATAATGGATTTCGGATTCTAATAGGGACACCGGGGTATTGTATCGCCTCGATCATGTTTGCCCTGTTCTGTTCTATGATTTGAAGGCATAGTGCGCAAAAGAAGTGTCTCCATGCTGAGTCGCATGCGGGTTAGTACCAACATCATTTTGAGCATATAATAATGTTATGCTTACATGTATATAATATTTATAGTTCAAAATACCTTAAAAAATCAAATGATTATAAATAAAGATCTTCAAAACTTCTCATTTTCTTCGCTGTCCATTTACATACCTCCTAAATAAATTTGTTTTTAAACAAAAATATCAATATTAAAAATAAAAAAATAACCATACTATGAAACTTTATTAAAAGCACAACGTTTACACCCAAAGTTAATGACGAATACTCCACAATATAACGAAATAATATTTCATAAATGATTAACTAAAGAAAAAAAACTTTAAAGCCCATAGACATCTACATTTATCCTCTATTAAGAATCAAAAGATAGATGCGTTGTCACTCCTAAGGACTTAGATAGAACGCCTCGTTTCCAGAAGAAAAGTTCTCTAAACTCACCATAATAAACACAGCAGCATTAAGCTGCTCTTTCACGCTGGTATTCTGTGAGAGCATAAACCTACCCAGGTCGAGCCGACCCATTCGTGCTATAACCATAATATAGCTGGAGCGTTGCTCCACCACGTATTAAATAAAATTATATTTGCATTGAAAAATTTCAATTATGCCATTTCTGGGCATAAAACACAAATTACTCGCCTTAAAGAGGCTTAGGAGAAGCTCCCTGAGTTATTACATCAAATTATATTCGTATGAATCCACACGTAAATCTTGAACAAGAAACGGCAGACTCACTTGTGTGCTATCGATTTTAATTGGAAAATTAATTGTCTTATTTGCATAATGGGCTGGCGATGATGTATGACACGATGGCAGTTCGGATCGGATGTTTTATTGGAAATTTAATGTTTAAAAATTTGTAAATGCAGTACACGAATCATAATCTATCTGTCAGCTTATTTTTAACAATGACGCGATTTTAGATTAAAAGAACTGATAGGTACACATATTATTATTATATTTTCTTTTTTTTTACAATAACAACCTTCCAGTCCGTGGAAACGTTCGATCGCCTTCAAATAATTACGACAGATGCGTTTTCCTCTGAGGACTAAGATGAAATATTTATTTATTTACTTACTTAATAATAATAGTAATAATAATTTATTTCCATAAACTGTAAAATTAATTTAAATAAAGTATTAATTTAAAATAGTCTACAATAACAGGCACCTCAAATAGAATAAACATGTATCTCAGGTGTATAGCATAGTGCATAGCTGAGATACAGGTATACTATAGATACATTTACAAATGTATTCTGTTTTTTACATAAAATGAATAACATACTAACTAATTAGGGTTAATTCGGTAAAATATATTATTATTAATTTACTTATGATTTTAATTAATTTGAAAACAATCAGCAACTTTTCCGGATCAAATGACAAATTTATGACAAATTTTGTAACCATGTTCGACTTAGATTTTTACAATCTGCCATTTTTAATGGATACATGTACAAAATTGCATTGACTTGATTGTACAGAAAAGGTCAAAGGAATGTAAAAAAATCAATGCATAAAAATGCCTTATTCTAATGTTAGTTACAATTACTTTATCTTTGCGTCTTTTATCAGTGACCTCTCTTCTGTAGGGCAATTTTAAATGCTGTTTAGGAACATACTCATAACGAATAACTGGAGAGTACATTATAGGATTTATATAAGAGATGGTACAGCAATAGGATAGAACGGAATGTTGCAACTTTTAATATAGCTCTTTGAGCGCGTTCCAGTGCTAGCAGTATAGTTTTAGCTGCTCTTCCCCATTAGGTTATACAATAGGTGAGAATTAATTGTTGTAATGCGAAATGTACATGCTTTATTACCTTAATAACAGCAAAATATTTTTTTTATAGGAGAGAAGGCAAACGAGCATGCGGCTCACCTGATGGTAAGTGACTACCGCCGCCCATGAACAACTGCAACACCAGGGAGGGAATTGCAGATGCGTTGCCGGCCTTTTAAAAAGGAGTACGCTCTTTTCTTGAAGGTCCCTAAGTTGCATCGGTCCGGAAAATTCGCTGATGGTAATCGATTCCACAAGGAAGTCGTGCGAGGAAGAAAACATCTTCTAAATCGTACAGTGGTCGACCGCCAATCATCCAGATGGTGTGGATGGTATCGGGAGTTCTGCCGCGAATGCGTTCATGAAATTTGGCGGCTGGGATTAATCCGAACAATTCCTCAGAGCACTCCCCGTGGTAGATTCGAAAGAAAATGCAAAGGGATGCAACATCCCTTCGTAGTGCCAATGAATCGAGCCGATCGGAAAGGACTCGGTCGTCGATGATTCGAGCCGCTTTGCGCTGGACGCGGTCAAGTCAAGGAGCTGGCACTGGGGAGTCCCTGCCCAGAGATAGAAACAGTATTCCATGTGAGGCCGAACCTGCGCCTTGTAAAGTTGCAGGCGGTGTGCCAGCATGAAATACTGTCCCGCTCTGCTGAGCACGCCAAGCATTTTAGAGGCCAATGGCCTTCTCTTCCAAGTGACCACGAGACTGCACATCACTCGATATGTCGACTCCGAGGATTCTGATACTGGCTGAGGCAAGAAGGGGAATGTCTTGAAACTGAGAAAACACTACAAAAGGGATCTTTTTAGCGGTAAACGCGCAAACTTGTGTCTTCTGAAGATTAAACTGGACTAGATTTAGTCGCCCCCAATCCGATGCTTTGTTCAGCAAAGACTCGACTTCAGACACAAGTTTGTTCCGGTACTCGGCGACGTTTTCCCGAGACGGCCGGTGTATAGAGCATCACCAGTGCTGTCATCCGCATAGCAATGAA
The DNA here is from genome assembly GCA_033319125.1 of Parnassius glacialis. Taxonomy (NCBI): domain Eukaryota; kingdom Metazoa; phylum Arthropoda; class Insecta; order Lepidoptera; family Papilionidae; genus Parnassius; species Parnassius glacialis. Next base: position 32,399,411 of record JAVANC010000008.1, on the reverse strand, counting down.
TGCTACCAGTTAGCAACATATCATTGATATGCAGGAGAAACAGCGTTGGTGATAGCACGCAGCCTTGTGGAACACCAGCGTTGATAGGCTTGAGATCAGAGCATGCACCGTCTACTACGACCTTGATGCTCCGATCAGCAAGGAAACTGGTGATCCATTTGCACAATTTCTCGGGAAGCCCATAGGCAGGAAGCTTCGAAAGAAGCGCTTTGTGCCAGACCCGATCAAAGGCCTTCGCTACGTCCAAACTAACGGCTAATGCCTCCCCCTTGGACTCTACTGCCTCCGCCCATCTATGAGTTATGTAGACTAGATGATAGTCAGCTGATCGACCCCGACGAAAACCGTATTGGCGGTCACTAATCAGCTGGTGATCCTCAAGGTACCGCATGAGCTGGCAGTTAATGATGGATTCCATTATTTTGGAGAACAAGGAGGTGATCGCGATAGGCCTATAGTTGGGCGGGTCTGAGCGGTCGCCTTTTTTAGGGATCGGGTGGACAAAAGCTGTCTTCCATGAATTCGGGGCTACGCCTTGGGAGTAGGAGTACCGGAAAAGACGCGTTAGGACCGGTGCCAACTCCGGAGCACATGTCCTCAGCACAATTGGAGGGATTCCGTCAGGCCCACTGGACTTCTGGATGTCCAGGGAGAGGAGTGCTTTGCGAACCGAGTGCTGTGAGAACAGCACATTCGGCATGGAGCACTCACACCGCGGGATGGTCGGCTGTGTTTTCCTCTCGTCATCAAGAGTCGAGTTGGACGCAAAAAGGGTGCCTAAAAGGTCGGCTTTGTCTTTTGCGGCTTGGGCCAGTGAGTCGTCCTCCCTGTGCAGAGATGGTAGTGATGGCTTACAGAAATTCCTTTGGACAGCCTTGGCGAGAGACCAGAATGCATGGGTTCCCGAAGGAAGGTGAACTAGTTTCTCGCCAATTCTGCCTATGTGCTCTGACTTTGCCGTGGCAATAACTCTTTTGAAGGACCTGGAGGCGAAATTATACTTCTTTTTAAGTGTGCTGGTGTTTACATCCCGAGTCGCCGAAGCCGCAGCCCAGGCTTGATAACACTCCTGCTTACTGCGTAATGCAGTCTTACAGGAGCTACCAAACCAAGGCTGAGATCTGCCTCCGATGGGTACCACAGATGATGGAATAAATAGTTCCATTCCCTGTAGCACCACATCAGTGAAAAAGTCAGCAAGAGCGCTGGGATCATCCGGTAAGAAGCAAATCCGCCCCCATGGGTAGGATGCAAAGAAAGACCGCATTCCGTCCCAATCCGCCGATCTGGAATGCCAAACACGGTGGCAATCTGCAGAACGCAACCGCCAGGGAAGCGTGAGTGGCACCACACTCCGTATCAGACAATGGTCCGAAGAGCCGAGAGGGGCATCGACGGAAACCTGATATCTGTCCGGATGAGAGGTCAGCAGAAGGTCCAACAGGGAAGGTGTATGATCCTCCACATCTGGAACCCGCGTACGCGAAGTAACCAGTTGTGTCAGACCATATGCCAAGGCAAAATCATAAACAGATCTCCCCGCATGATCGGTTAAACGTGAACCGAGCCATTCAGCGTGGTGGGCGTTAAAATCGCCAATGATCACGATCTCTGCGGATGGGACCTGTTGTAGCAAGGAATCTGTAGCCATTTGGACGTAGTCGATGAGTCGGTCTGTTTCGGCATTACCGCTATGGGACCTATAGAGGCACCCGTAGACGCGCGGATGGTCGTCGCTGTCTACGCGTAGCCAAAGGATGGACAGGTCCGAACCTTCAAGACTGCCGAGGCGTCGAGAACAGATGTCCTCTCTGACATACACGCAAACTCCAGCCCGAGGCACAAAGGAGTGCTCCAATTTGTACCCCGGGCAGAAGAGATACGAAATATCAGCCAGAGAGGAGACCTGCGTCTCGGTCAGAAAGAGCAAGGCCGGCTTCGCCGTCTCGCGATGGTAGTGGACGGCGTTTAGGTTCGAGTGAAGTCCCCTGATGTCGCAGAAATTCACGGATAGCGTGGCAGGGGTCGCCTTGGTATTGTTGCGGAATTTTGCCCAACCCCCCCCCTCCCCCAGAATACGCGGGGCAGCCTGAGTACCCACGCTCAGGAGTGGAATAACATGGTCGTGGATGCTCAGCGAGAGTTTCTCCAGGGGTGCTGGTACCCTCCTGGGGAATTCCGCTACCATGTTGATGGGGGGGGGGGGAGGATTGGACCTCCGGCCACCTGCACTCACCAGACGAAACGCAGAAGCAGAGCTTCTACTTCACGCCGGTATTCTGTGAGGTCGTGGTACCAACCCAGCTCGAGCCGGCCCATACGTGCAACAGCAAAAACTGCTACGTAGCTCTACCACCGTTAAAATTTTACATTTTATTGTACAATTTAATAATAATGATAACAAAGGACGGACGTAATGCCTTTTGGCAGACTCCGTGAGAGCAGGTATCTAAGTAATTATATGAAAACTACAAGAGTTTTCATGTTCTTACGCATCATCAATGTTTAATATGCTAGTATTATGTAGACCTTAAAGTAAATATAGCCTGCAGATTCAACGTGTTCACATAATATTTTTATGCATAAAAATATATCAAAATTGCAAATTGGCAACTTTATACTTTATTGTAGTTTTAAACTATTAATAATCATAGAAAAATAAATAGTTCCTTTAACTGGCAGATATGTATGCGTAGGTATATGTAATTAATGGAAGAATGGGAGGTGTGTCAGTATAATACCAAATGGAAGTCAGGAGTCTCTGCCTACCCTTCTGGCGGCGTGGCGTGAGAATTAATGTTGTATGTTACAATATGTACTTGTCTAGCACCCTTGAAGCTGCTGCCCGTCAAACGTCTGGGTCTGGCGAAAACAAGATGATTATATCGCTATATATTGATAGCCGTAAGATTTGTCTACTACTTCCTATAGTCACCTCTTACAACACCCACAGGACGAAATGAAAGCAATATTGTGGTTTTGCCATGGCCAAACATGACTTCCGACCTCAAACCCGTCGAAAATTTATGGTATTAATTAAAAAGAGGCCTCAAAGTGAGCTCTAGTATTTCAAACATCAACAACCGCTCATAAACGCACTTGAGTCTATTGGGAACAAATACATAAATAAAAAGTATTACTCATTTTAAACATATGAAAAGTAATAAGCTAAGATCCGAGTGAAAAAAATAAAATTATGTGTCTTACCTAGTTTAAAGAGCACCTATCGCCCTTCCCAATGACGGCATCCACGACTTTTTATACCACCAGGGCGGCGCCAATTTACAATGAGGTAAAATATTTGACGGTTTTTATAGCGGGGACGATAATTTCTGAGGAAAATGTTAACATTCCTTACCTTTTCCTTCCGTATTATTTGTTATATTTTATATAATAAACCAAACAATATAAATTTAACTAAAAGTAGGAAAATTAAAAAAAATTATAAAGTGCGAAAAATTTAAAATAAAACCACTGACGCATTGTGTTGTGTATTAATATAATACTCTAGATAACGATAAACTATTATTTAAAATTAATTTCTCATTAGCTTAGGTTATTCATCTATAGCAATCATGTACTTTTTAGTAGTATAGTAACAATAAATTTCCTTAAAAACTGCTTTTTTATGTGTAGTTTAAAATATAGCCCTTTCTGAAAGAATGACAGAAAGCACGCTTCCGAGACATCAGCATCCATCGACTTCCTGCATATCTTGCCAGGTTGTATCTCTATCTAGTGACGGACGTCCACTCTACGTTTATCAGTACAAGGCTGCCACTCGAGATTCTTAGACTTCAATCCAACACAATTTGGAGTAGTTTAACAAGAAATATTTCCGAATCGAAAATGTATGAACAAACGTTTAAATTACGAGGCTGCCACTCAACTTATCTTCGCCATCATTGGGTCGGTTTTTCCCAACTAAATGGCTATCCCAGCTTACTATTAGCTGTGTAACCATAATTTCTGAATCTCTGATTCAAACATATTTACTCACTTGATAAATATCACAATTGCGATATATCGATACCACTAAATTTTAAGTAGTCTTTAAAAATAAACATTCCCGAATTAAAGTGTATTGAACAAATGTATACACTACGAGGCTGCTACTTGAACTTTCTTCGCCATCAGTCGATTTTTCGAACAAAATGGCCGCCCCAGCTTACTATTGGCTATGTATTCATTATTTCTGAATGCCTGATTGCAACATATTTACTAATTTGATAAATATGAGCATTTCAACATTTCAAAAACAAAACATGGTTTGGCCAAAATAAATTTTGAGTAGTTTAACAACAAACAATCCTGAATTGAAAGTGCAATAAATAAACGGTCTTTGAGTTACATACTTTTCAACATTGCGCTTATTTTTCCTCGAATATTTTCCGTGAGAGCTCCTCATTGCTAGTCTCGAGGCGAAGTTGAAAACGATAAGCCCGGAATGTTTTGAAATATTGTTTTAAACAATATTCCGCGTCCATTTGTATCTTGCTCTCGTACGCCATGTTCCCTTTCAGCGTCTTTTATTAATTTAATTGAAAGAGAACAATTTGTAGATGCTGGGTTTTTGTTTCTATTAAGGAAACTAAGCCCTTTCCTTTTTTATTTTATCAGACTAAGCTGCTAACTTTTTTAAAAGTCTTGGCTGTAAAACCAGAGCTTATGGGTCGTTCGACTCAAACATTTGTGTAATTAACATATTTTTTTACATCCTATTCGTACGTAATGTATGTGTTAGCTACATTATGTTTATAGCACTACGTTCTCACAGAACACCAGCGTGAAATAGCAGCTTAATGCTGCTGTGTTTCTTCTTAGTTCGTTTAGTGCTGCTTCTAATTTCGTATGGTGAGTGTAGAAAACCGGATAACCGCGACACTACCCTATTGGTCTCATACCAACTCTGTCACTCAAAACAAATTCTTCTTTACCGATTGTCAAATGTTAGAGCTATATGATTGACCCATTTCCACTTCAATTTGTTAAACTATTAAGCTGTTTCAGGTATTCTAGGGGCTTGCGCTCGCCGTAAATTTCCCCGGCACCAATGAAATTGTTGATTTCGATTTTAGGTACTGATTTATCAATTACTTTGTGGGGGAGGAAAACATCGCGAGGAAACTTGCATATATGAGAAAAAAAATTCGAAAACATGTGAAGTCCGCCAAAACTCATTGGGCGGCGGCGGCGAACACTTCCTTGCCCAAAAATTCTTACAGAAATGAGAGAAGGCCCGTGCCCAGCGGTGGGACGTATATAGGCTGTAAATTTAATCACCTGAGAAAAACAGTTACGATTAGCCGTACGTGCGGAGTAACCAAACTCTTGGAAAAAGTAAAGATTACTTCAAAGAATTAAAAAAATAACAACTACATAATTTAATTGCTCTTAAAGTCGGTGCTAAGATATAAAGTATCATAACCCTTAATTCAAAAGTTTATGTAGAAATTAATTTATGTAGAATTTCTTTGATGTCAGCTTTCACTATTATTAAAAGCTTTTTTTCGGACTAAGGACTAAGGACATTCTGTGGGTGTCGTAAGAGGCGACAGAAGAAAACAAATCAGGAGATGGACAGTAGTGTCTTTCTAATAACAACTAAAAATAAAAAACTACGGTTTCGAACCCGCTTGGCAAACACCCCTGTCCTGTCAGTCCTGTGAGACAATCTTGGGGGAGACTTATTTTCAGCAGTGGACTTTAATAGGCTGTAACGGTAATGGAAAGAATATCAAAATCTTACTGTCGTTCCTTGTTTTGCCACCCATTTTTGTAAAATTTTTAAAATATTTTTATTATAATTTATAATTTAAAATTCAATATAAGTTATTAAGAATAACTCAAAAACCATTAGTCTCATCTTGATCAAATTCATATGGGACTACATGAGAAGTACCAGCTTTCAAATAAAAATAGAATCATCCAAATCGGTTCACCCAGTAAAAACTTATGAGGTAACACATAAAAAAAACATACAGTCGAATTGAGTACCGTCTCCTTTTTGGAAGTCGGCAGAAAAACAATTTCTCATTCTAAAGTCGAGGCTTTAAATTTTCTACACATTGCGTCCTATTACAGACTACAGAATAAGAAATTATTTTATTCTTTTTAGTTCTTTCAATTTGGTTTTTATTTTTACTAAAAGTTAATCTTTTCTTAAAAAAATATAATGAAAACCGGTTCATACATATATAGAGTAACATGCAAAAATACAGACTAAATGAGAAGCAAAAAGGAGAAGGTAATTGTTTTAAGTCGGCTAAAATATAGATTAACATTTTCAACAAACGACGGCCTTAGAAACTAATTGTATTATCTAGTGGGAGCGGTTGAACAAGAGATTCTGTACATCGTGCTAAAAAGGATTTCTCGTGTCCTCCACTTATACAAAAACTTGCAAAAAACATTCTAGGTATCATTTTTGTTATTTCTTTTTATAAATGGAGCTTAAATAATTTTAAGTTTGTTATGAAAATTACTTGGATGACTTGTCACGTTGCAATTCCACTATCCCAACAGAACGTGTAGAGCCATGCTGCAGCTATATTAGTAGTATAGTTGTAGCACAAATAGGTCGGCTCGACCGGGGAATGACCATGCTCTCACAGAATACCAGCGTAAAATAGCAGTTCAACATTGCCGTGTTTCGTATGGGGAGTGTAGAGAATCGGAGGCCCCTTTTACTGAAAAAGGGGCATTCCATCTTAGTCCTCATGGGTGACAACGCATCTGCACTTTGATTCACAAGCGAGGATAGCTGTAGATGTCTATGGGCCACAGCAACCACTTACCATCAGGTGGACTGTATGCTCGTTTGTTACCCTATCCTATAAAAAAAACGTATGCGTTAGCTCGGGGAAGGGCAAGAAAAGGACTATATTTTCACAGTTAACGTGAAACAGCAGCAAAATTATACTGCGTTTCGTGTGTTGACAGACGAGAACCGGAGACTTTTTTTTACTAAAGTTTATTTTCTATTATAATTGATTCCTTACAACAATCACTAAAATTTGCCAGATAACAACAGTGATGATGATGATAACAGTACAGCCACGCGGCAGCTTTTGCTGTCGCACGGATGGGCCGGCTCGAACCGGGGTGGTACCACGACCTCACAGAAAACCAACGTGAAGTAGAGGTTTACCTCTACGTTTCGCTTGGTGAGTGCAGGTGGCCGGAGGCCCTTTTTACTGGAAATGAGGCATTCCATCTTAGTCCTCACGGGTGACAACGCATCTACATTTTGAATTGTAAAAGAGGATAGATGTAGATGTCTATGGGCCGCAGCAATCACTTACCATCAGGTGGACTGTGTGCTCGTTTGTCACCCTTATTCTATAAAAAAAAAGATACAAAGCTTTATGAGTAAATGTCGGTGAGATGAAAATCCCACATCTACAATGATTGATACATGGAAAAACAATTTAAAATCTCGAAGAACCGGAGAATTTATTACTAGTAACGAGGCGTATATAATAACGAGGACCTTAAAACAAAACTTTATTTTGATTTCTAATTGAGGACAGATGTAAGTTTCCGTAGTTCACAGCATATTTTTACCATCAGACGGAATATTCATGTGTTATCCTTTCTGTGAAAAAAAAAAACAAAAACATAAATCCTCACTCCTTGTTAAACATAATAAAACATACAATTAAACATATTAATACTAATCCTTTAACAAACATTGATTACAACAATAATTCATTCAAAAGGAATACGTACACATATATTTACAATTCAAACTATTCCAAAGAATGTAAGACTCTATCAGAAGTTGACAATTGTTTTAATGATATTATCATACTGTGATCAATTAAAAAGAAAAAAGAAACGAGCGAAAATGCTCATTGGAAACAATTGCTTGATGGAACGCAACGCAGCGATGGCGGTTGTATCGATCGACGCGTCCAGTCGGCGCTTCACTTCGGTGCGGGGCAGACGCACGTGCTCGCGTCGGTGTTCCTAACCTGTGCTGTGGAAAGTCTCGTACTTCGCTGTCAGCTGCCAACTCTACAACGGTAAGTTGTAGCGCTGGCATATATTATCCACATGATGAAACTAAGCTAAGTCACTAAGCCACTTTATATGGCAGTGACTGACGAATGTGTATTTTGATAACAAACACTTCATTATTTGAGTTTATGGGGATTTTGAACGTAGTAGAGCAATGCTTCAGCTGTGTTATGGTTGTAACACAAATGGGTTCGCTCGGACGGGGAAGGACAAGGCCCTCACAGAATGCCATCATAAAATAACAGCTTAATGCTGCTGTATTTTGTATGGTGAATGTAAAAAACTGGAGACACTTTTTACTGAAACCGAGGCATTGTATTTTAATCTTCAAGGATGATAATTATCATTAGTATTTAGATCCATGATTGAGTATAGATGTAGATGTATTTCGACTGTAGCATCCACTTACCATTACGTAGACGTGTCGTTTGTCACCCTTATTTTATATTAAAACCAATGATGGATTTGTTTTGAGTACAGTCAAGTCAATTGACAAAGGATGCTCGGAATTTGTAATTAATTAATTTGACCATGAACAACTTCACAATATATTCTCTTTATAGTCAACATAAAGTATTCAGTTGAGTACTTTATTAACTTTTTATAGACCACATCTAAAGAAATAAATATATTCATTACTTAACCCATCGGTTATTTCGGACGTTAACCTAGAAATCTGGAGACCTTTTTTACTTCAAACGAAGGATTCCATCTTAGTCATCAGGGGTGACAATGCACCTGCATCTTGATTCTTAATCATATGTCTATTGACGTCGCCTTATCATCAGGTGGACTGTGTGCTCGTTTTCACCATTATACTATAAAAAGAATTGTAAAATATGGTCCTCTTATATTGTAGGGAGAATTTGTCTTAATAGTCACATGTGGAGGGTAGATTTAAAAAAATGAAAAAAAAAATATTTGGGTAGAGTTGCGTTCTAGGGATACCTCTGATTTGGACCAAATTTTTTTTTACATATTTAACAACATAAATGATGAAAATCCCCAAAGGGATTACTAGCGCAAATGCCCTTGAGATTTTACGAGGGTTTGAATTTTTAGATTTTTAAGGCAGTTTTTCATGCTAAATCGACTAAACCTCACTTTTTATTACACAGGAGTATTGACCCAAAGTTACTTACTACTACTTACTATTACATTTTTTTCATAGGGTTACAAACGAGCACACAGTCCACCTGATGGTAAGTGGTTGCTGTGGCCCATAGATATCTACATCTATCCTCGTTTACGAATCAAAATTCAGATGCGTTGTCATCCGTGAGTACTAAGATGGAATGACTCTTTCCAGTAAAAAGGGTCTCCGGTATTCTACACTCACCATACGAAACACAGCAGTATCAAGCTGCCATTTTACGCTAGTACTCTGTGAAAGCGTGGTCCTTCCCCGGTCGAGCCGACCCATTCGTGCTACAACTATACTACTAATATAGCTGTATCATGGCTCTACCACGTATAATATACTGTGTTTTATTTCTGAATTGTTTAAAACTGCCCAGAAATACTTGAACACTCAGAAATACTTTCAGTTGTAATAAGTTAGAAGGTTGTAGCGGGAGCGAAGGCAACCTGACTTTATAGATAAGATATCTGATATTATTGAATCTGTACTAAAATTGAATCAGCACGTCCCGACTCCACGTAGTCTTGTCTGCCCTACCCCTAGAGTGTTTTTGTAAAGTCGTAGGCGCGGAGAGAGAGCAGACCCGCCCGCCGTAGCAAGATGCAGGCAACTGTGTGAGCTGTAGCGGTTAAGGCTGGTCACCGCAGGCGGCCAATAAGCCGAAGCTGAGAAGGTGAGCATGGGTGCCTGTGATTCGCTACGCAAGGGCGATGGGGCTGCAATTCCCGCAGCGCCGAAACCTTTGTAGAATTAATTTTAGGTCAATATTCCTGAGTATAAAAGTGAGATTTATCATGAAACCTGCCTTAAAATTTAAAATAACAAACCCTCGTAAAAATTTCAGGGGCATTTGCGCCAAAAATCCCTTTGGGGTTTTTCATCATTTATGTTCGTAAACATGTAAAAAAAATTTGGTCCAAATCGGAGGTATCCCTAGAACGGAACTATATCCAAAGTTTTATTAACAGAAACAATTAAACAATGGGTATGGTTAGTATCTGTTGGTTTCCTTACTAGGCAATGTATCGAGATCCTAATATTAAACCAATGACTAGGCTAAACAAGATGCTCTACTACCTAGTAAACATCCATGCTTCAGTTGGGATTCCAACCTGGGATCCATAGCGTATCAGATACACTGACCATCCCATAATAAATCCAGCCTTATTACATGTTGTGGGATATATTATATTATATATTAGACGGTTCCGTGGCGCAGTGCCTTAGCAATGATTTGTTGCGCTCGGGGCCGCGGGTTCGAATCCCGCACGGAACAAGTATTTGCATGGCCTACAAATAATTGTTTCGGGTCTGGATGTTTATCCTCGTGCAATCTATGTTAGTAAACTGCCTCCACGATACAGGAGAAAATACTAGTGTGGAGGTAATAGTATTTAAAAAACTAGTATTTAAAAAAATAAAAATCAAATCATATTTGTTACCAGGGATGAAAATGTGACCGTGACCGTATTTATTTGAAGTTGGTTGTAATTTTCCATGCACTTCGTGGATTGTTTGCTCGTTTGTCTTAGTAAAAAATAACTAGATTTGTAGTTGTTTTCTGCAAAACAGTTCGCCTGAGTAGACAAAGCCAATAAAACCACAGGCTTACATGTTTTTATATAGTAGAGCCACACTGCAGCGAATTATGTCTGCAGCAACTTATGGATCGACTCAGCTATAGGAGAACAACGCTCTCACGGAATACCAATATGAAATAACAGCATAATATTGCTGCGCTACATATGATGAGTAGTGAAAAGCGGAGACCCTTTAACTGTTAACGTGGCATTCCATCTTATTAGTCTTCAGAGGTGACAACGCATCTGCATTTTGATTTATTTATTTATTTATGCTTGATTTTCACGCCAGGTATAAAAAAGCGGATTTAATGCAACAGGACATTCTCTACCATTTTGCCTCCAGTCTAAGCAGAAATTATATTTTGTATGTGCGAAATACAAATAGATGTCTTTATAATATATGCACAATAATAAATCTGTTCGAATCGTCGACGACCGAGTTCTTTCTGATCGGCTCGATACACTGGCACTGCGTAGAGATGTTGCATCTCTTTGCATATTTTATCGCATCTATCACGGGGAGTGCTATGTTCGGACTAACTCCAGCCGCTCAATTTCACCATCGCACATCGCGACAAAACTCGCGTTACCATCCATACCATCTGGATGATTGGCTGTCCACCACTGTGCGATTTAGAAGAAGTTTTCTCCCTCGCACGACTTCCTTGTGGATTCCACAAGGAAGTCGTGCGAGGGAGGGAGGGAATTACCACCAGCGAATTTTCCGGACCGATACGACTTAGGAACCTTCAAGAAAAGAGCTTACACCTTTCTAAAAGGTCGGCAACGCATCTGCAATTCCCCTGGTGTTGCGTTTGTTCATGGGCCCCTTGGCCTGGCCCCTATAGTGCCTTACCATCAGGTGAGTCGCATGCTCATTTGCCCCCTATTCCATAAAAAAAATAACCATACTAAGATACATATTGTAAACATGATTACACAATTATATTGTATAGATATTCATACGATATAAATAAATATATTCATATATTTACCTAATACTACCTATATATGTATATTTTTTTCTTCATAATTAAATTAAATACAGCAGTTTGATGTTCATTTTGATTCTTAATCGAGGATAGATGTAGGTGTCTGTGAGTCACAGCATCCATTTATCAGGTGGCCTGTGTGCTCGTTTGTTATCTTTACTTCTATTAAAATAAGCTCTGCATATGAAATTTCTATACGATACGTAAGTTATATTTAAACGAAAAATAAGTAAAAATACGTGAAAAATATATTAGATTCAATATCAAGATGGATGACATGCGGGGCGCAATACCGATCATTTATAAGGAAATCGGATTACACGGGGGAGTGTACGGTACACGCCGTATAAGCTCATAGGATTTCGGGTTCCGTGCACAAGTCAGAAGTTGTGACACTGTTTCATTTCTTGTAATGTTAATAGAGTACATGTGAGATTAGATTACATAATGATAGTCAGCTCACACATAACTTTAATACCCAAATCGTTGATTGATTTTTCGGAGAAAATTACCTTATATAAAAACGAAATTTAATGTCCATGTCGCACCTATGCCGGTAGTTGTTGGGAGCACTAAGCTCGAAATTGTTGACGAGTATGTTTACCTGGGACAAATAGTCCGACTAGGTAAGTCCAACTTCGACCGAGAGGTCAATCGACGGATTCAACTCGGCTGGGCAGCGTTCGGGAAGCTACGACACATCTCGTCAGACATACCTCAAAACCTTAAAACGAAATTGTACAACCAGTGCGTGTTGCCAGTGATGACTTACGGAACTGAGACGTGGTCCTTCACAGCTGGCCGTATGAGGAAGCTCAAGGTCGCTCAGCGAGCTATGGAAAGGGCTATGCTCGGAGTTTCTCTGCGTGATAAACTTAGGAATGAGGATATCCGCAGTAGAACTAGAGTAACTGACATAGCCCAACGGATTAGTAAGCTGAAGTGGCATTGGACCGGCCATATAGCTCGAAGAACCGACAACCGATGGGGAAGAAAGGTTCTCGAGTGGCAGCCTCGTATCGATAGGCGAAGTGTAGGGCAACCCCCCACGAGTTGGAGTGATGACTTGGTAAGACATGCAGGAAGTCGATGGATGCAGGTGGCTCAGGACCGTGCTTTGTGGCATTCCTTGGGGGAGGCCTATGTTCAGCAGTGGAATTATGAAAGGCTGTAATGATGATGATGATAAAAACGAAATATAGAGAGACTTATCTAATATTTTTAAATATGCAAGACCTATCTATAAAAATGTTTCAAATTTAAGGCAAGGGTTTTTAAATAGGAACTTTTAACCCCTGGGAATGAGGTGATCGCTACCATGCTGTTTCTAAAATTTTTCATATTTAAATATAAAAAATGTTATATTTTAAATTAATGTTTAAAAAAGTCCCGCTGGATTCCCTGCTGGTTCTTCCTAGGACAGAGGTTTTTTTCCGAACTAGTGGTAGAGCTTAATTTCTCTTTTACTTTCAATAAGTACTCTGGTATCTTTACAGCTTATTAAAGTCCACCGCTGAACACAGTCCTTCCCCATAGATTTTTCCATAGGGAAGGATATTTTCCATAGTTGCCACACATGGCAGGCGAGTTGGTAAACGCAGTATTTTTACTTTTAGTCGTTATTTTTTATAGTATAGGGTGACAAACGAGCACACAGTCCACCTGATGGTAAGTGGTTGCTGTGGCCTATAGATATCTACATCTATCCTCGATTAAGAATCAAAATGCAGATGCGTTGTCACCCCTGAGGGCTAAGATGAAATGCATTATTTCCAGTATAATAATAATTTAAAACTAAAAATTTTGTACAGCCGACTTCAATATAAGTGACTTCAATATAGGTTATTTAAGAATAACTCAATAACCATTGGTCTGACCTTGATCAAATTTATATGGGATCACACGAGAACTATCAGCTTTCATATAAAAAAAGAATCATCGAAATCGGTTCGCCCAGTACAAAGTTATGAGGTAACACACATAAAAAAAAACATACACTCGAATTGAGTACCGTCTCCTTTTTGGAAGTCGGCAGAAAAATGGTTTCCGGTTCTTTACACTCACCATAAGAAACACAGCAGTAATAAGCTGCTATTTTACGCTAGTATTCTGTGAGAGCGTGGTTCTTTTCAGGTCGAGCCGACGCATTCGTGCTTCAACTATACTACGAATAAAGCTGCAGTATGGCTCTACCATGTATAATATTAAGAAAACGCTGCTGCTTATTCCCTGATTCGTTTCCCTCTGTCCCCTCTTACGATACAACGGAATGATATGAGGAAGTGGATATTCTAATACCGCCACTACACAGTACTCTTGTAATCTATATTGAATAAAAACGATTCTATTCTATTGTATACAGGGTATTTTTGGAACGCTCCCGAAAACTAAGACAGGCGACAGCACCAAGTATACCTTTGATCATGGGTCACAAATAAATTTGATCCTGATGAAAAAAAATCATATTTTTACAACGTTTTATTAGATTTATTCACGCGCCATCATGTTAGTACAGCTAAATGAAACGATAATGACGTAAAAAAAATCATGAAAATACTGAAACCTAAAACCAGCAGTGGAGTAACTGAATTCATATCAGCTGATTAAAGGTCAATGTAAGCGCGAACGCAAATTCGCGCGGTCCGCAACTAGCGGGCTATACCACAATACCTAATAATTTACAACACTTGTCTAAATACCTAACTTATCTACTTAACATACTATTTTGCCACTGTACTTGTCTCCACGTAGCTATTTTAATCCGAATTTACAGGTTAAATAACCCAAATAACTGGTTCGATTTCCCGCTAATAACAAAATACATAAATGAAATGTAACCAAGGTTAAAGTCATGCGTTTTTATTCATCGTGTAGGTATGTTTATTATTCTCATGTATTCAGTTATGTATGTATTCAGATTAGTTCAGTACTAAGTTATTTAAAAGAATTAGTTATGAAACAGCTTACCGCTCTAAATCCTCCGTGGTCTTATGAGATGCGGCTCAAATTGTGCTCCATTCATTTCAAGGCAGATTTGGGCTCGGTGTTGCGTCTCCTCATGGAGGCGGGGCATCATCGTGTGATCTTCGACACAGTCCTTACGTAGTTTGTCGAAAACATCCACGATCCTTTTGTAGTTTCGTCAGCACTATCACACTCACGATTAAAAACCCTTTCTTTCACATACCCCACAGAAAGAAGTCTAACGGGGTCAGATCTGGTGCGCGAGGTGGCCAAGCGTGTGGTCCTAGTCCGCCAAATCCAGCGATCATCAAATAGCTCATTGAGGCGCTCACCATTATACTGGAACCATGTGCGGCGATATTCAGCCAACGATAGGTCGTCTAAAATGTCTGTCAACTGTTCTTTTATAAAGTTTAGGTATCGCTGTCCGTTCAGTCGCTGTGGCAGAAACACTGGTCCCAGTATGCGATCCTTAAATAAACCTGCCCATACGTTAACCGACCATCGGGTTTGGTGCCCGGTTTGTCGAACAGCGTGCGGGTTAACCTCTGAATACACGTGTGTATTTCTTGGGTTCCACAGGCCGTTTCTGGTAAATGTCGACTCATCCGTTCAGATAATGTGCTCAATGGAACCAGCCACACGTTGTTGCTGGTATAATAACCAACGGCAGAAAACTCGTCGGCGGTCGTGATCGCCGGGAACTAAAGCTTGCACTTTGTGCAATTTGTATGGGCGCATTCGGTTACGCTTCAACACTTTGTGCACTGCACAGTATGACACACTTGTTCCATCCCGACGTCTTAACAATTTATTTAGCGATACTTCGTGTACCTAGGTTCGGATACATAACATGTTGTCGTATTCACACTCACTATAAACGTACGCGTTAAGCATTATTAAAACAAAAAACGTAACAACAAGTAACAAAATCAACACGGAACTGTTTCAAAAACTACAATTAAACTGAAACCTACTGCGTCACAGCGTGATGCGATGCGGTCGAGTGGAGGGAGGTTACAGTCGCGTTCTAAAGTACTACATGGTATTGGGATATTGTTTTATAATATTATAGTAAGTAATTAATTGTTTTATTGTAGAATCATAATAGGTGCCTTACTTGGAATTAAAAATGGATAATGTTTACTTGAGCATTATTTGTTATTTCTATCGTAAAATATAAAGTAGTTTGTAACATGAAAACTTAAGGTAAGGGTGGCACGCCGTCCATTATGTCGTCTTGGGTCACATGGAAGCCAGATGTTGAAGGTGTGTTGGTGTTACTGGATGCTACTTCATCCTCACTTTCATCTTCGCTTGAGCTTCCGTCATCAGGTCGATAACATGGTAATTTTTTCGGTATTCTTCCTCAACACTTTTAAATTTACTGCACAATTTTCCCCATTCACCTTCTCCTATCATATTTACCTTTTCGTTCACTAGTTTAGTCATAAAACAATAGATATAAATAGTTTTTTTTTCCCTTCCTCTTTAAAACATCGTCGCGAGTCGCAAAGTAAGCTGTGTATGCGACTGTATTTTTGGAGCGTACAAAGCGCGGGAACCAATAGCATGCAGGCACAGTAATACTGGCGGATTGTTCCCCCGTCGCGCCCCCTTCGTACCAATATGTGATAAATCGCTGTGCCCAAGTTCAAGGCCAGCGTTCTTTTTTCACCGTTCGCGCGTACATTAACCTCCATTAATCAGGTGATATCAATTCAGTTTTCACTGCTGGTTTTATGTTTCAGTATTTTCATGATTTCTTTTTATGAAATTATCGTTTCATTTAGCTGTACTAACATGATGGCGCGTGAATAACGCTAATAAAACGTTGTAAAAATATGATTTTTTTTTCATCAGAACAGAAACAGAAACAGAAACTTTTTTTATTCAATATAGATTATAAATAATACTTATTGAAAGTCACTCTTTTGTATAATTACCACTGGTTAGAAAAAAACCTCTGTCCTGGGAAGAACCAGCAAGAAACCCAGCGGGACTTTTTTTTTTAAATAACAGCTTACAATCATGTATGTTACACAAATTAACAACACAACAAATTAGAAATAGCTTGGGAGCGATCACCTCACTTCCAGGGGTTATTATCATCTATAAATTCTTTAATATTATAATAACCCTTTTTATACAAACTTAGTTTAATAAAGTTTTTGAACTTTGAGCAGGTCAAATTTTGTATATTTTCTGGAATTTTGTTGTAAAAGCGTATACATCGCCCCAAGAATGAATTACTGACTCGATGGAGTCGAGTAACTGGTACTACTAGCTTGTGTCTGTTCCTAGTATTTACAGAATGAATATCACTTATTTTTGTAAAACTACTTTTATTTTTGTGTACGTACATTACATTTTCATAAATGTATTGAGAGGCCAAAGTTAATATATTAATTTCCTTAAATTTTTGTCGCAGCGACTCTTTAGGCTTTAAATCATAAATTGCTCTTATGGCCCTCTTCTGCAAAACAAATATAATTTCAGTGTCAGCTGCGTGTCCCCATAGCAAAATACCATACGACATTATGCTATGGAAATAGCTAAAGTAAACTAGTCTAGCTGTTTCAACACTAGTTAGACTTCTAATCTTTTTTACAGCATATGCTGCAGAACTAAGTCTGCTTGCTAGCTTTGATATATGGGGAATCCATTGAAGCTTCGCGTCTAGTGTGATTCCAAGAAAAATGGTGGTATCTACAAGACTCAGTTTCTCCCCATTTAAAATTACATTAGTATTTAATTGTTTGACATTTGGAGTCATAAATTTCATACATTTTGTTTTAGTGCCATTTAAATGCAAATTATTGACATTGAACCAATTCACTAATTTAGATATAGCATTATTTACTTCGTCATATTTTAGCAAATGTCGACTTAATTTGAAAATTAAAGAAGTGTCATCTGCAAATAATACTATATCATGGTTATCTCCTACTATGTAAGGTAAGTCATTAATATATACAAGAAACAGAAAGGGGCCGAGAATTGAGCCTTGAGGCACGCCCATCTGTACCATCGACCCGGAAGAACTCGTACTGTTGATGACAACTTTTTGTGTTCTCTTACTTAAATATGAAATATTTAATTTTAGAGCATCACTTCTTACACCGTAGTGTTGAAGTTTCCTGATTAATGTTTCATGGTGAACACAATCGAAGGCTTTGGATAGGTCACAAAATATACCCAAAGCATCCTGTGAATTCTCCCATGCATTAAATATATATTTAATCAGCTCAACACCGGCATCAGTTGTCGAGCGACCCCTTGTAAAACCAAATTGATTTTTATGAAGTAAATTATTTATATTAAAGAAATTTGACATTTGATCAAGAATAATTTTTTCAAAAATCTTACTAAGTGTTGGTAGTACAGAAATAGGTCTAAAATTGGCGGGGTCTAATGTACTACCAGATTTAAATAAAGGTATTACTTTACTATACTTCATTAAATCAGGAAACACACCAGATTCGATACTAGTATTAAAAATAACAGCTAAATGAGGCGCGATTGTATCTATTATAGACGCAATAACTTTAACAGAAATCCCCCACAGATCCGCAGTTTTCTTAACATCAATAGTTTTAAAATATTTTACAATATCTTTTGATGATACTTTATGAAATGTAAAATTCTTTGTACACGCATTTACATTTTGTTTAAGTAATGATTCGGCGACCGCAGGAGAAGAATTCAGTGACTTAGTGGTTAATATCGGAATATCAGTAAAATATTTCTCAAAAACCACTGCAACGTCCTGATCTGATTCGGTTAATTTGTTATTAACACTTAACTTGTAGTTTGATTTGCGAGAGCTGATCTTACCAGTTTCGCTATTAATTATACTCCATGTCATTTTAATTTTATTAGAAGCCGTCTTAATTTTGTTGCTCAAATGCAAAGACTTGGCTGTGGAGCACACTCTTTTAAATATTTTTGAATATTTTTTTACATATTCTCTAAATTCGACGCTATGGTTATATGACCTTTCATGGTAAAGATCATATAACCTGCGTCTGCTCTTATGGACTTCTGCTGTCGCCCATTCATTAAATGACTTCCGACTGTTCAAGGAGAATGTTTTAGAAGTAAAAGTATTATTAAATTCATTGTAAATAAGCTTAAATAATGTTCTATACAAAAAATTTGGATCATTTAATATATACAGGATCAAATTTATTTGTGACCCATGATCAAAGGTATACTTGGTGCTGTCGCCTGTCTTAGTTTTCGGGAGCGTTCCAAAAATACCCTGTATATACATATGTGAATCTTATACTAATATTTTAATAATTTACCTTAATAATGAGAGTGTAGCGGTAGCTCAGGCTATAAGAAGCTCGTAATTTCATAGTACTCGAGCAACCTAGGTTCGATTCCCGCCGGCACTGATGAAACTGTTAATTTAAGACGTGATTTACATGCTTGTTTATGAAAGAAAAAGTCACGAGCAACCCTGAACATCTGAGAAAAAATATTTCGGAGTCAAAAGGAATATAAATGTGTTTTTATCATTGTAGGGCCATGCTGTAAATATAATATTGTTGTAAAATGAATAGGTTGACTCGATCGGGTTAGGACTATGCTCTCACATAATACCAGTGTGAAATAGCAGCTTAATGCTGCTGACGTATGGTTAGTGTAGAGAACCGGAGACCCTTTTTACTGGAAAAGAGGAATTCCATCTTAGTCCTCACGTGTGACAATGCATCGGCATTTTGATTCTTTATTGAGGATAGATGTAGATGTCTATGAGTATAGCAACCACTTTCCATCAGGTGGATTGCATGCTCGGTTGTCACCCTATGCTATAAAAAAAGACAGTGGGGTGAAACATAGTCAAACTGAAAAACTCAATGAGTGATTTAAGCCTGACCCGGAATTTGAACCCGGTACCTCATATTCAGCAATCGCGGTTACGACCACTAGAGCGAGGCAGTCAAATTTATCTTTAAGGAAATTTTTAGGAGAATCGTCATCATCATTACAGCCTTTTACAAGTGCACTGCTGAACAGAGGCCTCCCTGTGGAGTGATACAAATCACGGATTTCCTGCTTATCTTATTATGTTGTCTTTCGAGAGCAGAAATTAGAATAATTCACTGTAATAACTTTTCATAATATACAATATTTAATTATATACAATATTAACAAGCTATAATAATTAAACAAATCTAATAACTTAATTACTATACAGTCCTACTCACCGCGGTATCGTGCCAAGAACGCTGGTTGCGTTTCCTCGCTATATGTCTATACTTTAGCCTTTGAGCGAGAAAAAATCCAGCCCTCTTATCATCATAACTTTTAAAACTTGAAACTTAATTTAAATCTGAAATTTATGCGTAAATTTTTACAATATTTATTCTAACATTAGATACTTTTCGAGTGTATGTGCTTCAATTTAGGTTTTAATCAATTTAATATGTAATATATTTATTGTTTATATTCCAAACATTAAATAAATAAAATTTATATATTAATACATGAAGAAAAAACTAACTAGCATTTTTAAACGTATTTATTATTGCGCGCACTGAGCAGTGTGATATTTGGCAGAGTTAAAATTTACTCAGAGAAGGAGTGCAGAACGCTAAAACTTATTTAAGATATGTTTTACAAATACGTACATGAAATACAATAAAACATTGATTGTTTACGATCATAGCTAACGATCTATTACAAGATCATAGTTACCGTTATCGCTGGAACCATAAGACTTGAAACTTAGTACTATTCCTTTCCCTGAGTAGAGAGGAGGTCAGGTAAAAACGGATTTTATGAAATTCCACTCGCTGAGGGGGGTGCGGGGGCGTTAAAATTAAAAAATCGAACTTTTAATCTATAGCAACATTGGTCTCGCTAAAACTCCAAAACGAATAGATCGATTTTGATGAATTTTTTTGTTTGAGTTTGAGTGGGTCAACACATCACACCTGACTGGTGTGATGTGTTGACACCAGTGCGAAGTCGCTTGTGTAATATAATCACTACGTTTTAAAAATATTCTTTTTTTTTATAGGATAAGGGTGACAAACGAGCACACAGTCCACCTGATGGGAAGTGGTTGCTGCGGCCCATAGACATCTACATCTATCCTCTATTACAAATCAAAATGTAGATGCGTTGTCACCCGTGAGGACTAAGATGAAATGCCTCATTTCCAGTAAAAAGGGCCTCCGGCCACCTGCACTCACCAAAAGAAACGCAGAAGTAAACCTCTACTTCACGCTGGTTTTCTGTGAGGTCGTGGTACCACTCCGGTTCGAGCCGGCCCATCCGTGCGACAGCAAAAGCTGCCGCGTGGCTCTACCACTGTTACATGTTTACTTAAACAGTCGCATAGAGTATAGAATAAAGAATTTTGAAATATTGTTAATTAATAATTACGGATAGATTGACTGAATGAGTTTTAAATTTTGTGTTTTTTTTATAGGATAAGGGTGACAAACGAGCACACAGTCCACCTGATGGTAAGTGGTTGCTGCGGCCCATAGACATCTACATCTATCCTCGTAATTCCTATATAAATTGGGTTTAGAGTGCATATCTATGAAAACCTTTTATTTTATATTTTGTGTATTGGATATCTGTATTTTTAAACATTGATGTGTATTTAAAAGTGAAATACCGCTTGCTATATACACAAACCTAAAAGTTTTATGAATTACGCTCGAATTTTGACCACTAGCCTAAACCTCTATATTATATTAAATATGTGGCTCGAACCGAGCTATTCATGCTTCAGCCGTAATAGGCCTTGATCTATCACGTAACCAGCATATAGTTCCACACATCCTGTAGTTATTTAAAAAAATGAAATGACAAACGAACTAACAATCAACCTGCAGCGAACTAAAAACAAGGAAGCCTACAGATGCATTGTCACCCTTGAAGACTAAGATGGAATGTCTTGTCTGATATATTAAACTGGCTCTTTCTAACCTTCAGAACAAAGCTCAGCAGTGCAAGCATTATTTGGCAGCAGATATAGATTTTTAATAGAATGTGGGTGACAAACCAGCACACAGTCAATCTAATTGTGAGTGGACGCTGTGGCCTATAGACACATCAATCGTCGATTGAGAATCAAAATGCAGATGCGTCGTCACCCCTGAGGACTAACATGGAATGACTCGTTTGCAGTAAAAAGGGTCTCCGGTTCTCTACACTCACCATACGAAACACAGCAGCGTTAAGCTCCGTCCCCGGTCGAGCCGACCCATTTGTGTTACAACTATACTACGAATATAGCTGCAGCGTGGCTCTACTACGTGTTGTACCAGTAAGGCGGTGGTACCTACCCAGATGAACTCCTAGCAAGGAAAGGAGTCCAATGAACAAAATTTATATTATGTCAATAGTTATCAGTTTTCTTTTCTCTGTATTTAGTCAGACGAACTATCAAGCATGAAAAATTATTAAAAACAGATTTTCAATATAAGAGAGATAAACGAGCTTACCAATTTCAAACAAAGAAGTTCACAGACGCCCCTGGTACGAATACGCCTAACATCATGTTACTATTCTGGACTATCCTTCGACCTGGAACAACACTCACTGTTGTTCTATTTATTTACACTTGATTGTGTTAACCTTTATACAAAAGGTTAATAAAGGGCGGACTTAATTTCTTAGACGGAACTATGGAGAAACTGGTTTATTATATTATCTTTTGACATTAATTTTTTATTGCAATTATTTTTTTAGTTTATTGTTTTTTAGGTATTTTAGATTTAATAAATTTATTATCTAGTTATAGAAATAAACATAATATGCATTTAATAAATGGTAAAATATAGAATAACATGTTTATTACATTTTTTGGAATTTAATATTTATTTTTAAATTTTTTGATAATTTATCGAATTTTGGGGGTATTTTTCATTTATTAAATTTAAAAACTTGACGCTAAAATATTTTTAAATAGCTACATAGGTAGTTGGAATTAAACAAGTAAATAAATGAAATCATGAAATAAATTTTCTGATCATAATTCTTTGATTATTTCATACATGGTAGAGCCAGGTTGCAGCTATATTAAGCCGCGTCTCCACCCAAGTTTTATTATTAACACAACATTTGCTAACAAAACTTGTTTCTTTTTCGGCGGCAACATCAAAGGAATACGCTTGTTGCCAGTATTTGTTCCCTCGGTGGAGACGTTTGTTGACAGAAACGTTTGTTGGGAACACGTGTCGGTAACAGTTGTGTTGGCAACAAAACTTTGGTGGAGACGCTGCTTTATGGTTGTAGCACGAATGGATCGGATCGACCGGTGTAGGACCACGTACTCACAGAGTAACGCTGTGTTTTGTACGGTCTGTGTGGAGAGATACTTTTGCTGGAAAGAAGGTATTCTAATATTTATATTTCTTTATTATATTTTTTCTATTTTTATATTATGTTATATTATATTATATTCATATTATTATATTATATTATATTATACTCTGCAAGGGGGACAACGAATCTGCATTTTGATAACAAATTGAGGATTTTAGATGTCTATGGGCCACAGCATACACTTACCACCAGGTGCACTGTGTGCGCGATTGTCACCCTCATTCTATAAAAAGAAAAATTGTTACCACTTGAATATTCCATTAAATTGTAATAATAATAATAATAGTTTAGTTCATATAAGTAAAGATATTGCATACCATAATCGTGGTAGAATGTAAAGTCTTATTAATAACTAATAAGATCATTAATGTACTACATTCAGGCAATTAATAAAATTGAATTGACTTGAATTTGCGTTCTGTGCAAGTCAATCTTATTCCTTCCTAGTGAGATAAAAAGAAGTCCAAACGCATAAGCCCAAAAAATGTCACAGTAGTTGAGATAGACATCAAAACATATATATAAAAATTTACTACACAAACTAGAAATATACAAAAGAGTTGGTTAATATTGCAGAATTATTTTTCATATTTATTTCTGTCACACAAAACTCTAAGTACCGGTTGCAACGGAACTCGGCGCATTAAATGAAATATACCCCACCGACGCGTTAATAACCAGAACTTGTCACGGATTTATAATTATCACGAGATGTCAGCAGCAGCTAAAGTCGACCCTACTGCCTTCAGTTTGGAAAATATTTCACTTTGCAGTGAGTTAATTAAACAAGCGGTAATCACTTCACAGCTATTTTTGTGCTGAAAATCAGAAAATCAAATGCAAACACAGTAAAATGCATTTATTGCTAATTTGGAGCTACGCGTCGACATTGCCCGAAGCAAGACTTATTGGAAAAAAACTCTATGAATAAAAGTTGCAGAGCAGTAGTTATTTTCTTCTCTCGTTTGTAAAGTTCATTAGCTTGTTTATTCAAATCAAAATATAAAAACTAGTTTCCTCGCCTAAAATAAAACCGGAAATACAATTGTTTCAATATTGCAACGTACTTTCCATTACGATCAGCTCATGTTCTTACTTCATATACATATACTGAAACATATACTATTTTTAATAGAAATTAAGTGACAAAAGAATATATAATCCTATACACAGACACCTACACACGACGCGCACACACACACTCTCTCTCTCTCTCTCTCTCTCTCTCTCTCTCTCTCTCTCACACAGACACACACACAGACACACTTTTAGTATAGACACCAGTCTCTCTGAAGAAAAATTGATTGTAGCATAATATCAATATTAAGCTTTTTTTATAGGATAGGGTGACAAACGAGCACACAGTCCACCTGATGGTAAGTGGTTGCTGTGACCCATAGACATCCACATCTATCCTCAATAAAGAATCAAAATGCAGATGCGTTGTTAGCCGTGAGGAATAAGATGTAATGCCTCTTTTCCAGTAAAAAGGGTATCCGGTTCTCTACACTAAAAGCTGATATTTTACGTTGGTATTCTGTGAGAGCGTGGTCCTTCCCCGGTCGAACCGACTCATTTGTGCTACAACTATACTACTAATATAGCTGCAGCATGGCTCTACTACGTCAAAAAAGAATGTATGTAATGATAGTTTTTATTATTTATTTTTGAGAGAATAATAAACTTTATTATTATATACACTTGATGGTAAGTGGCTACTAAAGTCCATGGGCACCTTCAATCAACTTTAAGTAAAGAAGGTTGAAGATGTTTTGTCAGCTCTTCACAATCTGTAACTATATTGGCTTTATATATAATTTTGATCAAAACATAGCAGTGGTATAGTCAATATGGTCGATAAACTTTCGTATGGGCGTCCCATGCCGACATTGGCACTCATTTCTGCAGGTAAATGACCTCTGTCACCCCTTTCTCATTAATTCTTTCTACACGTCACAGAATCCAGGTCACAACTTCTTGCAAACCACGCTTTTGTCTTATCACACAATTTCTCATGCTATCAT
This sequence comes from Parnassius glacialis, assembly GCA_033319125.1. NCBI lineage: Eukaryota > Metazoa > Arthropoda > Insecta > Lepidoptera > Papilionidae > Parnassius > Parnassius glacialis. The sequence goes on along the minus strand of JAVANC010000008.1, from coordinate 32,374,327 downwards.
TCAGAGGCACACCTTATATAAATACTTACTCTGTAGTGACTGCATTTCCATATTACTTTGTTATATCTTATTTTGCCGTGTAGTGGCGGTTAAGAATATCCACTACCCCATATCTTCCCGTGGGTGTCGTAAAAGGCGATAAAGGGGAACAGGCAGGAGCTGGGCAGCAGCATCTTCCTGATAACAGCAAAAGTACAATAAAAAAACTGCGGTTGCCAATCCGCTCGCCAAGCATGCAAATATGGCAAATACCCCCTAATGATTAGAGCAACAAAGAGACGGCCCCCAGTCCCCGGCGGCCCCGCTATTCCTGGCTACGGTGGCGACCATAGTAACGGCGGGGCAGGGGGTGCTAAGAATCTCCGGTGGAGGTTCGGTTGCCACCTACAACGACTCGACCTGGCAACATACAACGCACGCACTCTGAGGATTGACACACTGACCCTAATCGTTTAGTTGGAGAGGTCTCGTCTAATGAAGTCAACGCTACGTTCCCCTCGTGCTCTAATCCAAAGTCCCGAAACCTATAGGCTCGAGTTATAAAATCGTTTTCAGTGCCTAGAATACTTTTTTTTATAGGAGAGAGGGCAAACGAGCATGTGGCTCACCTGATGGTAAGTGACTACCACCGCCCATGAACAACCGCTACACCAGGGGAATTGCAGATGCGTTGCCGGCCTTTTAAAAAGGAGAAGGCTCTTTTCTTGAAGGTCCCTAAGTCGTATCGGTCCGGAAAAATCGCTGATGGTAATCGATTCCACAAGGAAGTCGTGCGAAGAAGAAAACATCTACTAAATCGCACAGTGGTCAACCGCCAATCATCCAGATGGTGTGGATGGTATCGGGAGTTCTGCCGCGATGTGCGTTCGTGAAATTTGGCGACTGGGATTAATCCGAACAATTCCTCAGAGCACTCCCCGTGGTAAATGCGAAAAAAAAATGCAAAGAGATGCAACATCTCTTCGCAGCGCCAATGAGTCGAGCCGATCGGAAAGGACTCGGTCGTCGACGATTCGAGCCGCTCTGCGCTGGATGTGGTCAAATGGAAGAAGCTGGCACTGGGGAGCCTCTGCCCAGAGATTGGAACAGTATTCCATGTGAGGCCGGACCTGCGCCTTGTAAAGTTGCAGGCGTTGTGCCGGCATGAAATACTGTCCCGCTCTGCTGAGCACCCCAAGCTTTTTAGAGGCCAATTTGGCCTTCTCTTCCAAGTGAAAACGAAACTGCACGTCACTCGATATGTCGACGCCGAGGATTCCGATACTGGTTGAGGCAACAAGGGGAGTACCTTGAAACTGAGGAGATACGACAAAGTGGTTCTTTTTAGCGGTAAACGCGCAAGTTTGTGTCTTCTGGGGATTAAACTGGACTAGATTTAGTCGCCCTCAATCTGAGACTTTGACCAGCAAAGACTCGAATTCAGACACAAGTTTGTCCCGGTACTCGGCGACGTTTTCCCGAGAAATATTGGCACGGCCGGTGTATAGAGCATCACCAGTGCTATCATCCGCATAACAATGAATGCTACCGATTTGCAACATATCATTGATAAGCAGAAGAAACAGCTTTGGTGATAGCACACAGCCTTGTAGAACACCAGCGTTAATAGACTTGTAGTCGGAGCATGCATCGTCTACAACGACCTTGATGCTCCGATCTGCAAGAAAGCTAGTGATCCAATTGCATAATTTCTCGGGAAGCCCATAGGAAGGGAGCTTCGAAAGAAGCGCTTTGTTCCAAACCCGATCGAAGGCCTTCGCAATGTCCAAACTAACGGCCAATGCCTCCCCCTTGGACTCTACTGCCTCCGCCCATCTATGAGTTAAGTAGACCAGAAGATCACGAGCTGATCTACCCCGACGAAAACCGTATTGGCGATCACTAATCAGCTGGTGATCCTCAAGGTAAAACTATACTTATTTTATACTGCAATGAAGTGGATGATATGAATGACAAGCTCGTGGAAACTGTCCATGCGTTCTGAGCTAAGTTCTACAAGACCCGCCGCAGAAGAACACAAAACTCTCCGATCACACTCTTAATCTCATGGCTGTTAGACGGGAGATGAAGCTACATTCTTCAACAAATTTGACAGCATACAGGCAACTGAACAGACAGATCTCCAAATTCATGCGGCGGGACTTGCGCAACTTCAATACAGCTTGTATTGAAGTAGCGATCGAGCGGAACCAAGGCTCCAAAGTCTTTGCCAGAGATCTGTCTGGCAGAAAGAGCCAACTGTCAAAGCTGAAGACCGAGTGTGGCAGCATTGTTTCCGGGACACCTGAGATTTTGAGCGTAATTGAGAGGTTTTATATATATATATATATATATATATATATATATATATATATATATATATATATATATATATATTTATATATATATCATCGTTGGAGCCACACGCAAGTGTGAGTAACGATCCAAGAGCGAGTCTTATCCAACACTATTCCGAAGATATCTCGGACGTCAGTCTGAGCGAGATTAGAATGGCTCTCCAGCACCTTAAAAACGGCTAGTCCCCGGGCGAGGATGGAATTACAGGGGAGTTTCTGAAAGCGGGCGGAAAACCGGTACTTAAAGTCCTTCAGAAGCTCTTTAATACCGTCCTCCATGGTGGCACTACTCCGGAGGCGTGGGGCAGAAGTGCGGTGGTCTTATTCTTCAAGAAAGGTGACAACGCTCTCTTGAAGAACTACAGACCGATTTCCCTTCTGAGCCGCGTCTACGTGCTGTTTTCGAGAGTCATTACAGATCGTCTCGCACGCAGACTTGGCGACTTCTGGCCTCCTGAAAAAGCCGATTTACGAAAAGGCTTTAGCACCATGGACCACATACATACCCTGTGGCTGATTGTGCAGAAGACAGAAGAGTATAATCTGCCACTTTGTCTTGCATATGTGGACTATGAGAAAGCCTTTGATTCCGTCGAAATTTGGGCGTTGCTGCAGTCCCTTCAGCGGTGCCAAGTTGACCGTCGGTATATTGAAGTGCTGAAGTGTTTGTACAATAGAGCTACGATGGCTATCCGAGTACAGAATCAGAGTACGAAACCTGTCCAACTGCAGAGACGTGTAAGACAGGGTGACGTTATATCCCCGAAACCGAAACCGAAACCGAAAGGATGCGGCATTAACATCAATGGCGAGTACATCACTCACCTTCGATTTGCCGACGATATAATCGTTGGAGGACCTAAGCACTATGCTCAACGACCTCAACAGTGCCTCCCAACGGATAGGTCTTAAGATGAACATGGACAAAACAAAAATCATGTTTAACGTCCATGTCACACCTATGCCGTTAGTTGTTGGGAGCACTAAGCTCGAAGTTGTTGACGAGTATGTTTACCTGGGATAAATAATCTGACTAGATAAGTCCAACTTTGACAGAGAGGTCAATCAACGAATTCAACTCGGCTGGGCAGCGTTCGGGAAACTACGACACATCTTCTCGTTAGATATACCTCAAAACCTGAAAACGAAATTGTACAACCAGTGCGTGTTGCCAGTGATGACTTACGGATCTGAGACGTGGTCTTTCACTGCTGTCCGTATGAGGAAGCTCAAGGTCGCTCAGCGAGCTATGGAGAGGGCTATAATCGGGGTGTCTCTGCGTGATAAACTTAGAAATGAGGATATCCGCAGTAGAACCAGAGTAACCGACATAGCCCAACGGATTAGTAAGCTGAAGTGGCGATGGGCCGGTCATATAGCTCGAAGAACCGACAACCGATGGGGAAGAAAGGTTCTTGAGTGGCAGCTTCGTACCGGTAGGCGAAGTGTAGGGCGACCCCTACTAGATGGAGTGACGACCTGGTGAGACATGCAGGAAGTCGATGGATGCAGGTGGCTCAGGACCGTACTTTGTGGCATTCCTTGGGGGAGGCCTATGTTCAGCAGTGGACGTGTGAAGGGTTGTAATGGTGATGATGATGATGAGATTTTAAAAATACTTTTTTTAAATTACATTGATGGGAATATCACTGGACGAAATTACTTCATTAATGCAGGTTGAGATAGATTATGCAAATCACATTTGAACAAATTACTGAAAAAGAGACTATTTTATTTTGTTTTATTTGGAAAACCCACAGCTATGATAATTAAGATACGTAATACTAATAACTACAGTAATCCAATAAAAGGCTCTCACTAGTATATACAAAGGCAAATTTACAACGGTGATAATATGAGGTTCAACACTCGTAAAGTATCTAATATTAACGATACTTATGCCGAATTAGAGCTTAACTGATATAACCAGTATAAAATAAAAATAATACCAAAAAGATAAAACACTAAAACAATAGTTTAGTAACAAATGCACCAATATCTCATTAAGAGCTAACAAAAATCCATTGTTAGTATGTGCTTGTTTGACGCAGCGCTAATGTTAAACAAATCGAAGTCAAACTCTTTGGCTAGCTTGCTAAAATTATTGCTCGCTCACCAAACAAACGTGTTTTGCGAATAATTTGTAGATACAAACAGGACACTTAAAAGTATGTTGTGAGGTTTGGCAGAACAACTAAGATGTAATTTGAGAATAAGAGACTAAAATATAACACTGTGAAAAATGGTTTCTGTAATGAAAAAGGAATTGATAATTAAAGACAGAAAAAAAACAATATTTAATAGAATTAGTCGTTACTTTGCTGAAATCCATTATATTCAAAATATTAAAAATGACTATTTTAATTTATTTGGATTAACAACATAAAAAATGCAATAAATGTTTGATAACATTACAGGATTTTAATATTTACATAAAAGTTAAACAAATTAAACGAAATAATGATAACAATTAAAAAAAATTAAAAGGAATAAAAATAAAAGCTAATTCGTGCAACAGCAGTTTAACGTACATCAACATGCTTAAATTTAGTAATAAATTGAGTGAGGGTGTCATAATCATCAATTAGCTAAGATCAGTGTTGTAAATTTAAGACACTGAGGTCTAACCGCTAAGACCGACTTAGCGGTCAGCCACCGCTGTGTATTTTACCTGATTATGCCTCGTCCAGTATTATTAAACGGTGTTCTTTTTATATAAAAGGGGGCAAACGAGCATGCGGCTCATCTGATGGTAAGTGACTACCGTCGCTCGTGAACAACTGCAACACCAGAGGAATTGCAGACGGTGGTGTGTCTTTCTTCGTCTAGTTAGTGTAGTAGTAGAGTTGGGAGTAGTGGTGTTGGGATTACTGGTGACGGGATAGTGCACGCAATTGAAGGATGTCGGGAAGTACTCAAACTAGGTAAGACATATAATATTATATTTTTATTGGACGAATTTTAGCTAAAAATGTTGAAAATCATTAAAACTAAAACTTTCAAAGGTCGAAGATAATACTCATTTAATTATTACATTTCATTGAGTGTCACCTATATTATACCATGAGCGTGTAGTTCTATCAATATTTAATATCAGAATCTTCACAGTTTAGAAACAATTGTCAAGAGGCGCGTACATTTGCCAGCCTGTCTGAGCCCCCCAAGTTCATCTTTGTTACGTAAACGCCTCCCCCCAGAACATGGACAATATTCAGGGGGAGAAGCTCCCAATTTCTGAGAAATGACGGCTTTAATGTATACAGTTGATATTTTATAAGTAGATAAAATAGAGGCGAGATTAAGCAATAAAGTTGCATGTATTTTAGTTCAAATATACACATTTATTATATTACTTGCGACTCGTCCCGGCTTCGTCTAGGTATTATCATTTTTTTTTAATTTAGACATTTAAAAATAGAGTTTTTCTGCTAAAATTTATCATAGATCACTCCTGGCATTGATCTCTATCTGTTCGGGAAGTTTCATTTAAAGAGGTTCAGCCGTATCAAAGATTAGTTCGCACATAGAAACTGACAGACATTTTAAAAAGGTTATTCGTAACTTTATATCATGCAAATAATCCCCTCAGATAATACAGAAAAATAATACAGGTATATTTATATCAAAATGTAGTTCCCCATTCCATATAACTTCTAAGATATGAATGAATAATAAATAAGATATATAAAAAATATAAACGCCATGCTTATTTGGTTGAATAACTAGACGTCGTCTAGTGCAATCACTAGACGACGTCTAGCATTTTTACACATTCAAGATTACTCCGCCATCTGTTGGTAAGTCCTTTCCGTTAGATTAAAAAGTCAACAATCTACGAATATGTTTCGGATCAAACCAGCCATACATCAGAACTGATAGACCACTAAATCATCACAATAGAACACAGATATGTTTTAAGGACGATAAAAGGTTAGATGCAGATATCTACGGGCCACAGCATCCGCTTACCATCAGGAGGACTGTGTGCTCGTCTATTACCTTATTCCATAAAAAAGATATTGGACGACACGTATTGGGGCAATGCGATGGACATATCCATGGTGGAGGCCGACGATAAAAGATTAATAATGTCCTACAGATTGCCGGCCAGTTTCAATTTAGACTAGCCATCTGCACAGGACAGGATTATAGTGCCCAAGCGTATGCACAAACACAGGATCACTCTCTACTCCCTCACTCTCGTAGTGCATCACGATCGGAGAGAGATCAGCCGCAGGAAGGTTTTACGTGCTTTCTGAAACAGGGAGGTGAAACATCTTCAAATGGTATGGTTCTAGAGTTATCGGGTTCGAATCCCGGGGCTGCTACCGCGAATTTCTTGACAGCAAAACCCAATAACTGATTCAAGCCTGACCCGGGATTCGAACCCGGTACTTCATGTTCAGCCATCGCGGTTACAACCACTAGAGCGAGGCAATCAAATGTACCTTTAAGGAAAATTTTAGAAGAATCGTCATCATCATTACAGCCCTTTACAAGTCCGTTGCTGTATAGAGGCCTCCCCGTGGAATGATACAAAACACGGTCTTCAGCCAACTGTATCCATCGACTTCCTGCATATCTCACCAGTTTATCTCTCGAGAATAGAAAGTAGAATAATTCACTGTAATACTAAACAATTACTTTTAAAACGTTAAATTTAATTTTAATCTAAAGTTTAATCTTAAATGCTTGCAACTATTTTTATTCCTACATTACGTACTTTACTAGTGTGTATCCTTCAATTTCGGTTTTAATTAATTTAATATGTAATATAATTACTGCTTACATTTAAACATTAAATAAATAAAATTCATATATTAATACATGCAGAAAAAGCTTACTACCATTTTTAGGCGTATTTATTATTGCGCGCACTAAGGAATGTGATATTTGGCATTGGTAAAATTTACGTAGAAAAGGAGTGCAGAAAGCTAAAACTTATTTAAGATATGTTTACAAATACGTATATCAAATAAAATAAAACATTCATTGTATATGATCATACTGTCAATATTACATGTCAAACAATATTATAATTCTCGAAGAGCACATAAATATTATATAATTACTACCTACCTTTTAATAATTTTCTATGGTCAAACAGTCGCACAGAATAGAGATTAAAGAATTTTAAAATGTTGCTAACAATTCATTAAGGATGGGTTGACTGAATGAGCTTTAAAACGGTTTCAAATGTTCCGATTTAAATAGAGTGTAGAGTGTATATCAATGAAAAAGCTTAAATTTTATATTTTTTGTTTTGATTGTTTGTGTTTTTATAAATTGATGTGCAGTTGAAAGTGAAATACAGCTTGCTTTATACACGAATCTAAAAAGTTTTTGAATTACGTTCGAAGTTGACCACTAGGCGAACACTAAATATTATATTAAATATGTAATCTTTATATATAAAAATTACATGTCACGTTGTTTGTTCGCGATGGACTCTTAAACTACTGAACTGATTTCAATGAAATTTTGCACACTGTGTGCATTTTGGTCAAACTTGAGAGATAGGATAATTTTTATCCCGATAAATGACCCTCAAAATTTTTTATTGCGAATTTAAGGATTTTTATGGGAAGGGTCGTTGGAAAGGGCAGAACAACGTCTGCCTGGAGAGCTAGTATATTATATTTAATATGTATCTCCAACCCACGTATTCGTGACTCAGCCATAATATGCATGAGCCTTGCTCAATCACGTAACAATCATATAATTCCTCATACCCCGTAGTTATTTAACAAAAATGAAATGACAAACGAACTAACGGGCCACCTGTAGCAAACTAAAAACAAGGAAGTCTACAGATGCATTGTCACCCTTGAGGACTAATATGGAATGTCTTGTCTGTCATTATACCGACTCTCTTTACATTTCAGAACAAAGCTGAGCAGTGCAAGCATTATTTGGCAGAAGATATAGGTTTTTAACAGAATGTGGGTGACAAACGAGCACACAGTCTACCTGATGGTAAGTGGATCTTGTGGCCCATAGACATCTACATATATCCTCGATTAAGTATGGGTGGTATGGTATTAAATATGGTCTCCGGTTCTCTACAAAGTTTATAATAATTTATATTGTTAAATTTATTTTAAAAAAAGCCCGCTGGGTTTTTTGCTGGTTCCGCCCAGTACAGAGGATTTTTAAAATTATTCTATTCTATTTTAATAATTATAATTTCAACAGTGGTAGAGCCACGCGGCAGTTTTGGCTGTCGCTCGGATGGGCCGGCTCGAACCGGGGTGGTACCACGACCTCACAGAATACCAGGTTTACTTCTGTGTTTCGCTTGGTGAGTGCAGGTGGCCGGAGACCCTTTTTACTGGAAATGAGGCATTCCGTCTTAGTCTTCACAGGTGACAAGGCATCTATATTTTTATTTGTAATAGAAGAAAGATGTAGATGGCTATGGGCCGCAGCAACCACTTACCATTAGGTGGACTGTGTGCTCGTTTGTCACCCTTATCCTATAAAAAAAATTTATTCTACACTCACCCTAAAAATAGTAGCATTAAGCTGCTGTTTTACGCAGGTATTCTGAGCGCGGTCCTTCCCCGGCCGAGCCGACCCGTTCGCGCTACAATCGTAATATAGCTGCAGCGTGGCTCTACCACGTGTTGTACCAGTAAGACGGTGGTACCCACCCAGACGGACTCCTAGCAAGAAAGGGAGTCTACCTAGAAAAAGTTATATTAAGTCAATAGTTATCCGTTTTGATGGCTCCTTATCTAGTGAAACGAACTATCAAGCATGAAAAATGATTAAAATGCAGCAGATTTTCAATAAAAGACAGACAAACGAGCTTACCAATTTCGAACAAAGAGGGTCACAGACACTTTATCGCCCCTGGGGACGAATATGCGTCACATCCTGTAACTATACTGGACTGCCCTTTGAACTGGAACAACAGACTGTCGCTCTATTTATTTACACTTGATTATGTTAGCCTTTATAGAGAAGGTTAATAAAGGGTGGACTTAATTCATTATATTGAACCTACAATTATGGTGAATTATGGACTAACTGGTTAGTTATATTTATATTTACTGTAATTTATTGTGACAATTAACTGATTTTTTTAGTTATTTGACATTTTTTAATTAAAGAAATAAGCATTGAATAATTCTGAAATATAGAATAACTCGTTTTTCAAATTCAAATTCAAATTTCTTTATTTGCCATAAATAAGGTAAATGATAGGTTTTTACAATAAAAATAAGTTGCCTATTTAGCCATGAGATACGGCATGCAAACTTTTTTAAATTACCAAAGAATATAAGTGGTAGTAGATTTTAAAATGTCAACTTATTAAATGTAAGTTATAGTCCCACCAACTTATCTGTGAACTGACAGCTGCGGCAAAATTGTGCACTATAGCCGCCATTTAATCAGATGTTACTCGATACGTCATTGTTTTGAGAGTTTATAGAAAAATAAAAAAATCCGAAAACCACTAAAAGTGATGCCCGAAACATTATTTTAAAAGTGTTAAACTTTTGTGAGCAAGAAGCTCGAGGGCAAGCACCGATAATGCTTTTCAATCAGGTCTATAAAAGAGTATCAGCTGCTACAGGTCAGTATTGCTATGTTTTGTTCCTTCCTTTCGTATTTCCGATAATTGGATTGGTTAATGCAATTCATTTCATTTTCAGATGTTAGTCAAGGATTCATTTCCAAAATAGTTAAAGAACCAGAAACCGCATAAACCACAGGAACGCAAATTACAACGCCCGGTAAAAAAGGCATAAAGACATATTATTTAATTAAAGTTTAATTTGTTCAATTATTATATTTTTGTTTATTCTTGTTCTTGGACATATATCTGTTAAATCTGTGTTCTAGTCTTCTTATTCCGTGACTAATTTATTACCCTAGTATGTGGATTCTATGTAGGAATATAAGACCCTTAGATGGGAATATTCCCGAACTGGCAACACTTCAGCGCAGAAGCGCCAAGCTGTCAGTTCACAGATAAGTTGGGTGGCACTATATATGATTCAAAATGTCATAATTTACAATGTCAATGTCATAAATAAAATTTAAATACATTCAATCATAAATAAAGGTCAGATAAAATAGTGATACGCAGTGAAACACAGCAATTACGTCCATCATATGTCAACATGCATAATTATTATTATAATTTTGAAACTCCTTAACACTATAATAACATTTTTTATTAGCCATTCACGTAACTTTTCTGCCGACTTCCAAAAAGGAGACGGTACTCAATTCGAGTATATGTTTTTTTTTTTTGCTTTTTTTTTTTATGTGTGTTACCTCATAACTTTGTACTGGGCGAACCGATTTCGATGATTCTTTTTTTATATGAAAGCTGATAGTTCTCGTGTGGTCCCATATAAATTTGATCAAGGTCAGACCAATGGTTATTGAGTTATTCTTAAATAACCTGTCTTGAAGTCGCTTATATTGAAGTCGGCTGTACAAAATTTTTAATTTTTAATTATTGGTCATGAGAATCATAGAATCGGGTTTGAACTACTTTGGAATTTTATTAAATTTTTTTACACACATGCAGTAACAACCTTTCTAATAGACAGAAATTTTTGGTTTATGGTCTAAGACAAGCCGTTTACTATCTCTAGTGCTTCGTGGATATATATCACAAGCTGATTTGAATAACTCTATGTTGTTTGACAAATTTATATATTTCTAATATGTACATGCCAGGGACTGTTAATATGGGTATATAAACAGTCCCAGCTTAATGAATAGGGGCTTGCATGTATCAAATAGACCTTTACCGCATATAGCACGTATACATTTTTTGTGCGATGAGAACTCTATATTATTTCAATGCGTTGCCCCACAGAACCAGACTATAATTAATATTAGACGCGACGTAACCATAATAAGCAGACATGGTTACGTTACATTTAGTATTTATTTGTAAATTTTTCACAATTTATAGATTTTATATATTTGCCATTTATTAAATTTAAAAACTTGATGCTAAAATATTTTAAAATAGTTACATAAGTAGGTAGTTAGCAACAAATAAATAAATAAATAAATGAGAACATGAAATTAAGTTTCTAATCATAATTCTTTTATAATTTCTATACGTGGTAGAGCCACGCTGTAGTTATATTATGGTTGTAGCACGAATAGGTCGGATCAACCGGGGTAGGACAACGCTCTCATAGAATACCACTGTGTTTCGTACGATCAGTGTAGAGAGACGCTTTTAACTGGAAACAAGGTATTCTATCTCAGTCCTCAGGAGGGAAAACACATCTGCATTTTGATTCCAAATTGAGGATAAATTTAGATATCTATGGGCCACAGCATATACTCACCACCAGGGCCACTGTGTGCTCATTTGTCACCCTCATTCTTTGAAAAGAAAAATTGTTACCACTTGATTAGTCCATTAAATTGTAATAATTATAATAGTTTAGTTTTTATAAGTAAAGATATTGCAAACCATTATCGTGGTATAATGTAAAGTCTCATTAATAAGTAATAGACGGCTCCGTGGCGCAGTGGCTTAGCAATGAGTTCCAGCGCTTGAGGCTGCGGGTTCGGAACAAGTGTTTGTATGGTCTACAAATAATTGTTCCGGGTCTGGATGTTTGTCCTTGTGCAATTTATGTTTGTAAACTGCCTCCACGATACAGGAGAAAATCCTAGTGTGGGGGTAACGTTTTTTTTTAGAAAAAAAAGAAAAAAGAATAATAAGATCGTCAACGTACTACATGCACAAGTCAAACTTGTTCCAAGTTAGGTAATGTAACTGAAAAGTAGTCCAAAAACATAGGCCAAAATGCCGAGCAAAAATGCCAAAAATAAAAATGTCACAGTAGTTAAGATAGAAATCAAAAAATATATATAAATGTTTCCTACGCAAACTAGAGATATACGAAAGAGTTGGTTAATATTGCGGAATTATTTTTGATATTTATTTTTGTCACACAAAACTGAAAAGTGCCGGTTGCAACGGAACTCGGCGTATTAAATGAAATATACCCCGCCGACGCGTTAATAACCAGCACTTGTCGAGGATTTATAATTATCACGAGATGTCAGCAGCAGCTAAAGTCGACTCTACTGCTTTCAGTTTGGAAGAGACTTCTCTTTGCAGTGAGTTAATTAAACAAGCGGTAATCACATATAGAGGTTTTTTTTTTTCGAACCAGTGGTAATTATACAAAGGAGTGACTTTCAATAAGCATTATTTATAATCTATATTGAATAAAAAAGTTTCTGTTTCTGTTTCTGTTTCTGTTTCTGTTTCACTTCAGAGCAATTTTATGCTGCAAATCAGAAAATTCATATGCAAACAGTAAAATGCAGTAGGTTATTGCCAATGCGCTACGTGTCGATGCTGCTTGAAGCAAGACTTATTAAGTCAGGAAGACAACACTGAATAAAAGTCAAAGTGCAGTAATTGTTTTCTTCTCTAGTTTCTAAAGTTCATTTAGCCTATATCATCATCATCATCAATGCAGCCCTTCTCAAGTCCACTGCTGAACATAGGCCTCTCCCAAGGAATGCTACAAAGAACGGTCCCGAGCCACCTGTATCCATTGACTTCCTGCATGTCTTACCAGGTCGTCCACTGCATCTAGTAGGAGGACGCCCTACGCTTCATCTACCGGTACGAGCCTGCCACTGGAGAACCTTTCTTCCCCATCGGTTGTAGCTTATTCAAGCTATATAACCGGCCCATTGACATGTCAGCTTACTAATCCTTTGGACTATGTCGGTTACTCTTGTTATACTGCGGATATCCTCGTTTTTAAGTCTATCACGCAGGGAAACGCCAAGCATAGCCCTCTTCATAGGTCGCTGAGCGACTTTGAGATTCCTCGTTAGGCCAGCAGTGAAATCACTGCTAGCTCGTTGTAGTGTTATGCTACTTACATATCATTTTACATCTATTTTTCCATTCTGTTTTTGATTTTCTGCATTCATATTTTGCATCACCTTTATTTCCATAGGATCCTGTAACGTTTTTAGACCATAAGAACACAATAACAAATCATTTTCACTTCGTATTTTCACGCTACCAGCACTTTTTAAATCGGTGTCAATGGAGTCTACCTTTTTCGATCTTTTATTAAGTTCTCCGTAACTCTGCAATTTCGGGTTTCGTGCGCGCTGTTGCGCTACTTTTTTCCTATATCAATAATATCTCATTTCTTACTTAAATCTTACCGTTTTTCAATTATGAGCCTGAAACCAAAAATTGACATGTTTTGACATCGTTGTTTATCTGGTTGTCATGGCAATTTTTATTCAAATTCGTTACCGGTCTGATGTTTTTACTTCAATATTTCCACATAAATACTCTTTTCCTCTGGGCCATTTACAAAAATTTGCTTTTAATTTGAATAATTTCCCGTTCTCTCTAAAATGGTATAAAAGCCGAACAATCGGTCAATGCGGGCGGTCTCACTTCAGCTTCCAAACTTAAAGCATCTCCTAAAGGCCTTATCCCGGGGCCGCACTGCCCCGGGATCCTGCAAGCCTCTGTCTTCACCTGAAGTCGTCGCCTACGCCTCCACCTACTAGTACCCGTGCTATCTTTAGCCGCTGTGCGTGCTTGCTCCAGGCGCTGCGAGCGTTTACTCCAGGCGCTGAGAGCGCCTAATCAAGGCGCAACGTGTGCTTATTCCAAGCGCTGCGTGTGCCTACTCCAGGCGCTGCGTGTGCTTAGACAAGGCGCTGCGTGTCACCACCGCCAAGCGCGGTGTGCCACTTTGATCTTCAGGCTCCGCTTCAGTATTCATCTATCTTTGTTTTCTATTTAATTGTAATTCGCGTCACCCATCACCATCATCATACTTCATTTTTTTATATAAAATTGTAAATATCTTTTTAAAATTTTAAATATATTATTTTTTTTGTTCTGTTTTTGTTGTTTCGTTGTTGCTAGGTTAGGTTCTCTTTTTTTTAATTGTCGCTTCACGACATCGTATACTAAAATCAAAATATTGAAAGTAGTATTCTCGCCTATTTACGTTTTTCTCGTTCACGGCTAATTCATGTCCTTAGTTCTCATGGAAAATTTACGGCGTATTAAGGTGGACTCAGACAGAATTGAACGCTCTGGATAGAAAAGTCCGCACTATTATGACGTCCCAGGATGTATCATCCGAAATCGTCAGTAACAAGGCTGTACTTGCCGCGGAAACATGGTGAGCGCGGCTTTTTAAGCGCTCCCGCAATGCATAATCGCGACGTGTGCAGCCTCCGTAATTACTTCCTGACGAAATCGGATGATCCATTCTACAGGGACGTCGTGTGACAAAGGACTAACCCCTCTATCGTTAGCCAACGAGCCATTGCTCGTCTTTCAAGACTCAGCAATATAGTGAATTTCCGACCGGGAGACTGTATAGAAGGAGAAAGGGCTCTACGGGAGGTTCTACAAGGCTCTTCATGAGCCTTTCGTAGACACAGTTGCCTTCCTTCACTGGCTACATTTTGGTGATATCTACGGGGAAGCCGAGGGTTTTGTCTGTGCAATACAGGATCAGGTTATTAAGACCAACAACTATCGGATATACATTCTAAATTATGGCACCGTCGACATCTGTCAAGCTTGTCGCCATCCCAGTGAATCACTTAGGCATATTATCTCTGGTTGTTCGGCGCTTTCTAACTCTGAATACTTGCACAGGCACAATCTATTAGCCAGGATTCTACACCAGGATTTCGCCCTGAAATACGGTCTCGTGGTTCGGAAACTACCTAATTTTAAGTATGACTTAGCGGTCAGCCACCGCACCACTGCACCATGCTACCGTCGAAACATGTGTCGTATTATCAACGGCGTTTTTTATATAAGAGGGGGCAAATGAGCATATGGCTCATCTTATGGTAAGTGACTACCGCCGCCCGTGAACAACAGGGGTGTGGCAGATGGTGATGTGTCTTTCCTAGTGTAGTAGTTTTGGGGGTAGTGGTGTTGGGATTACTGATTACAGGGACAGTACATGCAATTGAGGGAGGGCGGGAAGTATACCTAAATTAAGTAAAACATATCATTTTAAATTTTTATCACAAGGATTTTAGCTAAGTAATTTTTAACATCATTAAAACGTTCAAAGGCTAATGAAATAGAGACAATACTCATTTAATTATGACATTTCACTACATGCCACCTATATTAAGCCTTGAGCGTACAGTGCTATCAATATTTGATATCAGAATCTTCGCTTAATGTTCGTCTTCACAGTTTAGAAACAATTGTCAAGAGGCGCGTACATTTTCCCGCCTGTCTGAGCCCCTCAAGTTCATCTTTGTTACGTAAACGCCTCCCCCCAGAACATGGACAATATTCAGGGGGAAAAGCTCCCAATTTCTGAGAAATGACAGCTTTAATGTATACAGTTGATATTTTATAAGTAGATAAAATAGAGGCGAGATTAAGCAATAAAGTTGCATGTATTTTAGTTAAAATATACACATTTATTATAATACTAGCGGCCCGCCGCGGCTTCGTCTAGGTATTATATATATATATATATATATATATATATATATATATATATATATATATATATATATATATATATATATATATATTTATTTAAGACATTTAAAAATAGAGTTTTTCTGATAAAATATATCCTAGATCACTCCTGGCAATGATCTCTATCTGTTCAGGAAGTTTCATTTAAAGAGGTTCAGCCGTATCAAAGATTAGTTCGGACATACAGACTGACAGACAGACAGACAGAAAGAGAAAACATTTTAAAAAGGTTATTCGTAACTTTATGACAAGCAAATAACCCCCTCAAGTATAACAGACGAATACTACAGTTTTATTTATATTAATTTAATGTTTAGATTTTCCATCTCATATAACTTCAACGATATTAATGAATAATCAATTCGAGTTATAATAATTTAAAATTAAAAATTTTGTACAGCCGACTTCAATATAGGTTATTTGAGAATAACTCAATAACCATTGGTCTGACCTTGATCAAATTCATATGGGACCACACGAGCACTATCAGCTTTCATATAAAAAAGAATCATCGAAATCGGTTCGCCCAGTACAAAGTTATGAGGTAACACACATAAAAAAAAAAAAAACATACACTCGAATTGAGTACCGTCTCCTTTTTGGAAGTCGGCAGAAAAAAATATATGCCATGCTTATTTGGTTGAATAGCAATTGCAGTAGACGACATCTAGCATCTTATAATTTCTTAATTCAAGATTACTCCGGCATCTGTTGGTAAGTCTTTGTGGAGATTAAAAAAGTCGACAATCTACGAATATGTTTTGGATCGAAGCAGCCATACATCAGACTTAATAGACCACTAAAACATCACACAGATCACGGATATGTTTTAAGGACGATACGTGAGTTATTGGAATTTAAAAGTATGCTAATTTTAGTAGACAGCATCATGTGCCAATATCAGCTTAAACTTTTTTAATACATAAGTTGGTACCCGGCGTTGGTTCCCTGTCGCAGAAGAAATAATTGTGGAATATCGTTTTAAATTTGGAAGAGAAGAGATGATAATACTCGTAAATTCATTGAAATTGAATCTTAAGTAACTTTCTAATAAACTTGTCGGTACGATACGCGCGCATCTAATATGCAAGTTAATTGTACTATTTTGCATCAGGTGGACTGTGTGCTCGTTTGTCACCTTATTCCTATATAAAAAAAAAAACCTATAACCTTCGCACAAATGCAAGCAATAAGTTGACAAAGTTTTACTGCAATCTAATAAACGGTATGGCTGCGCATAAAATACCAACAAAAACATTAATTTTTGTATATTACATTGAATTCATTAAATCCATAATTAACTATACTATGGCAAGCCAGCGAGATACTTTCTTTTAAATAAAACTTTTCCTTAAAAAAACTCCAAGGTACCATGAGCTCACTCTGCCAAAATCGGATAAAATATTATAATTAAACGATTACAGGCGTCAGTGAGCTTGGGCACTACAAAACACTCGGAAAGTCGGGCAAATATTCTTATTTTTCTATAAGTGAGACTTTTTCGCGGCTTCCTAATGCAGTGACTTAGCAATGAGTTACGGCGCTGATATTCGTGGGTTTGAATCCCGCACGAACAAGTATTTGTATGACCTAAAAATAATTGCTCAGTGTCTGGATATTTGGTACTTGTGCAATCTATGTGTGTAAATTGCCTCCACGATAACGTCTCATTTAAAGAAAAAAAACAACAGAGGTAGCGATATGGACTGCCGACGGAAGTGAAAACTCAGTGATATATACGTATATATGTACACAAGCCGCTATATTACGCGTCGCTAGTCTGACACAAGCGCAATATGTCACGTCACAAGCATGTCAAGGTCGTCGGTGACGCGACCATAGAGATAATATAGATAGAGTGGAGAAGCCATATGCTTTTCTGCAAGTGGAACTGACGCGCTGTTAGAAAGAGAAAGAAGATGAGAGTTGCTGTCTGTCCTTCTCTAACAACAACAGAGCGCATGCGCGGTATTATTTTGTCATGTTAGGTTAGCTTGACAACATGCGTCGTTAGAGAGAGACAGATAGCAATCTTGATCTTCTCTCTCTTTCTAACGAGAAGTCACATTTGCGGCTGGCTTCCCTACTCTATCTATATTATCTCTATGGACGCGACCCCATAAGTGTTTCTCCTACCGGAAATCGCTTAACGCGCCTAAAAAAGTATTCATTTCAAAAAATAGAAATAAATAACCAATAGAATAATTAGCCAATAGAACTCCTTTTTTACTTAGGAGACCGTCTGCGTAGATAGTTCCTTCATACCTATTCCTGTTGCCAAAAAGTAATGTTTACTGTGTAGGTATAGAGATCCAGATTAATTACTGACCGTGAGGCAATCCATCTAGACGTCACATGTGAAAACATATCTGTAGACCTCTTTATTTGAGTCGGCTTTAGATGTCAAAGGGAAAACGAAGTTCTGTAAGGTGCAAGATTTCTGGTAACGAAAATCGTCTGCCAAGCGTGGCGATTAAGGCGAGTCCTCCCGACGGTAGAGGCCAATGTCCAGCTGATTTTTAACCGAGTCCGTAAAACTGAGGAGGTTGTTCATTCGACGCGAAAGTTTTTTGTTCACCAATTACTCAGATACGGTTGAACCGATTAAATATTTTTTTATTTAAATAGGTTATAGTTCAAATTATAAATTAATTGTCAATATCTGACAAGACTTTAAAGCGCTGAGGGCCGCGGATTCAAATCCCGCACGTAACAAATATTTGTACGTCCTACAGAAAAGTTCCGGGTCTGGATGTCGTTTCATTGTCGATTGTCGTTGTGCAATTTTGATTTGTAAACAGCCTCCACAATACAGGAGAAAATGTATGTGTTGGGGGTTTAGTTTTTCAAAGACAGCATCAAAATAATGAAGGAAGCCATGAGAAAATCATCAAACACTTCAAATCGCAAACGACTATATATCAGCGAATAATTATTTGCCACGTCAACCGATTTCGATTATTATGTTCTTATTAGTTGTTTAATGTCACTTTTTAAACCTTTTTAACTAACTACTACTAACTATAAAAAAATAACAATACATAATATATAAGTAATAAATTACTTATATATTATGTATTGTTATTTTTTTATAGTATAAGGTTGACACGCGAGCACACAGTCCATCTTATGTTGATGCTGATGCTGACGAATGCAGACAGTCCTCGCGGCGTAAGCTGAGCTTTGCATTTGTGTGAGTGATCGCCAAAAGTACAGTTAGTAAAAAATCAATGTTTTATTAAAAGTTAATGCTGATATTTTGATTATCCTAAATTATAGTAATAACAGTAATAAACTACATAACAATATTATAACTCTTCTTCTCCGCTCATTGGTTCTTCATCTTCACTCTCTTCTGATGACTCATCAGACCCTGTGTTAATAATGAATCGCTCCGATAAACCGTCGATAGCGGCGTCTCGACCATCAAATGCTTTTTCTTCTTTAACTGCACGGTCACAAACATTTTTCCACTCTTGTACAATGATCGCGTCAACTTTTTCCTTTGTTAATCTCATTATAGTGTCCATATTCATTGACACGTTTCTTTAGCTACATATCCTTTTACCATTGCCCATACATGTTCAATAGGATTGAAATCAGGGTGGTAGGGTGGTAGACGTAGAACGCTGTGACCATGTTTTTGGAGCAAATTATTAATTTTATATTCAACAAATCTTGCTTTGTTTTGTAGTATCAATTGATAAAGTTGTGGTTTAAGCATCGATCCAGAGTGATCGATATTTCGATATTTGAGCCAATCAATCATAGCTTGTTTACGATGGTTTGAATTGGGCGCGGGATTTTGATACGAATTGTGGTATGATGCATTGTCAAACACCACAACACTATTCGGTTTTAAATTTGGAATTAGCTGCGTTTGCAACCATTTTGTGTAATTCTCGGTGTTCATATTATAATGATAATCACCACTTTTTTGGTTTGCCTTGAACATGAGTAGGGCATTGGGTATGAAACCGTCCTCTCCGCCGGCATGAACTATTATTAACCGATTTCCCTTAGAAATTGGTTTCTTTAAACCAGAGGTGCTTCCATCTGAATAAGATTTCGACGAAGTGTGAGACGTGTCTATATATGTTTCGTCAGTATAAACGATTGGGCGGCCCTTAGCGCAATATTCGGCAATTTTAATGAGAACCATTATTCGAAGATATCGTATTTCATGTTTCTCCATAAGGATTCTGCGATTATTTTCTGTCCTTTTCCACTTGAATCCTAATAGAGATGTATAAAATTTCTTTTGTTTGGCTGCTTAATGGTCGTTTAGTCAATTTACTTACAGTAGGAGCCATTTCACAAAAAATTCGAACACAACCACAAAAAATTACACGTCTATCTGCTAGCGGTACCAAAAGTAAAATGGGGAATGTGCGCGGCAGGGAAGCGACGCGTGGAGGATGCGCCGCGCCTCAGGCCGCGTTTTAAAAACCAGTATGAACTGGTTTAAACCATGCGCGGGACGCGCTGCGCCTCAAGCCGTATCCCACTGTACACCATTTGTGTGCACTCACACAAATGCAAAGCTCAGCTTACGCCGCGAGGACTGTATAGTCCTACATTTATCCTCGATTGAGAATCAAAATGCAGATGCAATGCTTCGTTTCCAGTAAAACAGGTCTCCAGTTCTCTATACTTACCATACGAAACACATCAGCATATTTAAAATAAAGTGCCTATATAATACAACTGTCAATCTATTTTATAGGTCTTTATTTTAATGTCTAATCCCATAGTCGAACCCATAGAATTAGAATATACTGGCGCATAGACGACTTGACAGCCCGAAAATGTGTAACCAATTTTGATTTGTTGTATGTTATATTTGTTGATTTTGATGTATATTTTACTTACAAGGACTATCGAGAAATGATTGTCAAGGAAGCAGTAAAGAGATTTAAAAAACGGTTTAGTGCACAAACTGAATAACTTTTTTTTTATAGGATAAGGGTCTAAAACGAGCACACAGTCCATCTGATGGTAAGTGGTTGCTGCGGCCCATAGACATCTACATCTATCCTCTATCACAAATCAAAATGTAGATGCGTTGTCACCCGTGAGGACTAAGATGGAATGCTTCATTTCCAGTAAAAAGGGCCTCCAGCCACCTGCACTCACCAAGCGAAACGCAGAGGTAAACCTCTACTTTACGCTGGTTTTCTGTGAGGTCGTGGTACCACCCCGGTTCGAGCCGGCCCATCCGTGCGACAGCAAAAGCTGCCGCGTGGCTCTACCACTGTTAAAACTTCAACCATTTACTGAATTTTTACCTTGACAGTTCTAAAATAATTAAAAAATATTCAAATAATATGTTCCTGGGAATAAGCTGCACCTACCTGCCTTTTGTTTAATTTTAATTGAAAATGTACAAAGTCCCAATAATCTCTGAAGAAATGAGGTTATCTACCGATAAACTTAAACAATTTCCCCCAAGAATCAGAACAGAAAGTTGTATTTTCGAGTCATGACCTTGGGAGAAAACTTTACTGCCATGGACAGCTTCCCCGGAATTTCTTTTTTAAGAAAACGTTTATCAACTATAAATAGGTAGATTCTTAATGAAGTATATACACACTTTATATATTTTATAAAATGTTTGGCTATTTAAATAAAAAAACAGGGACACAAAGTACATAATGGCTGTTTATTTTACTTATAATTTATATTTTTAATAATTATAAATATTAAACTATTAAAAGTTAAATACATCATAGAAATTCATTTTAACATTCGACTTAAATGTGGAATTAAACTTAATAATTTAAGTAAGGGAACTTGTAGGAATTAGTTAAGCAAGATTGCTCTGTTTAAAGGCCAATTTGTTTATGGGGCTACTCTCTCCTTCATCTGTCCCTGAATAATAATTAAACTTAATAGAATTTTAGCTGCATAAATTTAAAACATAATGATTTTAAACAGACTAGCTAAATACGCAGGAGATATTAAAGTGTACCAGGTGTCTGAGGATACAGATGCACTGTCTATTCTCTTATTCTCGGTATGTTATGAAAACGTTCATTCGCAGAACTATTCATGCGCACAGCTGTAAATTAACCACGAGTTCTTCTTCTCTACGACTAACGCTGTAGGCAATGAACCACGCTATCTAGCCCTCGGCACACTCGTCGGGCATCAAGCATAAATCGAGCATCGGACGTTGTGATTATCAAATACTATGGAGTTTATACTATCCTGGCACACTGAAACGCGCGTCTCATGCGTGGGCATCTAGCGGCGCTTAAGGTTCAACACTAAATATCTATATCTAACTACACTAAAAGTGTTATCACTGTGACTTGGGAATATAATCCGAAGCTCCGCTCAACCCCATGAGGAAAATAGCGTGATGCTATAAAAAATGTGCTAGTGTGACGATGAGGTGCGGGTAGTTAAGTAAGGTTATACATTTTTCTTAATACATTTGGTTTTGGTTGATAAATAGATACTCAGTTGGGTTAATAATAGATTAAATAGGACAATTTCAAGTATTTTTAATATACTACAGTTTTATTATGTATAAAAATATATCTTTATTTATACCTAAAGTTTTTGAAGTTAAATTTTTGAAGACGTACTTTAACAATATAATACTTACTGGTACAGATAAAGTAGGGATAGCTCCTTTTAATAATATTGTATTATTCTGCTTTTTATTTTATATAACTCAAGAAAATGTTTGCTGCAAATTGTAGAGCCAACCCGCCCATTTATCCTTATCCATTCTTTTATTCTATGCATCTGTTTAACAAACGGCAAAATATAATTACGTTTTTAGAACGCAAGTTGAGCATTTATTTTCATTACTCTCCTTGTTGTGTGGGCAAGTCTATCGATTAATTTTAAACTTTCAAGATAAATATCGACATTAATTATGATATAGTTGAGTCAATCCCTAGCGTACATGTAAAATATTTTCTTCAAAGATGAATTCACAAAAACTATACAAATGATCAAAAACGTGATGTTTTCTTTGCAAAATAACGAAATTAATAAATTAATTGAAAATATTCTGTATTTTTAACAGTATATAACATAAATTTTAACCAAAAATAGACGTGTCACAGCAGTAACGACGTCTTGGGAATTTACCTGAGAAATATGCAACAATCAGGATTATTTCTATTATTGACACCACAGTCACTCACGGAAAATGTAACATTTTTTAAAAATTTTGAATTTTAGACAGTAACATTATTATATGTACATATAATCTAAAAAAATACAAAATATTTAGGAGCTAATTCCTTGCGTGCCGACTTGACTCATAAGATTTGGTATCCTATTCTATCTTGAATTTTTGCCATAAGGAAATTTCTTTTCCCTTACAAACTATGTACGTCTATACGCCAGTATATTCTAAGTCTACGGTCGAACCAAAGAGTCAAAGAGTATACAATCACTACGTTTTACAAAGAGTATTAAGAGTGATTATCACGACCTTTTAAGCCGAACCAAAGAGGATCAAACTATGAAATTAAGTAATTTTAATTAAAGAACGTCGATAAAAATGTCAAAAATTATGTTTGTCTCTAATGACAAACATAATTTTACAGGACAATACAAATAATTAAATAGAAAACCCAAGAAATCCCCTAAAAGAAAATTGATTATGCACTATAGTAACTAAATTATTAGTGATTACTGTGGTTACCTAAAATCTTTATAAAAAGCTAAAAAGTATAATTTCCCTTTTTTTAAATAAATATATAGAGGCGGATTAAAGAGACTGGCAGTGGTCAATTCATCAAGTTACGAGTTCAGACAACGGAGGCGACTACTGTTGCGGCGTACGTGTGATTATACGCAGTAGATCCACGCTGCAGTTATACTATGGTTGCAGCACAAATGATTTGGCTCGATCGGGGAAAGACCAGTATAGTAGTAGTAGACCAGTCCAAATATTTAGAATCTCGTGAGTGTAGGTATCTGGAGACCCTTTTTACTGGAAACGAGGGTATTCTCTTTGTCCTCCAAAGTGACAACGCATCTGCATTTTGATTCTTAATCGAGGATAAATGTAGATGTCTCTGGGTTTTATTATCTACTTACCATCAGGTGAACTGTGAGCTCGTTCATCGCCACTATCCTGTTAAAAAAACAAAACTACGTGGTAGAGCCACGCTTCAGCTATATTATGGTTGTAGCACGAATGGGTCGGCTTGACCGGGGAAGGACCACGCTCTCACAGAAGATCAGCGTTAAATAGCAGCTTAACGCTGCTGTGTTTCGTATGGTGAGTGAAGAGAACCGGAGACACTTTTTACTGGCAAAGAGGCATTCCATCTTAGTTCTCACGGGTTACAACGCATCTGCATCTTGTGTCTTTATTGAGGATAGATGTAGATGTCTATGGGCCACAGCAACCACTTACCATCAGGTGGAGTGTGTGCTCGTTTGTCACCGATCCTATAAAAAAACTATTAACTCTCGGCGAAAACAATACGCAGCAACAGCAGTACTTGACGTGCTCGTGATTCCGGTTAGCTTTGGTTCGCTAAATGGATTAGCCGGCACAGGCCTCTACAGACCCTCCCTTTGCTGTAGTGATATTGTCACGATTTTTTATATAGAAGAGGGGGAAAGCGAACATGCAGTTCATCTGATGGTAAATCTGGTGTTGTCCGCCACCTATGAAAAATTGCTACACCGGGGGATCGCAGGTGTGTTGCCGCCCTTTTAGATAGGAGTAAGCTCGTTTCTTGAAGTTCCTAAGTCGTATTGGTCCCGAAAAATCGCTGGTGGTAAACAATTCCATTAAAACTCATGCGAGGAAGAATACTCTTCCAAAATCGCACTGTAGTGGACTGCCAAGCAACCAGATGAAGTGGATGGTAACGTGAGTTTTGTCGCAATTTGAACCAAAGAGATAGATATATTCACTGTGTAATTTAAATGTTATTTAAATTCAATATTTCATTTTTGTTTACTGCACGTAACAGACACTATTAACAAGATTTTATCTAACTTCTAAAAAAGTCATAGAGTCATTAGCCTGCCGTCCTGATCAAGCGCGTCTTGGTGGATTTCACATATTCTTGAAATATTTTATTCCTTGACCGAGTAGAGGTGGTGTAAGAATATCTACTACTATTACCATCTGGATGATTGGCGGTCCCCCACTGTGTGATTTAGAAGATGTTTTCTTCCTTGCACAACTTCCTTGTGGAATCGATTACCATCAGCGATTTTTCCGGACCGATACCACTTAGGGGCCTTCAAGAAAAGAGCCTACTGCTTTTTAAAAGGCCGGCAACGCATTTGCAATTTTCCTGGTGTTGCGGTTGTTCATGGGCGGCGGTAGTAACTTAGCATCAGGTGAGCCGCATGCTCGTTTGCCCCCTCGTCTATAAAAAAAACCACATAGCTCGTAGATGTCGCAAGAGGCAACAGAGGGAAACAAACCAGGAGATGAGCAGCGTCTTCTGATAACAACTAAAAATAAAAATAAACTGCAGTTTTCAAACAGCCTGCCAATAGAGTGAAGTAACTCAAATGACCTTTATTCTATTCCGGTTTTTTAATAGGCTGTATTAAACTTATTACTTAAATATACTGATTTACCAAGATGTTTTCCTTCAACGCCGAGCAAGTTCTAAATCAGCACTTAAATATGCAATTAACATGTTCATTGACTCCGGTCGGATTTGAACCCTGGTCCCTTCGGGCACTGTGAAATTAATGGCGAGTATTAGAATTTCTGTGATTTCGAATGATATAAATTAGTTCATTTAATATGTTATGCACGTTAAAATTATTAAAAAGTATTTATTAATCCTTACCACAAATTAAAGTTAAAAAAATTCTATGTAGACGGGTCTTATTAAAATTACAGACGAACTGATATGACTTACGGAGCTGCAAGTAAAGAGGCTACTGCTTTTTATAAGCCTGAGAACGAGCCTGGCTTTGGATATTTTTTTGGTGTTGCAATTGTTCATAGGCTACGGTAGTCATCATGCTCGTTTGCCACCTCTTCTATAAAAAGGCTGTCAAGTACATATTTAGACTAAGTCTAGCATCAGTGTTTAAATGGATTGCAATAACCATTTGCCAGTAAGTGAAATGTCAGCTCGTTTGATACTAATATTATTATTTTTTTCAGATTCATTGGTGAGAGAGCGGGTTTACCCTGCAGATTAAGGTAAGACACTAAGAGGAGACCAATTCGACTCACATTAACTAACGCACACACAAAACTAAGCATAAGTACGTACGTAAATGTATTATACCGTTTATTTTAACAGTGGTAGAGCCACGCGGCAGCTTTTGCTGTTGCACGAATTGGCTGAATCGCGCCGGATTGGTACCACGACCCCACAGAATACCGGCGTGAAGTATCATCTCGAGACGGCAAAGCCAATCTTGCTCTTTCTGACCGAAACTCAGATGTCCTCTCCGACTGATACTTCATATCTCTCCTACCCGGGGTACAAATTGGAACACTCCTTTGTGCCTGGGGCTGGAGTTTGCGTATACGTCAGAGAGGACATTTGTGCTCGATATGCCTCGACAGTCTTGGAGTTTCGAACTTGTCCATCCCTTGGCTACTCGTAGATAGCGACGACTATCTGTGCGTCTACTGGTGCCTCTGTAGATCCCATAGCGGTAATGCCGAAACAGACCGACTCGTCGACCACATCCAAATGGGTACATATTCATTGCTACAACAGGTCTCATCTGCAGAGATCGTGATTCTTGGCAATTTTAACGCTCAACACGCCGAATGGCTCAGTTCACGTTTAAAAGATTATGCGGGGAGATCTGTTCACGATTTTGCCTTGGCATATGGTCTGACACAACTGGTTACTACACCTACGCGGATTCCAAATATGGAGGATCATGCACCTTCCCTGTTGGACCTTCTGATGACTCGGTCGACGCCCCTCTTGGCTCCTCGGACTATTGTCTACTCCGGAGTGTGGTGCCACTCACGCTGAAATCATTTTCTGTAAGATGCCGCCGTGTTTGGCACTAAAAGCCGGCCGATTGTGGTGGGATGCGTTCTTTCTTTGCATTCCACCGTTAGGGGCGGGTTTGCTTCTCGGTGAATAATCCCAACGTTGTTGCTAATTCGGTTGTTGTTGTGGTATTTCAGTGTATGGAACTTTTTATTCCTTCCTTTGTGGTGCACATCGAAGGCAGATCTCAGCCATGGTTTAGTTGCTCCTGTAATATAGCATCACGCTACAAGCAAGTGTGCTACCAGGCCTGGGATGACGCATCAACGTCCCAGGATGTAAACACCAGCACCCTTAAAAAGATGTATAACTCCGCCTCCAGGTCCTTCAAAAGAGTCATTGCCAAGGCAAAGTCAGAGCACATAGGAAAATTGGCGAGAAACTACTTCGCCTTCCTTCGAGAACCCGTGAATTCTGGTCTCTCACCAAGGCTGTCTAAGGGAATTTCTGTCAGCCATCTTTTCCATCTCTGCACAGGGAGGACGACTCACTGGCCCATGTGGCAAAGGAGAAAGCCGATCTTCTGGGGTCTTTCTTTGCGTTCAACTCGACTCTCGACGACGGGGGGAACACTTCGCCGTCCATTATGTGCGGTTCAAACAGCACTCGGTTTGCAAAGTACTTCTCTCTCTGGACATCCACAAGTCGAGTGGGCCTCACGGAATCCCCCCAATTGTGCTGAGGACGTGTGCTCCGGAGTTGGCACCGATTATAACGCGTCTTTTCCGGTACTCCTACTCTCAAGGCGTAGTCCCGAAATCATGGAAGACATCTTTTGTCTAAAAGAGGCGACCGGTCAGACCCGTCTAACTACACGCCTACCGCCATCACCTACTTATTCTCCAAAATAGTGGAATCCATTATAAACTGCCAGATCATGCAGTAAATTGAGGATCACCAGCTGATTAATGACCGCCAATAAGGTTTTCGTCAGGGTCAATCAGCTGGTGATCTTCTGGTCTACCTGATTCATAGATGGGCGGAGGCAGTAGAGCCCCAGGGGAGGCTTTGGCCGTTAGTTTCGACAATGCGAATGCCTTCGATTGAGCTTGGCACAAAGCGCTTATTTCAAAGCTCCCTTTCTATGGCCTTCCCGAGAAATTGTGCACCAGCTTTCTTGCAGATCGGAGCATCAAGATTTTTCCGTCACGACCCCTTCTGACGTAGTTTAGACGGCCTTGACGGTTATGAGTAAGCGAGGTGGACTAATATCTATCTTCCTCGCATTTTTTCTTATCTTGCCATGCAAGAAATATTATTTTATTTTAAATGACGCTTCATTTTACTAGAATCTAGTAATTCATTTATTTGTATTTGTTAATCAATAATATAATACGTTTATCAATAATAATATGCTACGAAAGGAAACTCGTTCCAACCGAGTGTTCTACGACAATCACGCATGTTTTATTTTTATTTCGTTGATGTCACCTTTTACTTTTTATTAAAAGCTTATTGGCTTTATTAAAACTGAATCTTCTCATCATTATATTTTTAGCTCAGCGAAATAACTTGAGGGTTTTTGTTTTTATATTGAGGAAAATTCTTTACATACCTCTGTGGAGTGGAATAAAACTGGAATTTACCATAACATATTCATATACCGTTTATATACGTATATATCATTAGAAAGAACTACGGGGAGACCGCAGACATCTTTTCAGATTATGTTTTGTCATAATTTAATAAAGGCGACTATAATACCTTCAGCTTAGCCGTTTTAGATATTGAAATAGTGGTGTGTTAACTAAAGAACTCTTCACGTGCTAGAGCCACGCTGCAGCTATATTAAGGTTGTAGCACATATGGGTAGGCTCGGCCGGAGAAGTACCAAACTGTCACAGAATACCAGCGTAAAATAGCAGCTCACTGCTGCTGTGTTTCGAATGGTGAGTGTAGAGAACCAGAGCCTAAAAAACGAGCACACAGTCCATCGGGTGGTAAGTCGATGCTGTGACCCATAGTAATCTACATCTACCCACGATTAAGAATCAAAATTTAGATTGCTGTCACCCCTGCGTACTCAAATGGAATGCCTCGTGTCGAATAAAGAGGGTCTCCGGTTCTCTTCATTCACCTTACGAAACACATTAGCATTATATTCAAGAAACGTTGCGTTCTCAGCAACGATCCGTTTCATCACACAAGAGGTGATAAATGATAAAATAAAAAATTTTGCTCAACAGACTTAAATATTAATAAAATGAAAACATCATCAATGTAGTCGAAGTTTTTGGCTGAAATAATAATAATAATATAAAACAAAAGTGATATGTGTTGTAATTTTTTAAGTATGTGATATCATTAAAAATACGTCACTTCTTTTCTAGAACTAGGATATCGAAACTGATAACAGTGTGCAGGCATAATGCCTGTTCCTCGCGAATCGTTCAACCCTCCCACACACATTTCATCATTCAATTAAAGTTGATTAGGTCGAGTGTTTTATGTGTGCACTGTTTTATAGTGCAGCTCGAAATATACGCTCAAATCTGTGCAAGCACAAACCATATAATGTGGCTACGCATAGACGTCATTGCAAATTTTTGATCTTACTAGGTTAGAAGATGGTGGATAATAATTATATTTAGAACACAATTTTCTTATTAGCACACAAATCTGCCTTTTATGAAAAACTATCAGAGGGTTTGTCTGGGCGATTCGTGTAGCATCAGTATCAATTCATTTATTTCAAGTTACTTAATAGACAGTCGAACGCATTATTAAGGATAACACAAAAACTACTGGTCAGATCTGGATCAAATTTATATACGACTACATGAAAAGCATGAACTTTCAAATATAAAAAGAAAATCAAAATCACCAATTAACCTAGAAAAAAGTTCTGCGATAACACACAAAAAAAATAAAAAATACAGTTGAATTGAGAACCTTCTCTTTTTTTAAATCGGCTGAAAACAGTTCATAATGTCGTTTAGCAACTTTTTGAATTGAAAGAAAGAAACTAAACTGATCGTCGTTGAAAAGGTATTTTGTTATAAAAAAGGAATTTTTATGCATTTCATTTACTGCAAAACGGCTCGTAAAAGAAAACTAAGAGTTCTAAATATAGAAACCAGGCATTGGTCAAAAAAGTAACACTTAACTTTAAAATTTTCAACCAGTAGCATATAATTATGCATTCCACTTGCCTCATTATAGTTTCTTAAGCTGAAAGGGCTCTTTTAAACTCAATGGCGTAATATTAAGGCGCGTACTTAGCAAGCGAGGTACTTGCAAATACATTTTAAAGGGTAAAGTTTAATTTGTAAAAGTTCTATAAAACATCTCCAGTTTTTTTTTAAGTAAAAAAGGGAAGTCGAAAAAAAGAGTATAATTTACTTTCTATCTTTGATTAATAGTCTCAAACAACTACGAGTAGTACTTTTGACAGTAACAAGAAATTGTAGGCTACAGTTTTATAACAAAATTCTTCATAACAAGTTGATGCGTTACATTGCGTTTTTGGGAAATATTTATAAGTGGTAACCATATATTATGGTTGGAGCACAAATGGATCGACTCGAACAGGGAAAACATGCACTCACAGAATACCAGCGTAAAATAGTATGATGAGTATAAAGAACCGGCGACCCTATTTACTGAAACCGAGGCTTTGCATCTTTGTCCTCAAGGGTGGCAACGCTTCTGCGTTTTGATTCTTAATCGTAGGTAGATGTAGATGTCTACGGGCCGCGGCATTCACTTGTCATCTGTTGGACTGTGTGTTCATTTGTCAACCTTTTTCTATAAAATAAAGAAATAACTCAGCAGATTGTCGATGGCGATAGTATTTTAAAGGCGCTAAAACGCACACAATAAAGTTTATTGCACGATCGGAGCAATGATTTTATCATTTCCAATAAAATTTAACAGTGGTAGAGCTACGCGGCAGCTTTTGCTGTCGCACCGATGGGCCGGCTCGAACCGGGGTGGTACCAATACCTCACAGAAAACCAGCGTGAAGTAGAGGTTTACCTCTGCGTTTCGCTTGGTGAGTGCAGGTGGCCGGAGGCTCTTTTTACTGGAAATGAGGTATTCCATCTTAGTCCTCACGGGTGACAACGCATCTACATTTTGATTTGTAATAGAGGATTGATGTAGATGTCTATGGGCCACAGCAACCACTTACCATCAGGTGAACTGTGTGCTCGTTTGTCACCCTTATCCTATAAAAAAAAAATCTCTCGTGCAGAAATTTATTACATGAAATCACACCAAGTTTACGTGTCGAAACCCACTTTAAACCGTAACATAATTGACATGTATCTACAGTAATAATATTTAATAAAGAATAAATGAATCTGTAACAATAACTAAAGACAATAATAATGTTATCCAGATTTGTGCTCCAGATTGAAATTGGGTCAATGTTCAGTTTCAATGGAGACTAACCGTCTGCGCAAAACATGACTATAATGCAACAGTGTGGGCAAATAGAATATTCATTATCTTTTCCCTCACTCTCATAGCCCGAAAGCACGGCAATACGACACGATAGGTCGCAGGTATAACGGCTTTAGATACTTTCCGAGATCCGATGTTAAAACACTGCCAACTTCCTGACTCCGGGCTATTACTGAGAACTTTTTGAGAGGCGAATCCAATTACTTTTTGCTCTGACCCGGGATTTGAACCCGGGGCCTCTAGGTTAGCAGTCACACTTACGACTATTAGATCAACAAAGCAATCGACCGTTTTATACGTACACGTGAATATAAACGGATGCTGTGTCCCATACATACCTACATAACATATCGAGGATAGAGAATCAAAATATCGATGCGTTTTCAACCCTGAGGACTAAGATAGAATGCCTCGATACCACTAAAAATAGTCTCTAGTACTCTTACCAAACAAAACACAGCAGCATTAAGCGTTGTCAGCCGTAAGGACTAAGATGGAATGTCTCTTTTCCAGTAAAAAGGGTCTCCGGTTCTCTACACTCATCATACGAAACACAGCAGTGTTAAGCTGCTATTTTAAGCTGGTATTCTGTGAGAGCGTGGTCCTTTTCCGGTGGAGTCGACCCATTCTTATTTAACCTATTGCACTTATCTTGAACATTATACGTAATGTATATAACAGTTCACTGCTGGACGTGAGTCTCTCCAAATGTAATGGGATTAGCAATAACCGTAATGCTTGACATGTGAATTAGCAATCAAATAATTTGTTTAACATAACTATTTTTACGAATTCTATCGCATTACTTGTCATCATCATCATCATCATGACAGCCCTTCACAAGTCCACTACTGAACATAGGCCTCACCCAAGGAATGCCATAAAGCACGGTCTTGAGTCACTTGCATCCATCAACTTCCCGCATGTCTTACCAAGTCGTCACTCCATCTAGTAAGGGGCAGCTGACACTTCATTTACCGGTACGAAACTGCCACTCGAGAGCCTTTCTTCCTCATCGGTTATCGGATAATCTTTATCTTATATTATACTTATTTTTAATTCCTGACATTTCGGGTGCTTCACAGTATCCATGGTCCCGAGGAGATTGAGGTGTTTTACGTCCCGATGTCTAAGTAAACCCGGAGTACCTTTAGATTTTAAATTTATAATTTAATCGATATCTACGATATATCGATCTATACGGAAAGAGCTTACTGTATCTAGACGTCTTGCAATGATATGCTTGGATTTAGTTTTAATTTTATTAAGTATATTATGTTTCTAAGCCGGTGATAATATACACCCTCCACTATTATAATTACGATGTTGTTTTTTTAATTTTAATAGACTCACGCATTATCCGTGGTAGGTATCGATTTGTGATTTATTTTATTTTATAGGAGAATGGTGACAAACGAGCACACAGTCCATCTGATGGTAAGTGGTTGCTGCGGCCCATAGACATCTACATCTATTCTCGATTACGAATCAAAATGCAGATGCGTTGTCACCCGTGAGGACTAAGATGGAATGCCTCTTTTCCAGTAAAAAGGGTCTCAGGTTCTCTACACTCACCATACGAAACACAGCAGCGTTAAGCTGCTATTTTACGCTGGTATTCTGTGAGAGCGTGGTCCTTTCCCGGTCGAGCTGACCCATTCGTGCTACAACCATAATATAGCTGCAGCATGGCTCTACCACGTATAATCTATCGATCTATCAAATCGATGATAATGATGTAATGGCGGGAGCCCTCTGGGATACGACCACAGACTGCAAACTTCCCTGAGCGTTGGTAATCATATTCTAAACGGCCGCCGTTATTCGTCAGATTTGATAGACCAAAACTCCACGTAAACACTTCAGTCTCCACCTGACCATGGGTGCTCCAAAGCACCCGAAAAGCTGAGAATTAAAAATAAACAAAATTAAAAGCAATGTAATCCGTAAAAATAGTTTCATTCAAAGTGCATTGTTTGATTATAAATGTTAGTATAACTAAACCATGTAGCGGCGGTGTAAGAATATCCTCCATCCCGTGGGTGTCGTAAGGGCGCGTTCCGACAACACGCACCCGCTACGTGTACGCCACGCGCGTTAGCACCAGCGTCTAACTCGCTTTGATACTTGTTATATATAATTTGAGTCTTATGACAAATCAATAAATCTGAAATTGTAAAAAAAGCACAAGTGCGGGGTGAGCGCGGGATTAGCGCGGAGCGGGAATGAGACGGGCGCGTGGCGTGGGCGAGGCGGACGCGTGGCGTGGGCGAGGCGTGTGCTGTTGACAATCGATAAATGCAATTTCAGATTTATTCATTTGTTATAAGACTCAAATTATATGCAATAAATTTCAAAGCGAGTTAGACGCGTGTGCTGACTTGCGTGGCGTACGCGTAGCAAGTGCGTGTCGTCGGAACGCACCCTAAGAAGTGTCAGAGAAAAAGTGAAACAGGAATAAACAGCAGAACTTATCTGATAGCAACTAAAATTATTAAAAACTGCGGTTACAAATGCTCCCGCCAAGCATGTCAACTATCCCTCTATAAGACAAGCTATGGAGGGGGGGGGACTATGTTCAGCAGTGAAATTTTCATATGCTGTAACGGTAATGCTGGTTTACCTATTTGATTCCGATTGAATTTATAACATACATAAAACAGTAACATATCCGGTATACATGAATCAATTACACCGAACTACATGCAATATTGAAACGTGTTTTAGACAATCCGAGAGAGATTAATACGCAAATTGAACTAGTGGATATAGCGCCAATGTTACATGAATTATTGGTTAATATATTTGTTTGTTGGATTAAACTTATTTATTTTAAATAAGCAGCCTATGTTGTTATTAATCACGTCTCCTTGTAAATTACTTCTGCAATGGGATGAAGCAAAGAAGTATTATTTTTCTTTCTGTCCTTATCCCAAGTTATTTGAGGATGGTATGGCATGCTTTAATAGAATCAGGCGTTACTTTGTAAAGTACTTTATCTCTTAGCAGTCAGCCACTGCAGAGTCTACATCACCTGGAGATGCCTCGTGTAGAGGCGAACACGTGTCGTATTGTCGTCAGTGGTGTGTCGTTGCTATTGTAGTGATGTTGGAAGTAGTGGTGCTTGGATTAGTGGGGACGGGGATTGTGCACGCAATTGAGGGAGGGTGGAAGGTGCTCTTAAAACTAGGTAAGACAAATCATTTTATTTTATCGAGCGGATTTACGCGAAGTAATTCTTTACCAACTTTAATAGCATCTTTTTTCTTCCATTCTCCTCTATAAACCGGCATCTTCTCACTCAGTTTTTTATTACCCATGGAATATAGGCGTAGAGCAAAAAAGTATATTTTATTTTAACAGTGGTAGAGCCACGTGGCAGTTTTTGCTGTCGTACGGATGGGCCGGCTCGAACCGGGGTGGTACCACGACCTCACAGAAAACCAGCGTGAAGTAGAGGTTTACCTCTGCGTTTCGCTTGGTGAGTGCAGGTGGCCAGAGGCCCTTTTTACTGGAAATGAGGCATTCCATCTTAGTCCTCACGGGTGACAACGCATCTATATTTTGATTTGTAATAGAGGATAGATGTAGATGTCTATGGGCCGCAGCAACCACTTACCATCAGGTGGACTGTGTGCTCGTTTGTCACCCTTATCCTATAAAAAAAAAAATATATATATATATATACTAGCTGACCAGGCAGACGTTGTTCTGCCCTTTCCGAATAACCATTTTCTTTTCCAAAAAACTGCTGAAATTAGCAATAAAAAATTGAGGGTCACTTATCGGGATAAAAACTATCCTATCTCTCAATTTGGACCAAACTGCACACAGTCTGCAAATGTTTTTTTGAAATCGGTTCTATCCGTTGAATACTTACAGCAACACGTGGCGGTTATACTACTAAATATTAGCTTATATTAAACGTTTGTATTTTAACATAGCGCCATCTATTAAATATTTACTCAATCCAGTCAACAGATATCGTCATCTGACAGAATCGTTTGGAGCTAACAGATAATTGTGACTGTCAAATAATAGACAAATTATTTTCAATAAAATAATATTGTATTGCGACTATAAATTGAGATGTAAGCTATCCTATCTTTTAAGTTGGACCAAACTGCACATTGACCAAAAATTTTATTGAAATGAGTTCAGTAGTTTAGGAGTCCATCGCGGACAAACAACGTGACACGTACTTTTTATATATAAAGATATATATATATATATATATATATATATTTACTATAAGGTTCAATTTAAGCATGTATATAGTAAAGCCACAGATAGTACTACGTAATAAATATGCCTAATTAACTCTCAATATTATACTCTGATATACGTAGACTATGGAGTACAAATGTACATAAAATATTTTAAAACCTTATATAATTTTACCCGTAATCATTCAATAAATATTTTTGATTTGTTTTGTATTGAAAGATTAAGGAAAAAGTCGTAAAACATGACGATGTTCGTTAGCCTGTATTGAAAGAGCATTGCGGATTCTTTCCTGCTCAAAAAGCCTTCATTAACTTGTGCACATTAATTGGATACTTAGGTTACTTACATTTCTATAAGCGGTGTTTTTCGGCGGATCAAATCGCTTGTATTTTTAAATCATTGATTTAAATTACAGTTGAAATTAGTTGTTTCTATTCGGGTCGATTCATTAAGTCAGGTTATTGAAACATATTTGTTTGCGTATGAATTCACTTGAATATGTCACTTCAGTCTTTCACTTACATATGAATTTCCACCGTGTAATTACAAGTTGAGAGGCGTTCTATACGTGGTGATCCATGCTGCAGCTATATTATGGTTGTAGCACGAATTGGGCTGCTCGACCGGGGAAGAACCACGCTTTCACAGATCACCAGCGTAAAATAGTATCACCTTTATCAAGGCTTGCTTAGAAGTGATTGTTGTTTAGCGATAAGGCTATCTAATTGTAAATATATTACAAATTCGAAGCGTCAGTAGCCTAATGGCAGGGCGCGGACTGCGAACTCGAAAGGGCGTGGGTTCGAATCCGCGATTAGACTACTGTCGTGAACCACTACTAACACAAACATTTTAAGCTTACCAGTACCACTACCACTAGTATTTTTTCTAATTAAAAAAATAAAGTTTCAGTTTAGTATATGTTTTTGCGGTATGTGTGCAATAAAGAGTATATATAAAATAAATAAATTGAATAATAGAACAGAGAGGATATCTGTTGGGTTTCAATTAATGGACTTTTAAGAATTACAACATTTTATTGGAAATGGAATTCAAAACTTTCCTAGTTCGAAGAGAAAGCGTTTCCATTTATTGTTTACTCTTACCGTTCGGACTGGAATCGCTTCCCTGATTGATAGTGTAACAGATGATAAACCAGCGTAATTAAAAGCGCTCTTGTATTCTACGCGGGTGTAATAAATCTATTTTATCACTTATACATATATTGGTCTTTGTGTTGAACGTATTTAAGCTGAAAATTTAAAAGTTATCGATACAGCCTAAATAAGGTATATACGTTCTGCACCTGGGCACGTCCTCCTCTAATTTTTGAGAGGGGATTAGGGCACGCAAATTCCTCCACGCCACCCCCGTGCATGTTGGCGAACTTAACATGTCTTTGAAATATTTTTTCTTATTTCTCAGACATGTAGGTTTCTTCAGGATGTTTTAGTTCGCCGCCGAGCACGTGGTAAATCCTGAAAATTTAATATACTTTGAATCTATTTTAGAAAAAGGAATTCGAAAATAATTTCTATCTCGATTGTTGAAAGAAAAGTCTATAAGAATACGGTCGTATTAAAATGAAAGTCTCTCGTAAACATTCCTTTGAATTTTTGTCGTTTATTCGTAAAAATATAAAAATCGTGGGAAATGTCAAAGGGTCCTTTACCTAAAAATTCAACGCAAAATAAATACTCATCTTTTCATTCATAATTTTGTCCCATCAGATTTTCATTTCCGATGTAAATGTTTTTCTAAACAGCTGGCATTTTTTTTTGGTTTTTTTATGATTATGTACGTTCTGTGACCGGATTTCACTAATGATATCCCTTCATGGAAAATGTTTCGCCTTTTCCAATGTAATGGAACAACATCGACATATATAACAAGGAGAAATAAATTTAACGAGTGCTGTGGTAGTTACGGGTCTGAGAATTCGCTAAAAGAATCATATTTTGCGAATTTCATTTCGAATTTTGGTACCGGTTTTACTAATATACCTCATTGTAATTTGTTTACATGTTTAACCTAAAATAGTGGCACAGAATTTGGTCTAACTGATGTTAAGTGGATGATGTAATCCATAGATATCTAAATCTATTACAGCAGGTGGAATGCTTTGTTACCATTATTTTTTTCCTAGCGTGACAATTTCTTGGTTGGTCTGACTCATTCGCGCTGCAGATCTTTGCAAAGTCCGCCAATCTGTTTGAATCGATTCCAAGAGCTCTTCTGTTATTCCATTATAGTCTCTCGAAAATCATATAACATAGCATAAACATAGTTATAAAACATTTTTTAAATTTTATTTATTTTAATTAGTGAATCGGTTTGCAAAATGCAAAATAGAATAATTTATTTATTCGGCTCGAAGGACCAAAATGTGCACAATGAAATATTATTAATTATTTCTGAAACGAATTTATTTAGAAAACACTAAGTTGCCATTTATATAACAAATGTTACAGACAAAACGTCATTACTTTTAAAATTCTTCTTAGAACTATATTACATTCTAATATTTAAAAAAAATAACTATCATCGTCAAACAGGTCTCCCACTTAGATTGCCTCATAGGATTTTTCTATAGTTGTTACACTTGGCAGGTGAGTTCAGTTATCTTTATGTAATCTCTTAAGACATCCACTAGATGATATGGGGTAATAGATCGCCACTACGCTTACTAAAAGTAAATTTACAGTCTATATCTTTGTTCCAATGCAGGATGTCTCTAATTTCGGAGAGGTTCTTGAGCAATTAACCCCCCACGCTGCTCTAATTAGTGCTGGCGCATACCACTCAAAATATTGTACTCTTCAGACTTGCAGGTATCCCCTCGTTGTTTTTCTACATTGACTACCATGTGATAAGTTAATATTTATATAAAATTTATCTTTTCGTTTTTTTTATAATATAAGGGTGACAAAAGAACATACAGTCCAACTGATGTTAAGTAGATGCTTTGGTAGATAGAAATATATATTAAGCGTTGATTTAGAATTAAAATGCAGATGCGTTGTCACCCCTGATGACTACGATGGAATGTCTAGCTTCTAGTAAAAAGAGTCTCCGGTTTTCTCCACTCATAAGAAACACAGTAGCATTAAGCTTCTATTTTACGTTGGTATTATATGAAAAAGTAGTCCTACTCCGGTTGAGCTGATCCATTCGTGCTACAACTAATATAGCTGCAGTGTGACTCTACCACGTATAAATTATTTTCCGCATAATAAGTGACATTTTGTATAGGTATTTAAATATTTACTGCGTTTTATTTTACTTTTGTATTATAATATTGTTTTATTTATTCATAGATTTAGTGCCCGTTTATGTATTTATTATGTTTTCATTACTATATACATATTTAGTAGATATTAAGTTTGTATATTTTACTAACTATTTTTTTATAGGATAGGGTGACAAACGAGCACACAGTCCACCTGATGGATAGTGGTTGCTGTGGCCTATAGACATCTACATCTATCCTCTTTTGCGAATCAAAATACAGATGCGTTGTTGCCCACAAGGAATAAGATGGAATGTCTCTTTTCCAGTAAAAAGGGTCTCCGGTTATCTACAATCACCATACGAAACACAGCAGTGTTGAGCTGCTATTTTCACTGGTTGTCTGAGAGAGCGTGATCCTTCCCCGGTCGAGCCGACCCATTCGTGCTACAACTATGCTACTAATATAGCTGCAGCATGGCTCTACCACATAACAAATAAAATATTCTAGTTTTTCAATTTATTTGCATTTTATTGTACATTATATCTCAGTTTTGACCGGTTTTTAAATCATACATGGCATTCTCTACCAGTCAATGGTATAGAATGCTATAAGTAATTAAGTTCGCTCTTTATAAACCTTATTATTAGGTGTAAAATAAAGGTAAATAAATAAAAATAAAATTTCAGTAAACAACTTTGTTGGTGCCAGTGGAGATCGAACACGGGTTGCTAGATCTTAAGCTACCACTGCTCATAGTATTCTATAATGTCAAGGGCATTAATGCGTATGTATAATATGTGTGGACAATTATTAAATTTGTGCGTCGCTTACCAGTAAAACTCAGTTCACTAACTCGGGTACTACGATAAATCTAAAGCGATTTCTTTAAGAACAAAGTACATGTATCTTCCAAAGTCATGATACAGTCTCACAGCGAGCTAATATATTGCTAACTATGAGACTAACGGAAATATAAAAACGAGTTCTCGCTTCGTCTTTGCAATTTATTTCTGTACTGTTCCGTTGAATTTTATTTTTTATTACAAAACTATGTTTATATAAAACATACAAAATTATATTGTGTACAAAAATTAAAAGTAAAAAAGTATATTTATAGTTTGAGGTACGTGCGGATAATATGGTCGCCTTAAGCTTTGTCACCCAACAAAAATTTTATATATAATTAATAAACTAAGGCGTTGCTTTGCGGAAACCATTATATTAATGATCTTAAAAATTTATTGATTAAGATCCACGTAATAAGATAAAACGAAGTGTTATACCTTATTTGAAGAGCATCTCCCGTCCTCCCTAAATTACGTGCACTGACACCGTCACCACTACTCCCAGCACCATTACTCCCAAAACCGCTACACTAAGAAAGACACCACCCTCGATATTCGAATTGTATTAACACTTGTAATGTGTTACGACTATATATATGACTCACTGTGCGTGTTTGCGAGCTTTATAATATATCCTTGATAATCACATAACATCATCATCATTCATCATCATTACAGCCCTTCACAAATCCACTACTGAACATAGGCCTCCCCCAAGGACGGTCAAAAAGCACGGTCCTGAGCCACCTGCATCCATCGACTTCCTGCATGTCCCACCAGTTTGTCACTCCATCTAGTGGGGGATCGCCCTACACTTCGCCTACCGGTACGAGGCTGTCACTCGAGAAACTTTCTTTCCTATCGGTTGTCGGTTGTTTGAGCTTTATGGCCGGCCCTCTGCCACTTCAGCTTACTAATTCGTTGGGCTATGTCGGTTACTTTGGTTCTACTGCGAATATCCTCATTTCTAAGTTTATCACGCAGAGACATCCCGAGGATAGCCCTCTTCATACGTCGCTGAGCGACCTTGAGCTTCCTAATACGGCTAGCAGTGAAGGACCACGTCTCAGATCCGTAAGTCATCAGTGGCAACACGCACTGGTTGTACAATTTCGTTTTAAGGTTTTGAGGTATGTCTGACGAGAAGATGTGTCGTAGTTTCCCGAACGCTGCCCAGCCGAGTTGAATCCGTCGATTGACCTTTCGGTCGAAGTTGGACTTACCTAGTCGGACTATTTGTCCCACGTAAACATACTCGTCAAAAACTTCGAGCTTAGTGCTCCCTACAACTACCGGCATAGGTGTGACATGGACGATAAACATGATTTTTGTTTTGTCCATGTTCATCTTAAGACCTATCCGTTGGAAGACACTATTGAGGTCATTGAGCATAGTGCTTAGATCCTACAGCGATTCTGCCATAAGGACTATATCGTCGGCAAATCGAAGGTGAGTGATGTACTTGCCATTGATATTAATATCGTATCTTTCCAGTCCAGTAGCTTAAAAACTTCTTCCAATGCAGCGGTGAAGAGTTATATAACTTTCTAAGAGGGGATATAACGTCACCCTGTCCAACACCTCTCTGCAGTTGGATAGGTTTCGTACTCTGGTTCTATACTCGGATAGCCATCGTGGCTCTACTGTACAAACACTTCAGCACTTCGATATACCGACAGTCAACTTGGCGCCGCTTAAGGGACTGCAGCACTGCCCAAATTTTGACGGAAACAAAGGCTTTCTCATAGTCACATACGTAAGGCAAAGTGGCAGATTATACTCCTCTGTCTTGTGTACAATCTGCCACAGGGTATGTGTGTGATCTATGTGGTAAAGTAAAAAATGACTTTCAATAAGAATTACACATGTAATGTATACTGAATAAAAATTATTCTATTCTATTCTATTATATGGTACTAAAGCTTTTTTGCAAACCGGCTTGTTCGGGAGGCTGGAAGTCGTCGAGTCTGCGTGCGATACGATTCGTAATGACTCTCGAAAACAGCACGTAGACGCGCCTCAGAAGGGAAATCGCTCTGTAGTTCTTCAAAAGAGCGTTGTCGCCTTTCTTAAAGAACAAGACCACAGCACTTTTGCTCCACGCCTCCGGAGTAGTGCCACCATGAAAGACGGAATTAAAGAGCTTCTGAAGGCCTTCGAGTAACGGTTTTCCACCCGCTTTCAGAAATTCCGCTTTAATTCCATCCTCGCCCGGGGACTTGCCCTTTTTAAGATGCTGGAGAGCCAATCTAATCTCGCTTAGATGGACGTCTGGGATATCTTCGGAAAAGTGTCGAATAAGACTCGTTCTTGGATCGTTACTCACACTTGCGTGTGGCTCCAACGATGACGTGTACAGCTGCCCATAGAACCTCTTAATCTCACTCAAAATCTCAGGTGCCCCGGAAACGATGCTGCCACACTCGGTCTTCAGCCTTGACAGTTGGCTCTTTCTTGCAGACAGATCTCTGGCAAAGACTTTGGAGCCTTGGTTCCGCTCGATCTCTTCTTCAATACAAGCTGTATTGAAGTTGCGCAAGTCCCGTCGCATGCATTTGGAGATCTGTCTGTCCAGTTGAATGTATGCTATCAAATCTCTTGGAGACTGCAGCTTCATTTCCCTTCTAACAGCCATGAGATTAATATTGTGATCGGAGAGTTTCGTGTTCTTCTGCGGCGGATCTTGAAGAACTTAGCTCCGACCGCATGGACAGTTTCCACGAGCTTGTCATTCATATCGTCCACTGAATTGCAGTCTTCTAGGCACTGAAAACGGTTTTGTAACTCGAGCTAAAAATTTTCGGGACTTTGGATTAGAGCACGAGGGGGACGGAGCGTTGACGTCATTAGACGAGACCTCTCCAACTTAACGTTTAGGTTCAGTGCGCCTCTAACCATTCGGTGATCGCTACCAGTTTTCACGCTCGCGATCACGGAGTCATCACTGAACAGTTGTCGTCTGGTCGTCATAATGAAGTCAATCTCATTTTTTGTCGAACCGTCGGGGCTCGACCAGGTCCACTTCCTATGGGACCGCTTCTGGAAGAAAGAATACATCATAAAAAGTCTCTCTTTCTTCATGAAGTCGGCCAGCTGCTGACCTTTTGGGTTCCATTGCCTTATTCCAAATTTCCGTACTTTCAGCTCACCGTTCTCTCTTGTGCCTAGTTTTGCATTGAAGTCTCCCATTAACACCGTATATTGGGTTTTGGAGGAATGCATGGCTCTAGAGATATCCTCATACATTTCCTCCACCTCGTCATCGGGGTGTGCTGAGGTTGGTGCGTAAACTTCTATGACATTCAGCGAATACATTTGGTGATTCTGAGTATAAGGTACGCAACCCTCGACGACACACTCTCAATCTTTGCAACGTTGTAAACAAGAGAATTGTGGACGGTAAATTCGAAACTTCCTTGGAACAGATAGTTGCCTTCCCGGTGATAGAGCAAGTTGCCGGATTTGAGGATTACCTTGTCCTCCCCTTCTTTACGGACCTCGGATGATCCTATAATATACCAGCATAACTTATCTATCTCTTCTTCCAGCTCCACGATCTTCTCGTCAGTCCTCAGGGTGCGTGCGTTGTATGTTGCCAGGTCGAGTCGTCTAAGGTGGCAACCGAACCTCCACCGGAGATTCTTAGCACTCCCTGCCCCGCCGTTACCATGATTGCCACCGTAGCCAGGAATAGTGGGGCCGCCGGGGACTGGGGGCCGTCTCTTTGTTGCTCTAATCAATAAAAAAAACCTGCGGTTGGCAACCGCAGTTTTTTTTTATTGTACTTTTGCTGTTATCAGGAAGATACTACTGCCCATCTCCTGCTTGTTTCCCTTTGTCGTCTTTTGTAACACCCACGGGAAGATATGGGGTAGTGGATATTCTTAACCGCCACTACACGGTTAATCGCACATCGGGACGAAATCACAATGTTTTGTAAATCAACAATTTAAATTACAATTTAATTATTTAATTGGTGCCACTGGAAATCGAACCCGGGCTGGTCGCCCGTGTTTGTTTGTGTACTGTAAAATTCACGGTGAGCCCTTAGACCTTGAGCTACCACGGTTGACAATATAACTGTAGCATCATTACTACAAATGTAAATTAAAAAATACGTATTAATAAAAGTTTGTAGCCTACTTATTGTATGTTATACGTACATATACAAGTTAAATCCGACTTTAAAGATATGGAATAATTCAATAGAATTTTTGTTCATTTAATAGCTATTTGAAACCAATCTTACCAGCCTCGAACACAGACGTAAAGTAGCCAGCCTTTCGGTTTTCTACAGGATGCATTTCGGAGAGTGTGCGCAGGAATTACATAACTTAATTCCACCCTCTCCCTTCCACCATCGGACAACCAGACGTTCGGCCAGTCTCCACCCTTTCGTTGTTGACTTACCACGCATTCGAACCAAACGGTTCGCCACGTCGTTCATCATGCGTACAGCAAAGGAGTGGAATAAGTTGCCAGCATCTGTCTTTCCATCCGATTACAGTGTGGGTGTCTTCAAGGCAAGAGTGAATAGGCTTTTGTTAAGTCAGTGCGCTTCACCATCTTAGGCTACATCACCAATTACCATCAGGTGGGATCGTAGATAAGCGCTGGCTTAGTAGAATAAAAAAAAAA
Source organism: Parnassius glacialis (assembly GCA_033319125.1). Classification (NCBI taxonomy): domain Eukaryota; kingdom Metazoa; phylum Arthropoda; class Insecta; order Lepidoptera; family Papilionidae; genus Parnassius; species Parnassius glacialis. The sequence continues at coordinate 32,330,153 of JAVANC010000008.1, read as the reverse complement.
TCAAACAATAAATTTTCAAACTGTTGAATCGAATTCATTAATTGATTGCTTTCAGCTCTTGACTCGTTGTTTTCCAATACTGCTGTGTACTTATGACGTTATTGAATTGCAGCTACAGTCGCTGACCTTTATAATAATTGTTAGCCGTTTCGAAGTAAACGGCTAACAATTGTTAAATACGAAATAATAACGAAAAGGTAAATTGGGAATATTGTTTAGCGGGCAAGGCAAGGCCCCGGCGTTGCCTTTATATGATCCATTAATGTGGTGTTTTTGGTTCAAGATAATCAAAGAACATTTTATTTTATCAACACATGGTTTCTCCTCTTCAAGAAAAAAAATCTTTACGTTTTTCGGATAAATATAATAAATAAATCTCTTATCGAATTGCTCTCTATCTGTTCATAATGTTACATCACAATCGGTTTTGCCATTTCAAAGGTTAGCCCGTATAGCCAGACAGACAAACAAAAAGTAAAAAAGCCTTATTCATGTCTTAATGTTATGATATTACACACAGATATATCATTTTTATTTTTATGTATAGATGAAAATCTAATTAAGTTTAACAAAAGTTTAAACGTTTTTCCGAAAGAGTTTTTTATATGGTAGAGCTACGGTGTAGTTTTAATAAGGTTGTGATACCAAAAGGTCTATTCAACCGGAGTAGGGCCACGTTCTCAGAAAATACGATAGTGAAATAGCGGCGAACTGCTGCTATATGTCGAATAGTAAGCGTAAAAAACCTGACAGCTTTATACTGGTGTCGAGGCATTGAATTGTAGTTCTCAAAGATGAAAACTCATCTGCATTTCGATTCTTAATCAAAAAACATATTAAGTACCTTTTACTATCAGGTGGACAGTGTGTTCGTTCTTTTTTATAAAATAGGGGGGCAAACATTTTTTCATTAGTTCATTGGAGCCCATCAAAAGTCTGTCGTAAAGCGACAATTTAAAAGAAATAGAACCTAACCTAAGAACAACAAAACAACAAAAGTAGGCCAATAAAATAATATATTTAAAGTTTTAGAAAGGTATTTACAATTTTATAAAAAAAAATGAAATATGATGATGACGGATGATGTGAGATTACAATTAGATTTAAAAAAAATAAAGATAGGAGAATAGGAGAATATAGTATTATAGTGGAGCCTAAAGGTTGAAGTGACACGCTGCTTTTGTAGAAGTAGGCACACGCGGAGCTTGAGCTTTCTTAGCGGCGACGGCACGCAGCGCCTGGACTGGGCACACGCAGCGTCCAGAGCTGACGCACGTAGCGCCTGGGGTAGGTGCGCTCAGCACTTGGAGCAAGCAGTCGCAGCGCCCAAAGGTAGCGCAGGCAGTAGGTGCACTCGGCGCCTGGAGAAAGCAGTCGTAGCGCCCGAAGGTAGCGCGGCAGTAGGTGCACTCAGCGCCTGGAGCAAGCAGTTGTAGCGCCCGGAGTAGTGTGGCCCCGCGCTTGAAGTAGACTTCGCCGACGACTTCACGTGTAGATGGAGGCTTGCAGGATCCCGGGGCAATGCGGCCCCGGGATAAGGCCTTTAGTAGATGTTTCTCGTTTGAGAACTGAAGCGAGACCTTTTCGTATTCTCCAATTGTTCGGCTTTTATACCTTTTTAGAGAGAACGAGAAATTATTTAAATTAAAAGGAAATTTATTGTAAATGACCTATAGCCATAGAGTATTTATGTGAAAATATTAAATTAGGAACAACACACCAGTGACGAATTTGAATAAAAGTTACCATAACAACCATATAAACAATGGCTGTCAAATATAAAACTTTTGGTTTTTAGGAATATAATTGAAAAATCATTACATTTAAGTAAGAAATGAGATATTATTCATATAGGAAAAACTAATGTGCGGCAGCGCGCATGAAGCCTGAAATTGTAAAGTTACAGAGAACTCAATAAAAGACTGAAAAAGGTAAGACTCCATTGACAGCGATTTTAAAAGGTGCTGATACTGTGAAAATACGAAGTGAAAATGATTTGTTATTGTGTAAAAACGTTACAGGATCCTATGGAAATAAAGGTGATGCAAAATATAAATGCAGAAAATCAAAAACAGAATGGAAAAATAGTATAAAGTGATGCAAAACATGACTGCAGAAAATCAAAAACAGAATGGAAAAATAATATAAAATAATATGTAAGTAGCATAACACTACAAGTCTCACCTGATTGCTTCATAGGGGGGATATTCGTCATATGGATATTGACTGCCACGTTGGCCTAGTGGTCGTAAACGTGGTTGCTGATTATGAGGTCCGTGGTTCGAATACTGTGTTGGGCCAAAATCGGTCATTGGTGTCAGGGAGTTCCCAGTAGCAGGTCGAAATTATGAAGTTGGCGAAGTTATAACCCCGTAGCTAGGAAAGCAAGTAAAGCTGTTGAACCTGCGCCTGATCTCTCTCCAGTCGTGTTAGTTACCTTTCCATTGATCTATGGGTGTGAGAGAATAGGAAGTGCTCCTGTGTTTGCATATACACTTGGGCACTATAATCCTGTCCAGCGCAGAAGGCTAGTCTCCGTTGAGACAGACCGCCGTGACCGAATCTCGGTCTAGACTACGTTTTTATAATTATTAGTTACAAAAACTTAATTTTTTTTCTGTCCTCAGTTCCAATTTTCTTGGGTATCATAATAATAGAAATTTATAATAATATTTTACTTAAAAGAAAAATATATATTTGATTCATGGTTTTTAAAATCCTAATCTTTAATATTCTATATAATATCTTTTTTCTTCATCGACTTTCTTGCGGTTTCTCCTTTTGTAGGGTGGATTAATAAAATTCCATATAAAGTTACAAAATGTACAAAACGGACACACACAAACATACTCACATATGCTGAGATGAAATACCAGAATGTTCAGAAATAGCGTAGAAACATATTTGCGGTGACGTAGCGATTCTGCTACGAACTGCTACGCCATTAATAATACACTGCTCTACAGCATCACATACGAACGCGTAAATGAAAAATATTCGCTTTACGATCGTGTTAATTTTTCTATTTTAGATATAAAGTCAATTGCTGCTGTCACTCTCCCATTTTATTTCCTTCTATCACGTCTTACGACACGCACGGGACGATAAAAACGGGACGTTAAAATTTCTCGGTAACAATTTTGATGAAAAGTTTTTCCTATTAGCTCTGTTTAAGCTCACTTAGAAAACACAGTCTGATCTTTAGTACTTATATTTTTTGAGGGTGCTTTTAGCGTGTGTCAATTTTATTACAAATAAAACCTATAATAAAAGTAAAAACCAACTCCACAAAACTAAAAGCAATAAAATATTTTCCACATAATATTATCTAACTTCGCTGCTTAGAAATAGTGTTTATTAAAGTTGCCTTTTTATTTTTATTAATACTTTCTTTTTAATTTTTAGAGTAGAAAAGGAAAATTTCAGTATTTAGGAAATAATCATTGAAATCGGTTCATATTTGACGAAGATATCGTGTAAATGGATAAGAAAAAAAAAGAATATACCTAGTCAGGTCATAAATCCTGTCACATGTTTAATATAAAATAATTGAAACAAGTTTATTCATTATGTAACCATTTATATGCCAAAATGAACTTAAGAAAACATAAATTCTTATGACACTAAAGTTTGTTCAAAATGACGTCCGTCATTTTAATACAGGCCTTCAATATGCGCGGCCAGTCGTCCATCGCAGCACGAACGAGGTCCATGTCAATATCGGCGGCTGCCTTAATCAAGGATGTCTTGAGTGACTCCAAATTGGGATGAGGCTTTGAGCACGCCTTTTTCTCCAAGTTTTGCCATATCTTGTAATCTAACGGATTCAAATCTGGACTGGAGGAGGGCCAGTCTTCGTGCCGGATGAAGTCGATTTCACGCGCCGCCAGCCAGTCTTGTGTGCTCTTCGCTCTATGAGCTGGCGCCGAATCTTGATGGAATACCCAGTGCCTGTTATTAAACATGGCATGAGAAACAGGTTTCACAAGGTTCGTCAGGACTGTATTTTGATACACAACTGCATTCGTTATTACACCTTTCTCACAAAAATGTACCTCTGTTAATCCCCAATAAGAAACTCCCAACCATACCATGAGCGAGGATGGAAAATGACCTCGTTGGACACGCGGAATACGGTTGCTCGCTTCGTCACTACTGTGTGCGTACACCTTATCATTTTGTTTGTTGTAGCTCTCTTCTACGGTAAAAATTTTTTCATCCGAAAAAAGAATTTCCCGATAATTTTTTCCCGCGTACCGCTTCAACAAAGCGCGGCATCTCTTCAGTCTCAGGTCCATTAGACGAGCATTCAAACGATGTCCTGTTTTTCTTCGATATGCCCAAAGCCCTCAGTATTCATTTAACACCCTTTTCACCGTGGTTCTGCTTAACCCCATCTGCAGGGCCAACAGTATCTGCTTACGTTTGGGATTTCTTTGAATTCGCGCCTTCACAGCTTTTATCACTGCTGGAGTCCTAACAGACCGAGGGCGACCACTTATTGACCTGTCATCTACACTAGAGTCTTCATTGTATCGTTTGATGGTACGATAAACGAATCTTTTGGTTATATTCAAATTTTTCAGTATGTTAAAAATTTGAATTGGCGCGTAACCGCAACGATGCAACGCAATAACTGCAACACGGTCTTCTTTAAGCGTCCACTCCGTATTCAAAAATGAGTAAAATTCTAAAAAGTATACAGTTTTATTTTTATGAACAATTTGAAATTCGAATTCAATAAACTTTTTGTGGCCAGCATTCTAAAAGAAAAGTTTTTACTGTGTGACAATACTTATGACCTGACTGTGTACAGCTGAATTGAGAATCTTCTGCTCTTTGAAGTCACACAAAATATGTTAATATCTATACTTATGGTTAATTAATTGAGGCTCGAGCCCTGGTAGCTCAGGGGCTAGCGTTCATTGTAAATATCACAGTATGAGAGCAAGCCGGGTTCAAACCACGCCGGCACAAATGATGTTTACGCAAAAGCGTTGGTGTCAGGCATCGACGTTAGATGGCTCTCGGCTCGGCTGATACGGGATGACGTTCGTGCGTGTTGAACGTCCGAGCTTACTGAACGGTGGGAGTCGAGAGCGAAAGATTAGAAGTCTTCTTCGCGTCGAAAGAGAAGGCAGTCCATTTTGTTTGGGAGCTCTTAGATCTGATTTTATGTTAGGCGCGTATAGTGAATATACCACTGGGAATGGTGGCGCGTGTTGAGTGTTTACCCAGGGACTTTAGGTTTAACGCAGAACCTGTATAAGTGGATTCGACTGTATTAGTTACTAGTGCGGTAGTTAATATTCTAGAAATAACGGTGACCTTTGACCCGTACGTTCTGTGTTCATTTTCGCGAGTCAATCGTAACAAAGGAAGAAAGTGACTGCGGAAGGCGACCTTAGCTTGGAGAGGAGCTGAGGGCCGAACTGCTGCAGGGGGAACGGTCAAATAAGGTCAATAACACTACCAGCCACACCCAAATACACATCACTGACCTTTACTTTCTAGCACAATACATCCACACGAGACCTGACCGAATCCTGAGGGACCAGTCGCCTTGAATAGAGGTAAGTAAGCTCTGTTCAATAATTGTAACGCTCCCCCCGGATTGTTTAGTGTAATTAGACTTTTAACCCGTGGCGTGAGGACGCCCGACCAGCATCTGCCTGTAGCTTCTTCGTCTATGGGCCGCGAAGGATTCTACTCCTGGGATAGGCAGCTGCCGGCCGTAACAAATGAAATTAATTACAATTTTAAGTGCTGGTTCATCACGTGCTCTACGTTGAAGAAAAACATCGTGAGTATAATTGTCTTAGAAATTTAAAAAAAAACTCGAAGATATGTGAAGTCTACCAACACGCATTGGGTCAGCGTGGCGGACTTTTCCTTGCTCTAAAACCTATTCAGAAATGAAAGGAAGCCTGTGCCCACTGGTGGGACGTAGTAGGCTGTAACTTTACCTTACTTTTTTTGATTAAGACTTTTTTATAGGATAGGGTGACAAACGAGCACACAGTCCACCTGATGGTAAGTGGTTGCTCTGGCCCATAGACATCTACATCTATCCTCGTTAAAGATTGATTGACCGCAAGGTTATGCAAATATAGCAAAAAAAATTGTAAGTAATTAACTTTGACCATCCTACGAGTTTGTAGTCCTACTAGCATAATTAATGTAGCAATTCCCTCGTTTGCTTGTGTGTGACTGTATCTCCGTGCGTACATGTACCTGTGTATAAATGCATGGCAAACTTTTGAATGAAACTAGTTTTATGGATTTTATCGCGTATACTAACCTATTTTATATTGCCGACGTTTCGAGTACTTTACAGCATCCATGGTTACGGTGGGGGACTGAGGTGTATGACATCCCGATGTCATAGTTCACCACGGCTACCTCCAGATTAATAATTAATTATTATAAGTTCTGCAGCTTATGCTGTAAAAAAGATTAGAGGTCTCACTAGTGTCGAGACAGCTAGATTAGTTTGTTTTAGTTATTTCCATAGCATAATGTCTTATGGGATTTTGCTTTGGGGAAATGCGACTGATTCAGAAACTATTTTTGTTTTACAGAAGAGGGCCAATAGAGCTATTTACAATTTAAAACCGAGAGAGTCTCTTAGAGATAAATTTAAAGAAATTAATATATTAACTTTGGCCTCTCAGTATATTTACGAAAATTTAATGTATGTTCACAAAAACAAAGATAGTTTTAGTAAAAAAAGTTATATACATTCTGTAAACACTAGGAACAGACACAAGCTAGTGATACCAGTTTCTCGACTCCACAGAGTCAGTAATTCATTCTTGGGGCAATGTAGACGCTATTACAACAAGGTCCCGGAAAGTGTACAGGTTCTCTCTATTACCAAGTTTAAATGTTTTATTAAGCTGAAACTGTATAAAAAGGGTTATTATAGTATAAATGAATACATGGTTGATAATAACCCCTGGGAATGAGGTGGTCGCTTCCAAGCAGTTTCTAAAATAAATTTTGTAAATAGTTCGTAATCATTTATATTGTAAAATTTATTTTTAAAAAAATGTCCCGCTGGGTTTCTTGCTGGTTCTTCCCAGGATAGAGGGTATTTTTTCGAACCAGTGGTAAAGTAAAAAATGACTTTCAATAAGAATTACACATGTTATGTATATTGAATAAAAATTATTCTATTCTATTCTATTCTATTCATTTTTGTTCCGATCTACGCAGTATGATCTTAAAGTATCTTAATGTCTTGCAGTTGTATGCTTGGGTTGGGATTTAATTTTAATATTTATGGGATAATTATTACCCAGCCATCGTTTCTATTGAAATTAGGATGTTTTTTGATTTCAATAGCCTCGCGAATCATCTTTGGTAGGAATCGTTGTTCTTTAGCGAGGATTTGTGATCTATCAAATCTAATGTAGTGACGGGGGCGATCCTGTACGTGTTTACAGATTGCAGAATTCTCGGAGCGCCGATTCTTCACATTAGTTATCTTGATCTAAGATCAATAAAAACCCGCGTTAAAGAACACATCCTAATTTCAATAGAGAAGATGTCTGGGTACTACAATCTGCTTGGGATCCTATAATTAATAAAATAAAATTCCAACCCAAGCATACAATCAGTTCATAAGTAAATATATAAGTTCACACTGCGTATATCGGAACAAAATTAATTTTAATCTGAAGGTAGCCGGGAGGACGGCTACCTTCAGATTAAAATTAATTTTGTTGCGTTTATTACCATGGGTGCTGTAAAGTGCTCGAAACGTCGGGAATATAAAATAAGTAATATACGCGATAAAATCCGTGAAACGAGTTTTATTTAAATTTGTAGTTTTCGCGTAAATATAAGAAATCAGTATGAAGAACTTAATTATTCAATATTATTTTATATAATTTAATACGAATTTTAAGATTAGATTAAAATGTTCTTAATGCCTCGACGCCATCTTTGAAAAATTTTCGTACATTAACTTCAAAATAATAAGCATAATTTTCGATAGAATTTACTGATTTAATAAAGATTATATGTTACTCGAAGATACCTTTTATGATTTTCATAACAATTCCTTGTAAAATATTAGTACGTGTAGTAGTGTAAGACGTGATACATTCAAAAACAAACAGCTATACATACAATTCTAAAGATGATATAAATATATTTAATTAATTAATTACTTATTTTTAGTTCATCTCAATCACTTTTGTCAAAAATAATGCAAATTAACTTTTTATTATATGTATAGATTTTTAAAACTTCCTGCTTAAAGTTTTTATAATAATATTTTTGTTGACGTGAATAAGTTGGATGACGGAATATCTTTCTAGGAGTCACACGCCTGCACAATACATATCTTATTACAGCGGAGAGGATTCTTGAGGTTAATTACTTATGGTAAGATAACAACCTATGCGAAAGCCGAGACCGAACATTTTCGTATCGAAGTATTGATTGCTGCTAACCCAATCGTAATTAAATCGAGGCCAAAGTAATGATCGCGATGGTTTAAATAACATGTGTGCGCCGAATTTAACAAAATGGCGTACGAATTTTGTTTATACGATAGCATTTTTCATTTGTTTTTTTTTCCAAAAACCAGGACCAACATATAAATATAAAATAGTAGCAATAAACAGAACGTGTGTCCTCCACAAAATGCTTAACGACTTCGATAAGTTCTCTGTCTTCCATTCGGTCTTCAAAACTCCAATTAATTTTTTTTAGGATGATTGTTTTGTTTATATTTAAGTATTTACTTCTTACTTTGTAAATTGTGAAAACGATAACAGTTTACGATTTATACGATTATACGAGAATGTGTTCCCAATGAGACACTTTGAAGAGAGCAATTGTAATTACCTTTGAACAGAACAGAGGTATTTTCCAAACCAGTAGTAAATTAAATACAAGAGTGACTTTCAAAAAATTATTATTAATTATTATTAAAAGCTTTTATTTAACTTCACTTGTGTGACCTGGAATTTCGCAATCAATATTTCACCTACTTCCACTGAAACAGTCGGTGGCTTATAATTCCGCCATTTTTAATCCAATATGGCGGACTTGTAACGTATAGTTATTTATCATTTCGATTATCTTGTATATCATATAAATTGTGTAATAAATTGATCGGTTTGATTTAGTTTAAAGTTGATTTACTTGTTTCTACAGCATTTAAATAAAAGCATGATTTTAATTTTTTTTACTATTAATTAATTTATAATTTATATTGTATAAAAAGTTTATATTTCTAGACATGCAGAACTAAGATACATACTTTAACAATAAACATAAAAAATGAATAAAAGGCTGTCATGTAGTCTAATGTAAAATAAATTATCTGTTGTTACACTGCAACATCTTCAGTGATTTGTAGGCTTCATAAAAATTAGAATAGTGTAAGAAATACAAGTAGATGCTTTTGTTATTATTAACAATTTTTCGTCGCATCATTTTATGCGGAGTCCACTCATATTATGAAAGGACGGCTCAGTGGTGAAGTGGCTTACATCGCTAAGGTCCGCGGGTTGCAATACAGTACGGAACTTTTAAGCTTTATCACTGGTTCGGAAAAAAATCTCTGACTTGCGAAGAACCAGCAAGAAACCTAGCGGGACTTAAAAAAAATAGTTTACAACATAATATTTAATTCAATTTAAAACATTACCTCCGCACTAGGATTTTCTCCTTTATCGTGGAGACAGTTTGCATACATAAATTCAATTATCTAGTCGCTGAACAATTATTTGCAGGCCATACAAATACTAAATATATATATATATATATATTTATTTCGAAGACATGTGAAGTTCGCCAACATGCATTGGGGCAGCGCGGCGGACATTTCCATGCCCTAAAAACCCTCTCAGAATTAAGAGGAGGCCTGTGCCCAACAGTGGGACGTAAATAGGCTGCAACTTTTTTTACATACAAATACTCGTTCCGTACGAGTTTTTTTTAAAGAAACAATATGAATACACTCTACATACTACCAATAATCCATACCTTTACTTTTACAGCCTTTACAAGTCCACTGATGTACACAGGCCTCCCTGATAAATTGTCTCATAATAGGAATTTTGCCATAGTGTCCTCGCGTGTTTGCCATGCGTGGAAGGCAGTTTTTTTTTGAGTGATATAATTGGAATATAAATTATAACTATAATAATAATTATTATTAGAAAGATGCTGCCACCATCTTCTTTTTATTTTCCTTCTTTTGTCGCCTTTCAGGGATAGTGAATTCTCTTTCTATTTTCTATTGAAATTTCTGTATTTTTGAAGTGAAATATTTTCAAACCCCAATAACACAATATAGTTTTCACTTTGATTAAATATAGTTACATTGTTAGAGTTCGACAATGCTGTCTGCCGACAGGCGTTAACAAAAGCTTTTCTGCTATTGAGGAACTAAATCTTGTACGGTTTTTGACAAATGCATCTTTGTCGAGGATCTATTGTTAGTATTCCGGCTGCATTTTTATTCATGAAGCACTATTGTCAGATATTTTTGAACTAGGCCAACCCAGCCGTCGGTGGATATACAATCTGACTATTTTGAATGAGGAAAAAACTTGTAAATGTAAACAGTAGAAGCCTATTATATAGATATTTTTAATTTATTTTTCATTGTTTTAGTACGAAATAGATCTGTTTATAAACTCTACTAATAATTGAAGTAAACTTTTAATACTAAAAATATAAAAACAAAAAATAAAGTAGTGGTAAGTAATAAAATAAATAAAGCTATTAAAAATATCGATATCATTGTAAATTATAGGTAATATTAGAATAAATTAAAATAATTTCTTATTCAATATTTGATATTTAGAATATAATAATTTCAATATTTTTTATATATATTATGTTGGCGCGTAGGTTTGCGCGGTGAAGTGAACAAGGAAAGATAACACTATTTAAAGCGTACTGTCAAGTTTTCTACACGTGCAGCCTGTGGTCAAATTATTCACAGCGGACTGTCGACACCTTACGTGTCCAGTGCAATAATAGCTTCAGGATCTTGTTGGGGCTACCCCGATTTCGCAGTGCATCAGGCATGTTTGCAAAGGCGTGAAGAGATGATTATTACGCCCTTATAAGAAAGAAAACAGCCTCGTTGCTTGGCAGGGTGCGGGCTAGCTCCAACTTCATCATGAAAATAATTGCTGAAACATACGACTCATTTCTCCTTAAGCACTATTACCGCCTATGTTTAGTAAATAAGGCACTTGTATTTAAGAAGTAGATTTAGGTACTAACATAGGTTATAAGTTTCATATTTACTAACAAATTTTATGGAACACTTGGTTATCTGAAATAAATAATAATAATAATAATTTGCCACTGCTTCGGAATTAATCTCCGTCCCGGGAAGAACGCTAGAAATCTAGTGAGACTTTTTTATCCACATTACTGCTACCCTTACAGCCTACCAAAATCCACCCCTAATATATGGAGCTAGCTTCATAGGGTGGATATTTGCCCTAGCTACCACACTTTGGCACGTAGGTTGGCAACTGCAGTTTATTTTTTTATTTTTAGTCGTAATTAGGAAGACGTTGATGCTCATCTCCTGGTTTATTTCCCTCTCTCGTCTTTTACGATCAGCATGAGATGATATGGGGTAGTGGATATTCTTACACCGCCAATATATTGTTATCATATAGAGTGGAATATAACAATTTTAATTTAATAAATATTATAGGAGTACTTATTGAAAGTCGTTCTAACTTTACCACTGGTTCGCATAGAACCTGTCCTGGGAATAACCAGCAAGAAACCCAGCGGAACTTTTTTGAAAAGTTACTAACTAAACATTTTTTTTTATTTACAATCTAATATTTTTAAAAATAAGAAAACCTTTAGAAACTGCGATGGTCTCATTCTCGGGAGTTACTATCAATCATACACTCTTTAGTAGTAAAATAACCCTTATTTAAAAGTTTTAACACCGCCAAGTTAAACCATACGATAATTATTACGTGTATATATTTCGTGGAAAAATTCCAGCTTTCTATTGCGCTGAGTAATAAACAATGTTACATAACGTAAAATATATCTGACAAGTGCGCCGAACACATCCCGAACAAGAGAAATAAAGATAAAAAAATCTGTTCTCGTTAACGGCTCCAACTTACGTAAACTGAAAGCAGTTCGGAAACTAACTTCTCTCATCTCTCTCATATTATAATGAACTTCCGCAAAGTAAAACTGAAGTTATCTATAATTTTATATAAGCTTGGATTTCTATTTTTTTTTATATAAAAGTATCATTCCAACACAAATACATTAGCCGTGTGATATACATAAGATAAAGCCAAGATAAGCCGACCCATTCGTGCTACAACAATAATATAGCTGCAATGTTACTATAGCACGTAAGTAATGGACAAATGAGAAAATATAAACCTATCCTGTCTCCCTATCTCTCTAGGAGTATGTCTAGGTGGGTTCTATCCTTTTACTTGTTTCTGTCACCAAATAGTCAGCGCAAATAGTCTTGCACTGCTGTGTGTTGGTCTGTAGGGTATAGCGAGTTAATATAATTTCAGGATGTAAGGCATTCTATCCTAGTCCTCAAATGTGACAACGTATTTGTAGTCTTATTTGTATGAAGTTGGCTGCAGATGTCCACGGACTTCAGTAAACATTTACCATCTAGTAAACTGTAAGTTATTTTACCCTTACATTACAAATGTAAAAACGGTTCACATAAGTTATAGCAAACATTGTTTCAGCTTACTGTTTGTGATTATTTGTTACTTTCGTCTTTGATAACAGTATTAAACTAAAGAAGCGCCTCCCTCGTAATATACACAATATTATGTTACCGGCTAAGTTTGCTCCCAGAAATTCAAAGCGTTTTAATCAATGTTGAAACTTGCAAAGTATTCAGAACTTCGTGTAATTTGAGGAGATATTAATCATATATATGAAAAGATTCAAGAAATTATGAAGCAATCTTGTGGTTAATTAATTTAATAGGTTTTGTTTATAAAACTGAAGTGACAAATGAAGTTACAATACATCTGGTGATAAGTGACTCCATGTCACCATATAGTCCATGGACACCTGCAACTAACTTATTAAGAAGACTACAGAATCATTGTCTCCTCTGAGGACCATTAAAATGTTGACTATTTCGTGTTGCAATATGATGTATTATAATCAAAAATATATTGTTGACACATAACAACACTGTAAGTTAATTTTTAAGATTACATTCATATGTTTAAATTATATATAATAATTAAATATAGAACGAGGCGTTGCAATTGTGTAGTCAAAAATGTGTTTGTATTGTAAGTGTAGTTATTAAATAAATAAATAAATAATTATTTTTATAGTTTACAAAAACTTTACATTAGGAAAGGCGCTGGAGCAGATGGTATTCCATCGATATGTGTACGTAATTCCGCTAACGCATTGGCCTTACCTATTGCACTGATTATAAATAGATCTTTTAGGACTAGTAAAAATTCAACCTTATGGAAAGAAGCCTTTGTTCAAAACCGGAGACAAAGAGGAAGCTAAAAATTATAGACCTCTTTTCATTATTTTCGTTTATGCAAGTGTTTGAGCAACTTATATATCCCGTTATTTCATAGCATTTTAAACAATTTGTTGCATCCGAACAGCATGGGTTTGTGAAAGCTCGATCAACAGTTACTAACCTTGTTTCCTTTGTGGAAGAAATTACTGAATCTCTTGATACTGGCAAATCCGTTGATGCAATCTACACAGATTTCAGTAAGGCCTCTGGGTCTACAAGGTCGATCACTTGTTTACTTACTCTAGTTTACTTGTCAAACTCAAAATGATAGGTATAGCAAACCCTTTGTTAGACTGGTTTAAGTCATATCCTGCCAATCGGTCGTCAACTGTTGTTATGCTTCTGAGCTGTTTTTGCCTATATTGGCGTAACTCAAGGATCTCATCTAGGGCCTTTGTTTTTTAACATTTTTATCAACGACATCAGTAATTGCTTTGAGAATTCTAAGTTTCATTCATTTTTGGACGACTTAAAGATCTTTAGACCTGTCTCCTCAAATTTTGATGCAGAATTCTTACACTTACTTACTTACTTATCGTCACGCACAAGAATTACAAGAATTAGAATTCTTACAGAAAGACTTAAATAATTTTACATTATAGTGTCATAACAACGGTATGATACTAAATGCTGACAAGTGTCATGTTATAAAATTTACTTGAAAGAAAACATTTCTTGCAACAATCAATTTAATATACATTGATCGTCGTATTCTGTCTGACGTTCCTCACATACGCGATTTAGGAGTTACGCTTGACAATTAGCTTCGTTATGATATCCACATAGATAATGTTGTCAAGAAGGGTTTTAAGACTCTTGGCTTCCTCTTCCGTAACTGTAAGCAATTTAAGGATGCTCGCAAAATAATTATTTACTCAGCTTTGGTACAAAGTATCTTGAAATTAGGCAGTGTAAAATGGAATTGCCACTTTAATATTTACTCACATATAATCGAAACGATACAAAAGAGATTTCATTTGAACTTATCTTACGATCATAACCTAGTTGACACTCTTAGAACTAACGAAGATTAGCTAAATTACTTTAAGTTTCATCATTATACAGTCATTTTCATGACTTATTTTTTTGTATAAGTTGGTTGATGCCGTCGTTGATATTTCCTATTTGCTAGCCAAATAAAATTTTCATGTCACATTTAAGTACAAAGACAGTCGTCTTCTATACCACTCGCAGAAAAGAGCACACGTTCACGTCAAGTGCACTATTCTCCGATTAATAGATTGATGTTGAGTTATTATACTATTTATAAATTTGTACATAAGAAATGTATTAGTGCCATAGTAGTCACTATATTGATAATAAACATGAAGATAGAAAAGTTGATATTGACCTATTTTTAGATAATCTTTGTAATTTTAAACGCGATTTATCACATTTACATTTCTCAAATAATTGTAATTCACAGTAAAGTTGTATTTTTTTGTTTTACTAATAATATAAAACCTAAATTGTGTTTAACTAATGATTGTATATTATAATTTACTAGCTCGCCAGGCAGACGTTGTTCGGCCCTTTACAACGACCCTTCCTATAAAAATCCTTAAATTCGCAATAAAAAATGTTGAGGGTCATTTATCGAGATAAAAACTATCCTATCTCTCACGTTGAACCAAAATGCACACAGTGTGCAAAATTTCATTGAAATCAGTTCAGTAGCTTAGGAGCCCATCACGGACAAACAACGTGACACGTAATTTTGATATATAAAGATTAATGTTTTTATTTTTGTTATGTTTAACGTTTATAAATTTTCTTATGAAATGATTTAGATTATTATATAATACTAAATTCTTATTTTATTTTTTGATCTTTTAATTTTTGTATGCTTTTTAATTCACTACATATTATGTATATTTGTGTCTATTTTTTATAAAATGTGTAACACAATGTGTAGTGAAGTTCACACTTAGTTTTTGTGATTTTTTGTAAAAATATTATGCTTTTGTTAGTGTATGTCTTGTTGGCGTTAAATAAATAAATAAATGAAAAAATAATATGCAATACTCTTAGTCTGTAAGTATACTGGCTCTGTACTGGTATACATTCCAGACCGGAACACAGCGGTGCACGCACTGCTATTTGCATATTTTTGCTATTGCAGGGCATATAACCAGACCGACTGCGTGGCAGAAAAGGAAGCTTACCTCTTAGTAATAAGGTTGATGTTTTTTATTCGCCTATATTTCGCTGGATATATTTAAGAATTCCAATGGTAAAAACAGTAATAATAAACCTGACTACACAAAAGAGTTTAATAAATATAAATTTTTCCGACATCTACAATTTTTTTTCGAATAAAATATAACCTAAGTCATTCCTAACATTGCTCTCAATTTTTTCGTGATGTTTTACTACAATCAGATCAACTATTCTGGAGATAAGCCCGAACAGACAGACAGACACAACAATATTAAAATTTTTCTTTCATCTCTTAGTAGCTAATAATCACTTGAGTGTAATAGAAGCCAGTTATTTCGATATTACAGTCAGAGCGACAATCATATTTATATGTATAGACAAAGACACTATTTAAATTGTTTTAAATTACCGCACTAACTCTTCAAATGTGCACCGAATTTGAAATTTGTGTTCACTGATCTCCAATCAATGTCCATAGGACTCAAAGCCAGTGATCGGTCGAGTGTATCGCGTTCAACATCACAATCGATTTGAAAGGCAATTCCGGCCATGTTTAATTGAGTACAAGAGCACAAGAGATTGCATATTGTTTTCGATTTATGTCTGTACATACGGGAAAGAATTTTATAAAAATTACTGTGCAAATAAATATAAAACACCTGTAGTTGCGTAAGAGGGACTATCATTCCATTATATCTAACTTCATTGGCGTTGTCAGAGGCGACTATGTTTAATTTTACGTGGTAGAGCCATACTGCAGCTATATTATTTGTGTAGCAGTAGTAAGTTGGCTTGAACCGAGTAGGACCACGCCCTCACAGAATACTAGCGTAAAATAGTAGCTTAATGCTGCTATGTTTTGTATGATTAGTGTAGAGAACCGGAGCCCTTTTTTACTGGAAACGGGGCATTCCATCGTAGTCCTCAAGGATGACTACGCATCTGCGTTTTGATTATTAATCGAGGATAAATGATAATCTATGGCCACAGCAAATTAAAAAAATGCCAGGAATAATTTCGTATATTATTTTATCTTAGTGCCTAAAAAGGATAAGGTATCCAATTGTTTTTGAAAGTGTTTTAGGGCAAGAAATGTCCGCCGCGGTGCCCCATGTGCGTAATGGCTGACTTCACATATCTGCGAAATATTTATTTATCAGATATGCAGGTAATCTCATGAAGTTTTATCGTCACCGCCAAGCTGGTGATAACACTTAATAGTGCAATTAACAATGTCATTGGTTGATGGTCGTCAAGAGGATGACTACCACATACATCACATAGTAGGAGATAACCATGATATAGTATTATTTGCAGATGACACTTCTTTAATTTTCAAATTAAGTCGACAATTGCTAAAATATAACGAAGTAAATAATGCTATATCTAAATTCGTAAATTGGTTCAATGTTAATAATTTGCTTTTAAATGGCACTAAAACGAAATGTATGAAATTTATGACTTCAAATGTCAAACAATTAAATACTAATGTAATTTTAAATGGGGAGAAACTGAGTCTTGTAGATACCACCATTTTTCTTGGAATCACACTAGACGCGAAGCTTCAATGGAGCCTACATATATCAAAACTAGCAAGCAGACTTAGTTCTGCAGCATATGCCGTAAAAAACATTAGAAGTCTAACTAGTGTTGAAACGGCTAGACTAGTTTACTTTAGCTATTTCCATAGCATAATGTCGTATGGTATTTTGCTATGGGGACACGCAGCTGACACTGAAATTATATTTGTTTTACAGAAGAGGGCCATAAGAGCAATTTATGATTAAAAGCCTAAAGAGTCGCTGCGACAAAAATTTAAGGAAACTAATATATTAACTTTGGTCTCTCAATACATTTATGAAAATATAATGTACGTACACAAAAATAAAAGTAGTTTTACAAAAATAAGTGATATTCATTCTGTAAATACTAGGAACAGACACAAGCTAGTAGTACCGGTTGCTCGACTCCATCGAGTCAGTAATTCGTTCTTGGGGCGATGTATACGCTTTTACAACAAAATTCCAGAAAATATACAAAATTTGACCTGCTCAAAGTTCAAAAACTTTATTAAACTAAGTTTGTATAAAAAGGGTTATTATAGTATTAAAGAATTTATAGATGATAATAACCCCTAGAAATGAGGTGATCACTTCCAAGCTATTTCTAATTTGTTGTGTTGTTAATTTGTGTAACATATATGATTGTAAGCTGTTATTTAAAAAAAAAAGTCCCGCCGGGTTTCTTGCTGGTTCTTCCCAGGACAGAGGCTTTTTTTTCGAACCAGTGGTAATTATACAAAAGAATGACTTTCAATAAGTATTATTTATAATCTGTATTGAATAAAAAAGTTTCTGTTTCTGTTTCTGTGAACAGATGCTGCTGGTTTGCTCGGGATCGCTATACACTGATGAGCTCCAAACTTTTAATCGTCCTTTTTTTACTGCATTAAATAACATACTTCAGTTATCGATGGCTCTGTTATCGTTTTCTATTTTGTATATTACTATGCTGTGTAATATTAACTTTAAGAAATTATAAAAGAAGATGACACCTGCGGAGTTTCTGTAGCAGTTCCTTCTCCGATATTAGGAACGTCATTTAGAAATGGTTTAAAAAATGACATTTGACAAATGACACTTTATTTTTTAAGTCGAAGAAATATAAAATTATTAATATATATTATAATATATATAAATATATTTAAAATTATTTTAATACGTTTTTTTGTTCGTTATTAATTCGTTTTAGTGTATGTCTAATCGGGTCGGTCGAATTTAGTAATTGACTTTAAACAAACTTCCTGATGAGCTAGAGACCTGAAATTTTTAACGTAGCTCAGAATCGGATGACGATGTAAGAGGAAGAAAAATGCGTTTTATATTAAAATAATACATAATTTTCTTGCCCTTTAGCGTCCCGTGGGTATGTCAGAAGCGATAGAGTGAAAGAGCGTGGCAAATATTGTCAATACTCCCTTGATGAGACAAATATATTATGGTGGTCGGTAAGCAGTCGATTTTATATATTATTTTAAAGCGGACTTGGATTAATACTACTTAAATCATTTAAGTTTCGAAGTTCCTCAGAATGACTTTTCTATACACAACACTTTTTCTATTGCACATAAACGATATTTTTATATACAAATATATTAATTAGCCTATTTAGTCTAATTAATGTCCATCTATATTAATCTTAATTAGTTATTTTATATATATTAGTGTATTATTTTGTTGTCATAATATATTGGTATAGTCCGATGTAATTCCAAGTACGCCCGAAGCCACACACAAAGCGGATTACAGAAGTAACAAGCTCCGGGGTATCAATTTCATTTAGATATGCACATCCCTACATAGTTGTGTGATGTCAACAAAGTTTTTTATCGCAAAGCCTTTTGATCAATAGCAAGTGAGTATTGCCGTGCAGTTATGAAAAGAATCCGCTACGTTATACATACCCTTAAGTGTGGTCAGAGGCGACAGAGGGAAATTAATCAGGAAATGAATAACAAAATATTATGTAAAACAACTCAAAGTAATACTTAAATCAAATAATTTAAAAACCGCCAAAACAAAAAGAGTTGATGATCTTCAAACGGCTGAACAGATTTCCTTGAAACATAGCTAAGACCACTCTCGATTAAGACACCTTTCAAACGAAAACAAACTAAAGTAAAATCGGTTCATCCGTTCAGAAGCTATGATGCCAGATGGTCTCAGACAGACCCACATATTATGCATACTACAAAAAAATAACACGCCTCTGTTGTCGTCGGGGGTTAAAAAAAACCAACCCGCCTGCGAACTGTGGCATATGATAATCATCAGTCCATATGAGGCCATTTATGGAGGAGGCCTGTGCACGTTAGCGGACGTTTTATAGGGTGCAATAGTTGATGGGTAAAATAAATATTATAAAAATTACGTCGGATTTCTTATTTTTTAACGCGTTTAATTTTAACTTTTTTAATATCCGACGTTTCGACAAGTTCAAGTTAACTTTCGTTAACTATAACATCTACCTATGGGCGGCTCCGTGGCGCAGTGGCTTAGCAATGAGTCACAACGCTAAGGGCCGCAGGTTCGAATCCCGCACGGAACAAGTATTTGTATGGCCTACAAATAATTGTTCCGGGTCTGGATGTTTGTCCTTGTGAAATTTATGCATGTAAACTACCCCCACGATATAGGAGAAAATCCTAATGTAGAGGTAACGTTTTAAAAAGAACTAAGAAGAAGAAGAAGAAGAAAAACATCAGAACATCAAGCAAGTCAGTCATGACTGATTCTGTTGTCTTTTGTTTTGTAGTAAATATTGTATCATTATCATTACAGCTCTTCACAAGTCCACTGCTGAACTTAGGCCTCCTCCAAAGAATACCGCAAAGCATGATCCTGAGCCATATGCATCCATTCACTTCCTGCAGATATTGTATACATTATGTAAATTTTAAAATAATAAATGTATGTTCAATAATACACATTGACGTTGTTTAATTTGCCAATGAGCTACAACCTCAAACATTTAACAAAGGTATATCTCCTATCTTCAAAGAGAGAATAGGATAGAATATTTTTTACTCAATTTAGATTACTACATAATACTCGTACTTATTGAAAGTCATTTTTTTGTTTACCACTGGTTCGGAAAATACCTCTGTCCTGGGAAAAACCATCAAAAACCTAACGGAACTTTTTTGAACATACTTCACATTGCAATAATTTTTTTCGTAGGAATTTTGAATGAGTTTTAATAGAGCCAGCATGGTGGTGATCACCTCATTCCCAGAGTTTTTCTTTTTCAATTATGTATTCTTTGCTATTATAATAACCCTTCTTGTAAAATGTATCTTTAATAAATGAAATGAAATGAATTTTCTGGGATTTTGTTGCCCTTGGGAGTCTAGTAACTGGTATTACAAGCTTATGTTTGTTCCTAGTGTTTAAACTATGAACATCCTTATTCTTATTAAAGTTATTTATGTTTTTATGTTCATACATTACATTTTCAAAAATATATTGCGATGCCAAAGTTCATAATATGTTTATTTCTTTAAATTTTTCTTTAAGGGACTTATTACAATTTAAGTTATAAATCACCCGCACTGCTGTCTTTTGTAAAACAAATATGGCTTCGATGTTAATCGCATTACCCCATAACAAAATTCCATAAAATATTACGCTATGAAAGTAACGAAAATAAACTAATTTAGCTGTCTCAACTTTTGTGAGACTTCTAATCTTTATCTGCAGAACTAAGTCCGTCTGCTAATTTAGATATACGGGGCCCCCATTGAAGCTTCGCGTCAATAATAACACCACGAAATGCAGTGGTATCCACAAGACTCAACTCTTCCTCATTTAAGAGCACATATAACAACGTGGACCTCCACAGTAAAATTATTGAGTAGATTACTGGCATTTCCATTGCGATACTTGATGTGGAAACATTTGATATCGCCTACGACTCCCTGACAGTATAATATATTAATTGGGAACGAACAAACTCGTTTTCGGAAAATTAATAGAATCAGGCGTTATTTTGCTGTTGTTTATTAAATCAAAAACGAGAAAATTAATTAGCTACGACCCGCAAGCAGAAATTATATTATGTAATGTGTATTAGCTACTTTCAAGAGCACTTTCCACTTTGGATGTAATACATATTTATAATTTTTTTCTTCGGTAAATAGCCATTTAATTTTCTTATGTTGAATAATTTTAATAAATAAATAGAAATAAATATTGCAAACCCTTAGTGGCGGTGTAAGAATATCAACTCCTACATATTTTGAAAGGCAGCCTTAAATGGAGGGACAATCTTATGAAGCACACACGTATTATAGGATGCAATGGCTCAGGACCGTACCTTGTGTCTATTTATGAGGAAGGTCTATGTTTAGTAGTGGACTTTTAATGGGCTGTAGAGATAGTATGATAGTAATATGAATAGATGCATACCAGTGGTGGGAGCAGCATTTAAATTACGAGAAATTTGGTGCTGTGATCAAAAATCCTCTGAACAACAAGAGAAACCCATGACATTAAATGGCTGATCAAAGAAAGAAACAGGAAACATTTCACATGTAAAGAAATATGCAGAGAGTGGGGGATATTACGCTTTTTTACAAAACAAAGGTGACAAGCGAGCACACAGCACTCTCAAGATTGTAAGCGAATGTTGTCGCCTATAGATCTACATGTATCCTCGATTAAGAATAAAAATGCAGATGCAATGCCACCTCTGAGAACTAAAATAGAATGCTTCGTATCCAGTAAAAAGGGACCCCGGGTCTCACCACTTGGTCGGTCACTCACCATAGGAAATATTGCTATAGTATTGAGCTGCAATTCGACGCTGGTATTCTGTGAGAGCGTACTTATTTCCCGGTTGAGCCGACCCAATCGTGCTTCAACCATAATAAACGCAACATGGCTCTACCACATAAAAACCTTAGTCTACCAATTTACTCAAGGAGTAGCATGTTTCGACCTGAATGTAGAGCTTTATGAAGTTGATAACACGTACTTATATTTTCCAATCAAAAGACTTCACCACGATTAAAGCCTCTCGTATTAAGAATCTTTACTATATATATAATAACTCATATCGTCCCGTGGGTATCGTAAGAGGCGACAGAGGGAAATCGAAACTGCGGTTCCCTACCGGCCCGCCAGGCGTTACGCGTATGAGTCAATGTATATGGGAGGCCTTTATTCAGCAGTGGACTATCATAGACTCTAATTAATAGATGGATGGACTAAATATATAATCGTCGGTGGGTCTGTTAGTCATTATGCAATTTAATATACACACAATAAATTTGTTTGGTCGAGACGATGGTTCAACGCTATGCTAGCGTCCGATAGGTGGCGCTGTAGTCAAGTTATTAATTAATTCTTATTTAGTAGACCAATATGACTCATATTCACAAAACTTGTTGATTTGGTACCAAAGATTATAAAATCTGGACCCAATCTAATAGGTGGCGTCTGAAAAGTACGTGAAAGCAAGTTTCTAAAGAGTACGTTTATGACAGACAGACAGACTCACTGAGAGATAACGAGGTGATCCTAAATTTTGGCAATAAATAGTTATGATGTTGTTTAAGCAAATCCCATACGAGCAAACAAAACACAAAAGTTTTAAGCTGCTATTTTAGGCTGGTGAGTGCGTGGTCCATTATTGGTCAAGCCGACCTATTCGTGATACAACAATAATATATCTGCAACATGGCTCCACCACGAATAAACCTAGAAGTCTACTATTAAACTCAAGGAGTTGCAAGTTTTAACCTAAATGAATAGCTGAAGTTTATAATACGTACGTATTTCTCATAAAAGACTTAATCTAATTCGAAACACTTGAGAGTGTCATATTTAATTTTGCCTATATATTATAAGCACCAGTACTGTTATTATTTTTAATACAATTCAGTGACTACAATATATAAAATAGCTTGAACGTGAAGGTGAATGTACCTTGTTGCTTGATCTCTTCTACGACTCGTGTCAGGGAAATGTCAAAGACTGTATTCATATAAATGTCTCTTTTGTAAGTATCTTTGAACGTCTATGCTATTCATTCGGAGAGGTGATTTCACTGATCTATTTTAAGAAATATTTTCTGTAATATACACAATTTATAAGTTCAATAACTGTAAGAAAAGAATCGACAGAAGAAAAGTCTAAATTTGCTGTTGACAAGATTTTATTTTTATTTTAAAATCATTTATTTATTTTTTATATCAGTTCTTATAACAAAAGAATACAAAAGACGGACTTAATGCCTTGAATAATTCTTTACAAGTCAAGCCATGGAGTGGTGAAAATATGACGTAGGTGTAGCAACATAGAATGAAAAACAAGATAAAAATGATAATTAACTACGTAATAATACCGTTACAGCCTATTAAAGTCCACTGCTGAACATAGGCCTCCCCATAGATGGCGTCATAGGGGAGACATTTGCCATAGTTGCTGGGCTAGGCAAGCAGTTTGGCAACCGCAGTTTATTAAATATTAATAGTTATTAGGAAAACGCTGCTGCCCTGCTTCTGATTTGTTTCACTCAGTCGTCTTTTACGACACCCACAGGATAATATAGGGTAGCCTATAAACATGATGGTTTGCTTTAACCTAAGGTTACTCTAACAGTGGTAGAGCCAGGCGGCAGCTTTTGCTGTCGCATGGATGGTCGAACCGGGGTGGTACCACGACCTCACAGAATACCAGCGTGAATTAGAGGTTTACCTCTACGTTTCGTTTAGTGAGTGCAGGTGGCCGGAGGCCCTTTTTACTGGAAATGAGGCATTCCATCTTAGTCCTCACGGGTGACAACGCATCTACATTTTGATTCGTAATAGAGGATAGATGTAGATGTCTATGGGCCACAGTAACCACTTACCATCAGGTGGACTGTGTGCTCGTTTTTCACCCTTATTCTATAAAAAAAGGTATAAAAACAAAACTTTTATTTTTAATTATTTATTCCTATTTTATAGAAGAAATTGTAATAAACAAGCTTATACATAAGAGAATAAGTTATATCGTACAGCGTAAAATTTGAGGACGATGGTTCTACGCCTTTACCTTTTATGTGCAACTACCTATTACCCTAAACTACGAGTATGTCGATTCTTGTAAGCATTTTCACCTCTTAACGCTTTAAAAGCGTCGTATATTATATGACATGACGTTCATGCATAGCCTTTGTAATGAATATATCGCCTGTCCAGTTTTAGTATCCAAAATGTTGTGTTTAAACTGTCCTAAAACCAGAAAATGACAAACAAAGCTTTTTGTAATTTTTTTTATATAGGATAAGAGTGACAAACGAGCACACAGTCCACCTGATGGTAAGTGGTTGCTGCGGCCCATAGACATCTATATATATCCTCGTTTGCGAATCAAAATGCAGATGCGTTGTCACCCGTGAGGACTAAGATGGAATGCCTCATTTCCAGTAAAAAGGGCCTCCGGCCACCTGCACTCACCAAGCGAAACGCAGAGGTAAACCTCTACTTCACGCTGGTATTCTGTGAGGTCGTGGTACCACCCCGGTTCGAGCCGGCCCATCCGTGCGACAGCAAATGCTGCCGCGTGGCTCTACCACTGTTGAAAATGCACATACGGTAACAAGTTATGCCGAAAATTCATTAATCTCTCGGATACATAGAAAATATAACAAAACATTTCACTCTGTTGACATATTATATGGAAGTAAACCAAACTTTGTGCGAAAAGTTTTGAAAATACTTAATGGTTAGGTATTTCGCTAAAATGTAATAAATTGTCGGTTCGGTTAAAATAAAATGTTTTCTACAGAAAAAAAATGTAAATCCTTATTGGCTGTAAGATATATATCTATATGTAAGACAGTTAAAAGAATTCTAAAGAGCTATGGATTTTGTTAAATATATAAAATAAGAAATAATATAAAATTACTAAAATTCCTATAAATGAATAAAATATTATGAAAACTAAAACAATAATAGCTTGAACTGGGATATTATTGTCATAATTTGAATTTAGAATTAAATTTATAAAACAAATTAATATTTACAGGCTGCTAGAATGATCTCATGATCTATCAATAGATGGCACTATAAAGATATCGTGTACACCAGACTCTAAATACCCTGGCGAAGTGCAGCAGCGTTAAAGGGGCGAGAAGTCTGTTTTTTTTATAGAATAAGGGTGAAACGAGCACAATGTGCATTTGCTGGTAAGCGAATCTAAGAATCAAAATGCAGATGCATTGTCACCCCACTGTAAAACTGGTTCTCTTCTGCTATTTATTACGCTAGTATTCTTTAAGAGCGTGGTAGGACCCCGGTCGAGCCAACCTTTTCAAATTATGAAACAGCTCAATAAACATACTGTTTTTAAGTGTTTAACTGCCTTAATGCGTATTTACTAGGTAAGCCAGTAAGCCTCCTTTTCTGCCTAAGAGTCCAAATGGACACATATCCCCAAAATTATTTCTCCCACCTAAAAACTTCTGTAATTTTCCTGAAAGGTAGAGTCAGTATAATGACAGGCTGTGAGACATTCCACCTTAGTCCTTAGAGGTGAAAACGCATCAGTAGCCTTGTTTGAAGTTGGTTGCAAGTGATCATGGGCTAAAGTAGCTATTTACCACCAGGTAGAATGTAAGTTCGTTTGTCACTTTATTTTTATAAAAAACCGTAAGTATATGGCTTGTAAAGCAGCGGAATCTAATCTAATATCATCTCTGCAGTTTAATTACAAAACCATTAACCTAAATGTACACGACGTCAGTAAACTTGAAAACGAATTTGGCCAACATAACCCGCCCCAATTAGTCTGTCGGAGTCCATTCATGTCGTCCGCTCGGATAATTCTCGGTGTGAAATTCGGCTTACATTGCTGATATGTTAATCTGATCGACCTAAAATTTTAGTGATGTTTGCTAAAAAGGCAGTGCGATAGCTGAATTTGTGTAATTTTATTCCATGTATCTGGAAATTGATGAGGGTCTGGTATCTAAAAGTCCTACTTTCAACGTCTATTCAAAATAGGTGATATTTAGAATCCGATTTAACATTTTTTAAAGTGTACGTGTGAATGCATGCGTTTTTTTTATAGAGTAAACGCAAAGTCCACCTGATAGTAAGTGGATACTGTGGCCCATAGACATCTACATTTATCCGCAATAAAGAATCAAAATCCTGATGCGTTGTCACCCCTGAGATGTGTACATTGGTCTACGGTTCTCTACTTATCATAAAAAACACAGCAGCATTAAGCTGATATGTTAAGTTGGTATTTTGTGAGAGGTTTTATTTGGAGTTTTTGAGTAAGTGAGTGCGTGCTCGCACAGGTGCTAGTGTGTATGTGCTTGTACATGTACGTGTTTGTATATATCTGTGTTTGTACGTCACGGAACTTTTTAGTAACGCACATTTCGAGAACAAACTCGCCCTATCGTTAAACAGTAAAATTATATAGGCTATGTCCCACAATTAAATCAAATGATACCTTATTTGTTAAAATCTTTAAAACCCGTTAGGTTACAGAGCGTGCTAAATAAATATACATCCATACATTTGTCATTTTTTCATTACATGGCAGTTGGTTAAAATGATATCAACTTCAAAGAAAAGTTATTGATTAAGTTTCGAAAGACCTATTCGCATTCGCAACTGTTCGCGTTCTTTTTAATATTGTACGCACAGGTGTAGAAATCCTAAAGACGACGTCGCAGAACTTTTTACTTTTATCAAACAATTTAAACTAAATTAACTAAAATGTCATTATTTCGCACAAATAATATAAAATAATTAAACATAGTAGTGCAGTGTGGAGAATGAAATGCAAATTATAATAATTGGATCGATAAAAAAGCTCAATTGTTAAGATAATAATTAAAAACCCGGCTACGTAAAAAGTTTACTGAAAATAGAAAAAATATTTATACCCGATATAACATGCAATACTAACACGAATCTATCGACCCACATATGTCAAAA
Source organism: Parnassius glacialis (assembly GCA_033319125.1). Taxonomy (NCBI): domain Eukaryota; kingdom Metazoa; phylum Arthropoda; class Insecta; order Lepidoptera; family Papilionidae; genus Parnassius; species Parnassius glacialis. Next base: position 32,302,941 of record JAVANC010000008.1, on the reverse strand, counting down.
TCCGTCAAGCTGTTTAGGTTACAGAGCGTGCTCAAGAAATAGATATACTTACACAATTACACATATAGCCATAGTTCTCTACATGTTTTTATAGCAGAGGGGGCAAACGATCATGCAGGTCACCTGATATAAAGTGTCGACGGCCGCCCGTGAACAACTGTAATACCAGTGGAATTTCAGGTGCGTTGCCGGCCTTTAATAAATAAGTAAGATCGGTTCTTCAAAGTCCCTTGGTCGTATCGGTGCGGAAAATTTGCCGGTGGTAAACGATTCCACAAAGTATTCGTGCGATGAAGAAGAAAGTTCCTAGTAAATCGCATAGTGGTGGACCGCCAAGCATCCAGATGATGTGGATGGTAACGTAAGTTTTGTCGCGAAGTGCATTGATGAAATTTGGCACCTGGAATAAATCAATTCCCCCATTCCCTTTTATCAATTTAGTTCAATTTCAAAATTTCCCAATTCCAATTCCCAATGCCTCCTGTTAGCATGGTAGCGGAGATAAATAAGACACCTACATTCATACACTCGAAAAATAAAATCCTTCTGGGGCAGTCGGATGAAAATAATCATAATGATGACACTACATTGATAGTTGAACGCGTATCTTGCAGAAATTCCTTAATGAAGCTGTGTTAAAAAAGTTAAAGTTACGGCCTATATACGTCCACTGATGGGCACAGGCCTCCCCTCATTTTTGAGAGGGTAAACTGCATAATATTAGATAATAATAGATATATGAAACAGAAAAGCGTATTATTTTTAGGTCATGTTGAGTACATAGTTTATAGTCTTTTATTTTTTAACCCTTGACGAAAAAGAGTAAATAAGTTTGACTGCTTTAACTCTGTGTGTCCGTCTTTGACAACGTAGCTCTTAAACTGGTGAACTGATTTCAGTGCGGGTTTTCTTTATTTAAAAGCCGGTTTTCTAGCGGAGGTTCTTAGATATGTATTATCAATATCGGTTCAGCCGTTTCAATTTCATCAGCTGTTTTGTTAGCTGCGGTAGTGTTCTTTTCGGGGGTTTTTAGAATTTTCAATTTAAGTTATATTATTATAAAAACAACAAATTATTTATTTTGTTTTAAACTAAATAGAGTTTAGCATGCAAAGAAGATTCAGACTGCAAATTGTAGGTTGAGTACGAAAGAATTACGATTACGAATCCGGTCACCGCGGCTTGTCTCAACAAAGACTAGCCATCAAACAAAGACTAGCCAGGGTAGGTTTATATTGCCTAAGTGTGTGTGCAAGCTCAGGTGCACTTTCTATTCCTTCAAGGTTAAAGCCCGACAAGACTGCAAGCATATATGACTGCAGAAAGATCAGGCACAGTACGGCCACGGCTTTACGATCTTTCAGAGTCACGGGGGTGAAAATATCTTGATAGGAAAACAAAAAATCTGATTTTGACACGACCCAGCATTTAAATCCAGGGCCTCATGATAAGCAGTCGAGCGAACGGCCACTAAATCAATGAGCAATCAATCATAGATAATTACGACGCGTAAAGAGTGAAACAGAAACAGAAACAGAAACTTTTTTATTCAATATAGATTATAAATAATGCTTATTGAAAGTCACTCTTTTGTATAATTACCACTGGTTCGAAAAAAAACCTCTGTCCTGGGAAGAACCAGCAAGAAACCCAGCGGGACTTTTTTTTTAAAATAACAGCTTACAATCATGTATGTTACACAAATTAACAACACAACAAATTAGAAATAGCTTGGTAGCGATCACCTCATTTCCAGGGGTTATTATCATCAATAAATTCTTTAATACTATAATAACCCTTTTTATACAAACTTAGTTTAATAAAGTTTTTGAACTTTGTGAACTGAATGCTCTTGATTTTAATTATAAGTTTTATAACATCCAGTAGGGATGAAGTGATTGCTTCCCGCTGGTACTTAAAAGAGTTTTTTTAAATAATTGTACAACCCACTATAACAAGGCAGTCGTATATTATATATAAAGTATATTGATATAAGATCATATACTTGTAATATGTGTATTTAATTCACTTCTTCAGTAGTTTTTCATCATCTTACTAATCCGTTGGGCTATGTCGGCTACTCTGCTTCTACTACGGATACCTCTATTACAGATTCTACGTAGCGTATTTTGCGATATAATAAATTTTATGTTCGTGACTACTGAAATTCAAATATTTAGAGAAATTAAGTCTTAAACACCCCAGCTGTCAAATAAAGTGCTTTTAAATCTTGATCGAGATTAAGTCCGGTCTCGTATTAAGAAAATTACTCTCTATTGGTATTACCTAGCTTCTTTAGACAGTGTAAATGTGCGTAAAGAGGATTGCGGGAAATGTTTCCTTCTTTTTTTAGACAAAATCGGCGATAAATCTCTGACAAAATCTCGTACACTCCCGCATTTTCGCTAAACCGCAGTGATAAATTGACTTAGACGATAAAAGTTTGAATTACTTTTCTGATAAATTATATTTTACGTTCCCTACTGTAAAAATATTTTCAACATTTAATTTTCACATCTTAAGTTCTGGGATTCCATAATGACGTTGCATGATTGTATACATTTTTTTTAAGAATACGATTACCGCTATTAATATTAATATTTCAGTTATACACTTCCAAGTAAGCCTGAAGTACAAGTTCTATAAAGCTTAAGTAGATTTCTGTTTGAGTTTAGTCGAATGACGGACCGAGACGACGAATTTTTATGTTTTAGTTAAGGGTTGTTTATCCTGTACCAGAAACAGGAACAGTAACTTTTTATTCAATATAAATTATAAAATAGTACGTACTAAAAGTCAGTTTTATGTTTAATTAACCAATGATTGGGAAAATACCTCTGTCCTGTCCTGAAAGAACTAGCAAGAAATACTGTATATATATAATATAGTGTCTCAGTAGTATTACTAGTCTGACTACTACGTAAGACTACTAGGAATACCCCATTATTTTTGACATCTTTACTAAAATGGATTTCCGAATGAACGCCTGATTCTACTAAGAATCTAGCCAATCTCAATTCTATGTAAAAATACAAACTTATACAAGCTTGCGCACTTATTAAAGCTAAGATTTCCGGCGTTAAAAGGCTGTTAACGCTCCCTTTTTCCCTGCATACATATTTGTTCAGTGCGAAGTAAGCGTCCAATATTCAGTAGACAAAAAGTTACTACTTCATTTGAAACTTATTATCAATTTTTTTTTCACGAAATAAACAGGACCATGTTTAGTGTTATGTTACGTAGTGCTATTATTTATTCTGTTGTTCTGTTATAATGATGACATAGTTATTAATTCTGTTGTTCTGAAATAATGTCTTAATTACTCCTGCAGTTAAGCAGCAGTTGACCCACACTTCAGTGTGGTTGTTGTGGTTGAAGGGTAAGAGAATCATTATAATTAAAAGCTGTGATTTAATCTTATCCTCAAATATACGTCATCATATTCTCTGTAGGCTTATTTATTAGAATTTGAGTTGCAAGTGTCCAGAGGATACCGTTCCCCACTTAGCGCTAGGCGAATAGTTAGCTCGTCTCTAACAATATATTTTTATAATAAGTAGACAATATTTGACTCATCTAAAATATTCTATATCAAAAATGATATTTAGAGACATATGCCCATGCAAAATTAAATTTAAGCAATATCCGTTGATTTCGATTTAAAATAGTCTGAAAATCAGTGGTAAAATAAAATAAAATTTTATTACGTATAATATTAATTAGCTCTCAACTGGGTAATCGGATATCATGATAAAATGATAATGTACGAATAGCAAATTATTTTAGCCACCAAATGAATAATATACATAAATTTTACAATTGGTATGAATGGATCACAGACAACCTTCACTACTGAGGAAGCTCAAGGTCATTCACCGAGCTTTAGTTCCTGTTATGCTCGAAGTTTCTCTGCACAATAGATTTCGTAATGAAGATATCAGCAAAATGATCATAATCCCAATGATCAGTAAGCTGAAGTGGCAATGAACCGGTCATATAGGTCGAAAATCCGAAGCTAAATAGAGTGACGACCTAGTAAGATATATAGGAAGACAATGGATGTATCTGACACAGGACCGTGTTCTGTGGCGTTCCTTGGAGAAGGCTTATGTTAAGCAGTGAACATGCGATGATGAGGATGAATATTAGTCATATGATTGTTGTGCGTGTTAGATAGTATCACGCAGATGTAAAATAGTGGAATACTTCGCCTCGACCTGGAAAAGGTCACGCTTGCATTGAATGCTATTATTTTCACAGTTTATTGTGTTTGTCTTATGCCTTGGTGGCCTGTTATATAATCACCTTAATAACTTTAATATCACGTGGTAGAGCCATGTTGCAGCTATGGTTGCAGCACGAGTGGGTCGACTCGACCGGGGTAGGAACACGCTGACACAGAATACCAGCGTAAAAAAGCAGGTTAATGTTGCTGTGTTTAGTATAGTGAGTGCAGAGAACCGGAAACCCTTTTTTCTGGAAATGCGACATTCCGTCCTCAGGCGTAAAAACGCATCTGCATTTTGCTTCTAAATTGAGCATAAATGTAGATGCCTATAAGTCACAGCATCCACTTACAGGTGTGTGCTCATTTCTAACCGTTATCTTATATAAATACCAATAATTATTGATTAAATAATCAATATTGTAAGCTCGGTTGGTGAAATAAATAAATTTAATAATGTCTTGTATTTGCGCGAACACAACACATTGAATAAAACTACTGTTACGGCCGGCAGCTGCCTATCCCAGGAGTAGAATCCTTCGCGGCCCATAGACGAAGAAGCTACAGGCAGATGCTGGTCGGGCGTCCTCACGCCACGGGTTAAAAGTCTAATTACACTAAACAATCCGGGGGGAGCGTTACAATTATTGAACAGAGCTTACTTACCTCTATTCAAGGCGACTGGTCCCTCAGGATTCGGTCAGGTCTCGTGTGGATGTATTGTGCTAGAAAGTAAAGGTCAGTGATGTGTATTTGGGTGTGGCTGGTAGTGTTATTGACCTTATTTGACCGTTCCCCCTGCAGCAGTTCGGCCCTCAGCTCCTCTCCAAGCTAAGGTCGCCTTCCGCAGTCACTTTCTTCCTTTGTTACGATTGACTCGCGAAAATGAACACAGAACGTACGGGTCAAAGGTCACCGTTATTTCTAGAATATTAACTACCGCACTAGTAACTAATACAGTCGAATCCACTTATACAGATTCTGCGTTAAACCTAAAGTCCCGGGTAAACTCTCAACACGCGCTACCATTCCCAGTGGTATATTTACTATACGCGCCTAACATAAAATTAGATCTAAGAGCTCCCAAACAAAACGGACTGCCTTCTCTTTCGACGCGAAGAAGACATCTAATTTTTCGCTCTCGACTCCCACCTTTCAGTAAGCTCGGACGTTCAACACGCACGAAAGTCATCCCGGATAGGCCGAGCCGAGCGCCATCTAACGTCGATGCCTGACACTAACGCTTTTGCGTGAACAAACCCCCGTCCCGGACATAAAGATTTAGGTCCGCGAGCAAACCGGTCAGCGTGACAGGGTCGCGACGGCAAGTTGCAAGATCGAATCTACAACCAAACTAGGCTACCTTACGCACCCAATCAGATCTTGCAACCCTGACCAACGCCTCAAAATTACAGCCCCAACGTGGGCTAGCCGGAGAGTCAAACTGGATGCCCTTCCTGGACATCGCAGCACATAAATAAGTCCTATTCCTAGACAGAAGTCAGACGACCTCCTTCAAACACCTATCTGCGCTCCTATGATTAGTTCCGCAATTCGACCGGATCAGGTCTGCAAACAGCGACGCGACACGAAGCGGCCCAGAGGGACCTTCAAGCTTCAGTGCAGAGAGCACCCCCAAATTCCCCATGAACGTCGTCTGTGGAGAGCTGAACGAAACGCACAGATAGTCCCTAGTATGAATTTTCAAACAAGTAGGCATAACCAAGCCATCCACCTATAATCATTTACCAAATGGTGCGACAGCTGATTTCCATCTGATAATCTACAAACCAGATTGCCCTTTAGGCAGGTAATCCTATGCTCATATTTCACTAATTTTTCAAAAGCATCAATGTTCAATTACAGAATTAATTAAAACTAGTAATCACCGATGCACATAGGTCAACTTGGCAAAGTAAACAAAACAATAAACGTAAGGGACAGCCCTATTTCTTCTTTTCAAATAAATATCTTAGACAGTGCCAACAAAATCTAAACCAAAAGAGAATTGACTTCTATTTCCTTCGGCAACCACAGGGTTATCTAATTTCAACCTTCCTTATCACAAAGCAAAATGATCAAACACTATCACAAACATATACATAATTTTCAAAATAGCGCGCCATTCAAATTTCAAATAAATCCAAACTTCCCTTCAGCACAGGCGCGACAATCAAGTACAATTACAAGCATACGCACAAGCATTAAAAAAGGGCACACAATTTAATCTCAATTTTCCGTGCCACAACAAACGCAGTGATCAAATGTATTTACAAAACATATGCAGCAGCATTTAAAGGAGTATTTTAAATTCAATTCTCTTAATCATAACCGCTACAATATGAATTTCGCGGAAAACCCAAAAGCATTTAAATTTAAATTTAAAGAATTTTTAACTAAGTGCTCGACCAAACCAAATCCAATACCCCTTGAGAGCGTGATTCAACTCTCCAGGGGGCCCTAATCTTCCCACCACCAAGTGGAGGTCACACCGCGTGAACCCGATACTAACAGAGCGCAACCGCTAACAGTCGCCACTCGGGTTGTACGCCCTCACTGAGGCCGTCGGCAACAGAACAGCTTGACAAGTGGACTGTTGACGGCTTAAGGCTCAGTAGAGGCAGCCATGGTGGGAGCTAAGGCGGCAGCTAGCTAGGGCCGCCTCCATCAAATGGGGTACAGTGGTCCACCAGTCGCGGCCACTCGGCTAAAGGGCGTGAGAAGGGTCCAGCGGACTGATGAGTGGCCGTGAAGTTCCTCTCCGCACGCTGAGGGGGTGTGATGACACCCCCGCCCCTGGGGGAATTACCCCCCGACTGGTCGGGGGAGGGACCCCTTTCAAACCTAGGGGCCTGGTGGCTAGCTGGCGGGCGCCGAGCGTCGCCCGTCAAAGGGCATGGCGGAGCGCCCCCGCCCGTGGGGGTCGAGGGCCTGGCAGCGCCCCGAGAGGAGACGCTGTTCGCACCCAGGCACAGTACGGCATGGTGATTGCCCTGGCAATGCAGACAGGGCCGCCGGTGCGGACAGTCTCGCTGGAGGTGCCCTTCCAAACAGGAGTAGCACCAGCGGCGCTCCTTGGCGATAGTTCGCCTCGCCGGACTCGGCTTACCAAATAATTTTGGGCAAGACGTTACCCGGTGATCAGATGCTCGACAATAGGAGCAGGGGGGGGGGGGGTTGACGACGACTTGCCCGGCGGATTTCGCCTCTCACTGGGCACGGCTCGTAAGTCGTCGTCGGTGCCCGCCGCGTGATCGATCTGTCGGCACTGCTCTTCCAAAAACCGCAGCAGGTCATAGAAGGGCGGAATATAGGAGGCCTCGTCCCCGCCGTACCTCTCCTGAAAATGCATTTGAAGGTCGAGAGGTAGACGGGACAGCACGATGCGGAGCAACAAGAAGGCCCATTCGCCTACTGGTAAATCCAGCCGCCTCAACGTATTACAGGCCACCAAGACTGGATCCAACAGGTCCGGACGTAGTCGGGCCCGGTCACTAAGCAGCGGGAGGCTCAGAAGCTGCTTAACATGTTCGTCCGCAATTTGCCGGACGTTGGCGTATCTTCTGGCTAGGAGGTCCCGAGCAGTCTGGTAGGCGTCGTCCGACAAGCTCAAATGGCTGACAACGCCCAGGGCCTCCCCTTCCAGTGAGGCCAGGAGGTACGCCATCTTCTGGCTCGGGGTCAAGTCACTCCGGGCGTCCACTAGGCCGTCGAAAAGACCAATGAAGGTCAGCCATTCGGAAAGGACCCCAGAGAACCTTGGCAAGTCCAGAGTTGGGAGTCGTCCCAACAGCTCCGGCTGAGGCTGCTTCTGAAAGGACTCGGGCAGGCCACTCGTCCGAGCTTCACGCGCCTCCTCGGCATACCTGCCTTCAGCCTCAATCAACTCGTCCGTGAGCCACAAGAACTGCTCGTAGTCTGCGAAGCAGGAGTCCAGGACTCCCTTTTCCACATCAGAGTCCTCGAGCTCAGCGTAAGCCTCCTCCACTGCAGCCCTTCGAGCATCGACCTGCTCGAACCGCTTCATCAAATTATGGACCCTATCCGGTCGACCTATCAAAGCATGGGCGCTGGTGGCCCAGCGTAACTCAGTCCGCAGGCAACGGATTAGCATCTTGGGCGAGGACATCACTACTAAATACAAATTACGACGCCGCTCGAGCACAATTACAAAAATAACAAATAAAAAAATAGAAAAAAATTAACAGCTAACCAATGCAGTTCCTATCAAATCGAGTTGAATAGAAATTACACAAATAAGATCCGCTATTTATTAAATCAAACACAAGTTAGTACAAAAGAAAAGGCAAATCAAATTAACAATAACAAACACTAGTGCGATCAAATCAAGTTAAATTCAAATTACGTAAATACAAATTACCACTCTTTAGTTCAAATACAAATTACAATACGAAAGATACATAACGAAGATACACATCAACAAAAAATGCCTTGCTCGGAAATCGACCCTTCGATAAGTAATACACCACAACTATCCGCAACGATAATTAACTGATTACGCAAAAATAACCATCTACCTACATGACGCAATCTCCCGCTTGCGCGCTAAACGGGCGCGGTTTTTTAAATTTACCCGCAAACAACAAAGCAAGCTAACAAAGAAAGGAATTTTATTATTACGTATATAATAAAAAAAAATATTTTTACGCATTACGGACGGGCGTGATTGTAGACACAAAATTAAACCAATCAACCCAACGCTCCCTGCCACCAAAATTATTTAATTTTTATCAAATACTATGGTCGGTGGATCGACCGGGAATCGATCCCAGCACCGCGTTCTGCTACCAAATGTTACGGCCGGCAGCTGCCTATCCCAGGAGTAGAATCCTTCGCGGCCCATAGACGAAGAAGCTACAGGCAGATGCTGGTCGGGCGTCCTCACGCCACGGGTTAAAAGTCTAATTACACTAAACAATCCGGGGGGAGCGTTACAATTATTGAACAGAGCTTACTTACCTCTATTCAAGGCGACTGGTCCCTCAGGATTCGGTCAGGTCTCGTGTGGATGTATTGTGCTAGAAAGTAAAGGTCAGTGATGTGTATTTGGGTGTGGCTGGTAGTGTTATTGACCTTATTTGACCGTTCCCCCTGCAGCAGTTCGGCCCTCAGCTCCTCTCCAAGCTAAGGTCGCCTTCCGCAGTCACTTTCTTCCTTTGTTACGATTGACTCGCGAAAATGAACACAGAACGTACGGGTCAAAGGTCACCGTTATTTCTAGAATATTAACTACCGCACTAGTAACTAATACAGTCGAATCCATTTATACAGATTCTGCGTTAAACCTAAAGTCCCGGGTAAACTCTCAACACGCGCTACCATTCCCAGTGGTATATTTACTATACGCGCCTAACATAAAATTAGATCTAAGAGCTCCCAAACAAAACGGACTGCCTTCTCTTTCGACGCGAAGAAGACATCTAATTTTTCGCTCTCGACTCCCACCTTTCAGTAAGCTCGGACGTTCAACACGCACGAACGTCATCCCGGATAGGCCGAGCCGAGCGCCATCTAACGTCGATGCCTGACACTAACGCTTTTGCGTGAACAACTACTATCATGAATTTTATCGCGTTGAATTTATTTTTATTATTCCCGACATCATCGTGGATTGAAATGTTTGACGTACCGATGTCAAAGTATACCCGGAATACCTTCAGCTTTTGAATATAAATTTTTGGTCTGATCTACGCAGATTGAGCTTACTTCTTGAATTCTTGCTGTAATATGATTGGGTTTGAATTTAATTTAATTAATTATAAGATACTACCAAGCAGGTGAACTAACAAATAATTGGGTACTACCACAATCTCTTTTGTAATAAGGCTGTATTTTTTGTATATATAATAGCCTTAGTTATAAGTCTTGGTAAGAATTGGTGTTGTTTAGCAATTCGCAATGATTTGTGGTCCATCAAGTTTGATATAAATAATGGTAGTGCCGTTTAGGATAGATTATATAGGCTTTATAATCCATCGGTATACGGTAAAGCTGTATAGCTTATGTTTATACCGTAAAATATCAATTTAAATATTGCCAAATTATTATCAAATAAATAGAAAAACAAAAAAAAATAATTATATAAATGGATACAAGAAACTGCTCTAATACGTGCGGTGGCGAGAACTGAAGGTTCTATAATTGATAACGCATTCCATTTTAGCCACGAATAACAATGAATCTGTATTTTTAATGGGCCACAGCATCTACTTACGATTGAAAGTCAGTGTGATCGCTTTTCACTCTTTTTTTTAATTAAAAAAAAAATACATTGAATAAAACTACTTTTACGGATTCTATCGCGTTTAATTAATTATTTCTTATTGATTCCCGACGTTTCGGGTACTTTACAGCACCCATGAGTACGGGGGACTAAGTTGATTGACGTCCCGATGTCACAGTTAAGCCGGAGTACGTTCAGCTTTTTTAATAGTTAATTTTGGTCCAATCTACGCAGAATGAAATTACTGTGTCTTGAAGTCTTGCAGTGGTATGCTTGGGTTTAGTTTTAATTTTATTAATTACAGGATCAAAAGCAGGTTCAAACCCAGCCTCCCTCTCTATTGAAATTGGGATGTTTTTTTTTATTTCAATAGCCTCACGTATCATCCTTGGAAGGAATCGATGTTCGTTCGCAAGAATTTGTAGTTTATCAAATCTAATGTAATGGCGGAGGCCGTCTAGGATATAATCACAATCTGCAGACTTCCTGGAACGTTGGTGTTTCTCGTCAGCTGTGGTTTTTTACGCGAGTTTTGATAGATCGCATGAAAAAATAAGTTAATTAAACGCGATAGAATCTGTATTTAATGTGTAGTGTTCGCGTAAATATAAGAAATCATTATAAAAATATACACCTAATATTTTTGTTATATTTTCAGGTAAGCAACTACGTAGTGTCCGCCAGTGCAACTGAAGGTTTGTTAAAGAAATAATATAATAAAAATTGGAAATCAGCTTAAATCTTTTTTTATTTAATTCAATCGTAAACTGATAATTAATGATTATAGAAGGTGGGTACCACTATTATTGCTATATTTACCGTCAAGCCAAAGTATGTAAACCGATATTTTTCGGTCTAAAGGGTATTGAGCGCCTGTATAAATACAGGCGCTCAATACTCTCTTATCCGACATGATTCCGAAGATATCCCGGACGTCAGTCTGAGCGAGATTAGAATGTCTCTCCAACACCTTAAAAACGGCAAGGCCCCAGGCGAGGATGGAATTACAGCGGAGCTTCTGAAAGCGGGTGGAAGACCGGTACTTGAAGTGGACTATGAGAAAGCCTTTCATTCCGTCGAAATTTGGGCGGTGCTGCAGTCCCTTCAGCGGTGCCAAGTTGACTGTCGGTATATCGAAGTGTTGAAGTGCTTGTACAGTAGGGCTACGATGGCTATTCGAGTATAGAACCAGAGTACGAAACCTATCCAATTGCAGAGAGGTGTAAGACAGGGTGACGTCATATCCCCGAAACTCTTCACCGCTGCATTGGAAGACGTTTTCAAGCTTCTGGACTGGAAACGATACGGTACCAACTTCAATGGCGAGTTCATCACTCACCTTCGATTTGTCGACGATATAGTCCTTATGGCAGAACCGCTGGAGGAACTAAGCACTATGCTCAATGACCTCAATAGTGTTTCCCAACAAATAGGTCTTAAGATGAACATGGACAAAACAAAGATCATGTTTAATGTCCATGTCTCACCTATGCCGGTAGTTGTTGGGAACACTAAGCTCGAAGTTGTTGACGAGTATGTTTACCTGGGACAAATAGTCCGACTAGGTAAGTCCAACTTCGACCGAGAGGTCAATCGACGGATTCAACTCGGTTGGGCAGCGTTCGGGAAATTACGCCACATCTTCTCGTCAGGTATACCTCAAAACTTGAAAACGAGACTGTACACCCAGTGCGTGTTGCCAGTGGTAACATACGGAACTGAAACGTGGTCCTTCACTGCTGGCCGGATAAGGAAGCTCAAGGTCGCTCAGCGAGCTATGGAGAGGGCTATGCTCGGAGTTTTTCTGCGTGATAAACTCAGAAATGAGGATATCCGCAGTAGAACCAGAGTGACCGACATAGCCCAACGGATTAGTAAGATGAAGTCGCAGTAGGCCGGCCATATAGCTCGAAGAACAGATAACCTATGGGGAAGAAAGGTTCTCGAGTAGCAGCCTCGTACTAGTAGGCGAAGTTTAGGGCGACTTCCCACTAGATGGAGTGACGACCTGGTAAGATATGCAGGAAGTCGATGGATGCAGGTGGCTCAGGACCGTGCTTTGTGCCGTTCTTTGGGGGAGGCCTATGTTCAGCAGTGGACTTGTGAAGGGCTGTAATGATGATGATGATGATGTTGATCCCAAATAATAAAGTAAGCAATTTTTTAAAGCTACTGAGTGAATTGAAATGTAAATTTGTCTTAAATGAGCCAACCCGAACTAAATGCAAGTCTTCCACATGTATTGATAATTTCATCTTAAATGACAATGATGATTTTCAGTACCACAGAGGTAAAGTACTAGACGTAAAGTTATCAGATCATAATGTCATAGAATTAAAGTATAAATTGAATTCCAAGTATCCTAAACCAAAGGAGAAGACTGAGGTCAGATCTCAAATAATATCTCAGGAAAATATAAAATATTTTCATTATTTGTTCTGTAAAGACTTTGAATATGTAAGAAATGATATAAACTTGAAACTTGACGCAAATGAGATAAAGAACATTCTGATACACCATATAAACTATTGTTACTAGAATGCATTTCCATTAAAACATTTAAACCCAGAAGAAACAAGCATAAACTAACAACCACTTTTTAAACGTGGTAGAGCCATGTTACAGCTATATTTCTGGTATAGTTGTAACACGAATGGGTCGGCTCGACCGGGGAAGGACCACGCTCTCACAGAATACCAGCGTAAAACCGCGCGTAGAACTGGAGACCCTTTTTACTTGAAACGAGGCATTTCATCTTAGTGCTCACGGGTGACAACGCATCTTCATTTTGATTCGTAATCAAGAATAAACGTAGATGTCCATGGGCAACAGCAACCACTTACCATCAGGTGGACTGTGTGCTCGTTTGTCACCCTTATCCTATAAAAAAAACCAAAGGTATTTTGATATCTAGAAATAATCTTCAAAAACTCGAAATATTACATAACTTGTATCCAGATAAAATTAGAAAATTCAAACTAAATAATTATAGGAAAATATATAGAAAAGTACTTCAAACAGCTCAAAAACTTAGGAACGCATCATGAATTAAAAATTCCACGAATAATATTAAAGCTACTTGGACAATTATTAAAGAAAAAAAAATGAAATAAAAATATATATATCTTCAATTAAAATCAAAATCTAGATGCGTTGTCACCCCTAAGGAGTAAAATGGAATGCCTCGTTTTCAGTAAAAAGAACATTCAGTTCTCTATACTCACCATACGAAACACAGCAGCATTACGCTGTTATTTTACGTTAGTATTCATGAATGTTAATAATTAGGAGACACACACAGTGATGTTAATTTTTCAATCTTACTTTGAATAAAATAAGTGAACACAAAGTCTCACTGAAACTGTGGAGCAGACACATTCAGCTTAATTACGCGCATAAAATAATGGAAGTTTTGTGACCTTAATTTTTCATCTACTTTAATGCTTCCATAAACTCGACACTCATTTAATGGCGTGAGATAACCGAAGCCATTTATTTATACGTGGTAGAGCCACGCTGAAGCTATATTATAGTTGTAGCACGAATGGGTCGGCTCAACCAAGGCCACGCTCTCAAAAAGTACCAGCGTAAAATAGCAGATCAATTCTGCTGTGCTTTGTATGGTGAGTGTGTGTACCGAAGACCCTTTTAAAAGGATGTGAGGCATTCTATTTAAGTCCTCAGGGGTGACAACGCATATGCATTTTGAATCTTAATTGAGGATAGATGTAGATGTGCATGGGCCACAGAATCCACTTACCATCAAGTGGACTGTGTGAAAGTTTGTCACCCTTATCCTATATAAAAAAGCCAATAGTATTAGAGCAAATTTAATAAGGTGGACACCACTAACACACTCACTACGCAGTGACGCATGACGTAGTACCATGTAGTGAGTCTCCGACACGAGAACATGCTGCTTGCGCCAGTGCTACGAACGCTTTCACCAGTGGGCATTAGTTTAAAGTGCGCGCAGATCAAAATAAAATATTATTACGCTTCTAATATTTTATTTTGTCCAACAATCATATCGTGCAGCAGTGCATGAAACTAGAGCAATTTAACTTCGTAACATTTTCATTCTACTCTAATCCTAACCACAAACTTTTGCAAATACGATGTGTGCGGTTCTTTCACTGTAGTTTTGGCTTGTATCTCGCTGACAGTTCACTACAGCCACAAAACTTTATTGCGAAACTAAATTGAGACATCTCGAACTGGTCAATACTTTATAGTTAACAGTTACTATATACCTCACAAACACTGTAGCAAAAATGTAATAACTGGCAGATTACTAGGCACAGTTTTCAAATGTGAACGACCAATTTTTACTTATTTATGCTTAAGTTTAATAAGTCATTAGCTGCGCACTAAGATCTCATACGCTTAAAATACTATTCTTAGTATATAACGCGTGTAAAAGAACGTATAGCTGATATAAAACACCAACGCACGGGGAAGTCCGCAATCTGTGATGATATCCTAGATGGCCCTCGCCATTACATCAAATTTGATAGACCATTAGTCCTTGCAAAAGAAAATCGATTCCTATTAAGTGTGGGGTTATCTAAATTAAAAACATCCTAACTTCTATAAAGAATAGAAACTAAAACCCAAACATACCACTGCAATATTTCAAGATACAGTAAGCTCATTCTGCGTAGATCGAACCAAGATTAATAGTTAAAAGCAGAAGATACTCCGGGTTAACTTTGACATCGGGACGTCTTACACCTCAGTCCCCCTCGTGACCATGGGTGCTGCAAAGCACCCGAATCGTCGGGAATTAAAATTAAGTAAAATTATTCGTAAGAATAGTTTTATTCAATAATTATGGTATAAAGTAATGGTAAAGTGACATATTTAATTCTATATACGTCCCTCTGTTGGGAACAAGCCTCCCCCCATACCTAAGAAAATTTAGAAGAAAAGAAATATTCGACACGATGCCCCAATGTGTTTTGGAATTTTTGAGAAATATTTATTTCTGTAAATTTTCAGAAATTCAGGTTTCCTCACGATATTTTCCCCCATAAAGATCATGGTAAATCGGCGCTTAAAATTGCTTCTAACAATTTCATTGGTGCCAATGGAGATGTTTGTCTTTGTGCAAATTATGTATTTAATTTTAAATAAATTTTTTAAACAAAAACTAATAAAACGTAGGTAAAGAGACCACTTTTCCTGCGATGTAAAGTTAGCGGTAACACCAAAGCAGTCGTTTAAATGATGATACTACGAGTACAGTGATTTGTATCTTTTTTGGTAAACAATTCAAAAGTTTTACGGTTTGTAGGATAATGTGCTGTTTATAAACCAACATGCTACACGTGATGTATAGTTTTTTTTTTATAAAAGAGGGGGCAAACGAGTATGCGGCTCACCTAATGGCGAGTGTCGATCGCCGCCCATTAACAACTGCAGCATCAGAGGAATTGCAGGTATCTTTTGAAAAGGAATAAGCTCGTTTCTTGGAAGTCGAATCAGTCCGGATAAACTACCGATGGTAAATGATACCACATTGAAGTCATAAAAAAGTATTAAAAATAATAGCAAGATTAGGTGCAATTAAATCTATTATGGATGCATTAACTGTAACGGATATCCCACACAAATCTGCGGTTTTCTTTACATCAATGGTTTTGAAGTATTTAACAATATCTTGCGGTAATACTTTTTCAAATCTAAATTCTTTTAAACAGGTATTAACATTCTCTTTGAGAAATGACTCGGCGACAGTTGGAGAAGTATTCAATGGCTCTGTTGTCAAGATAGGAACATCAGTGAAATATTTCTCAAATACTGCTGCAACTTCTTATTTTTTTTTATAGGAGAGGGGACAAACGAGCTTGCGGCTCACCTGATGGTAAGTGCTACCGCCGCCCATGAACAACTGCAACACTAGGGAGGGAATTGCAGATGCGTTGCCGGCCTTTTAAAAAGGAGTACGCTCTTTTCTTGAAGGTCCCTAAGTCGTATCGGTCCGGAAAAATCCACAAGGAAATCGTGCGAGGAAGAAAACATCTTCTAAATCGCACAGTGGTGGACCGCCAATCATCCAGATGGTGTGGATGGTACCGAGAGTTCTGCCGCGATGTGCGTTCGTGAAATTTGGTGATGGGATTAATCCGAATAATTCCTCAGAGCACTCCCCATGGTAGATGCGAAAGAAAACGCAAAGAGATGCAACATCTCTTCGCAGCGCCAATGAGTCGAGCCGATCGGAAAGGACTGGGTCGTCGACGATTCGAGCCGCTCTGCGCTGGATGCGGTCAAGTGGAAGGAGCTGTCACTGGGAAGCCCCTGCCCAGAGATGGGAACATTCCCTCCACCATCCCATGGTCCTTCCCGCCTTGCGGCATACGGACCGAATCACGGCAGATGCACACGGTACTTGCTCGTGGCTCTTTCCCACGTGCGCTTACTTGACTCCCTTTAAATCTCTCTGTTCCGTCCCTTTTCTCTACATTTCACTTCTCCCCCTTCTGGGGCGTGACTCCACAGCGACGACACTTCGCGTTCGCAGCTATCTGGTCGTATTTTCAGTCCTCATACTGTTTCCTTTTGTGATGCCATGCATGCGCAAATCTCTAAACTAAAACTAAACTCCTTAAAGTTGGATTCGCAGCACACTAGGTTCCGGAAGTATACTGGTCCTATTTCTGTTCTTTGTAGGCTGTCCAATAATGCGTTCCTCTCTTCAATATACAGATCGCAATTCCAGAGAGCATGGTCACGACTCTCCAGTGCTGAGCCGCAGGGGCATAAGCCAGAGTTCCTAAGGTTGAATTTTAGGAGACGCTCGTTGAAACACCCGTGACCAACAAGAATCTGCGATACTGCATAATCGGGCTCGACCCACCTGAAGATTAGATGCTCTGCGATGTCCGGGAAAAACTTGTACAGATCTCTGCCATCTTGGCTTGAATCCCACCGGTCCTGCCAAATGGCAACGACAGCAGCCATCATCTCCCTCTTCTTCATCCTGCGCTCCTTGTCAACCAAACCCGTCCCCTCCTCGTCGACTCGTCCCGCACGAAAAACTTCCAGGTCGGCAGGCAATACGCCCGCCAACACCGGTAGCGCTGCGCTGCTAGCCGTCCTGTAAGCCTTCGTGAGAAGAATCAAAGCTGGTCTTTGCGTCCTCATCAGTATGCTTCTGATAACATAAAGGGACGAGCGTTGGTACCATACGGCAGCAGCATATGTTAACGTTGCCACATAGGTCCCTGAATACAGGACTCTAAGGGCGTGAAATCTTATGCCCCAGGTCGATGAAGACAGTCGCGACATCTTCCCGAAGCAAGCAGCGGCCTTCTCGCCGATATATAATTCATGCTGCACATAGGACCTAGCCTCGTCCAAAATTATTCCTAGGTCTCTTGCCTGTGAAACACTCGTGATCGTTGCACCGTCCATATTTATAATTGGTCCACGTTTAAACTTGCCCTTATAGGTCATCGTTTGTGACTTCCCGGTAGAAAACCCTAGTCTGTTGCGAATACCCCACTCGGACACGGCAGCAATCGTAGCTGCCGCTTTGCGCTCTATTGCGGAACGAGACGATGCTTCGACCACGATCGTCACATCGTCGGCGTAAGCAACGAAGTGTACTGCTTCGGGTTTTGGCAGCTTCAGAAGGTCATCGAGTAGGAGGTTCCATAGGGTTGGTCCCAGCACCGATCCCTGAGGACAGCCCATCGTGGAGACCTTCCACACTACCCGGTTTCCAGCAAACAGTCCCACACGGCGATTTATAAAGTAACTCGTTAAAATACGGTAAATGTTAGGTGGAACGCCACATTGCTTTGCCTTGAGTAGGACCATTGGCCACCTATCGGGCGGTAGGCTTTAGGGTCAGTGAGCTGGCTGTCGCCACCCTTTGGCAGAACAACGAGTTTGCCCATCTTCCACAGATCCGGAAAAACGCCCTCGACTATGCACGCCCTAAACATGTGCCAGAGATGGGAACAGTATTCCATGTGAGGCCGAACCTGCGCCTTGTAAAGTTGCAGGCGGTGTGCTGGCATGAAATACTGTCCCGCTCTGCTGAGCACGCCAAGCTTTTTAAAGGCCAATTTGACCTTGTTTTCCAAGTGACCACGAAACTGCACGTCACTCGATATGTCGACGCCGAGGATTCCGATACTGGCTGAGGCAACCAGGGGAGTGCCTTGAAACTGAGGAAATACGACAAAGGGGTTCTTTTTAGCGGTAAACGCGCAAACTTGTGTCTTCTGAGGATTAAACTGGACTAGATTTAGTCGCCCCCAGTTCGAGACTTTGTCTAGCAAAGACTCGACTTCAGACACAAGTTTGTTCCGGTACTCGGCGACGTTTTCCCGAGAAATATTAGCACGGCCGGTGTATAGAGCATCACCAGTGCTGTCATCCGCATAGCAATGAATGTTACCAGTTAGCAACATATCATTGATATGCAGAAGAAACAGCGTTGGTGATAGCACACAGCCTTGTGGAACACCAGCGTTAATAGGCTTGTAGTCAGAACATGCACCGTCTACAACGACCTTGATGCTCCGATCTGCAAGGAAGCTGGTGATCCAATTGCACAGTTTCTCGGAAAGCCCATAGAAGGGAGCTTCGAAAGAAGCGCTTTGTGCCAAACCCGATCGAAGGCCTTCGCAATGTCCAGACTAACGGCCAACGCCTCCCCATTGGACTCTACTGCCTCCGCCCATCTATGGGTCAGGTAGACCAGAAGATCACCAGCTGATCGACTCCGACGAAAACCGTATTGGCGGTCACTAATCAGCTGGTGATCCTCAAGGTACCGGATGAGCTGGCAGTTGATAATGAATTCCATTATTTTGGAGAACAAGAAGGTGATCGCGATAGGCCTATAGTTGGACGGGTCTGAGCGGTCGCCTTTTTTAGGGATCGGGTGGACAAAAGCTGTCTTCCATGAATTCGGGACTACGACTTGGGAGTAGGAGTACCGGAAAAGACGCGTTAGGACCGGTGCCAACTCCGGAGTACACGTCCTCAGCACAATTGGGGGGATTCCGTCAGGCCCACTCGACTTCTGGATGTCCAGGGAGAGAATTGCTTTGCGAACCGAGCGCTGTGAGTGTTCTCACAGCGCTCGGTTCGCAATGTGCTGTTGCACATCCGGCATGGAGCACTCACACCGCGGGATGGTCGGCGGTGTTTCCCCCCCGTCATCAAGAGTCGAGTTGGACGCAAAAAGGGAGCCTAAAAGGTCGGCTTTGTCTTTTGCGTCATTGGCCAGTGAGTCGTCCTCCCTGTGCAGAGATGGTAGTGATGGCTTACAGAAATTCCCTTGGACAGCCTTGGCGAGAGACCAGAATGCACGGGTTCCCGAAGGAAGGCGAACTAGTTTCTCGCCAATTCTGCCTATGTGCTCTGACTTTGCCTTGGCAATAACTCTTTTGAAGGACCTGGAGGTGAAGTTATACTTCTTTTTATGTATGCTGGTGTTTACATCCCGAGTCGCCAAAGCCGCAGCCCAGGCTTGATAACACTCCTGCTTACTTTGTAATGCAGTTTTACAGGAGCGACCAAACCAAGGCTGAGATCTGCCTCCGATGGGTACCACAGATGATGGAATAAATAGTTCCATTCCCTGTAGCACCACATCAGTGACAGAGTCTCCCTTCCTATGGGCTTCCCGAGAAATTGTGCAATTGGATCACCAGCTTCCTTGCAGATCGGAGCATCAAGGTCGTTGTAGACGGTGCATGTTCTGACTACAAGCCTATTAACGCTGGTGTTCCACAAGGCTGTGTGCTATCACCAACGCTGTTTCTTCTGCATATCAATGATATGTTGCTAACTGGTAACATTCATTGCTATGCGGATGACAGCACTGGTGATGCTCTATACACCGGACGTGCTAATATTTCTCGGGAAAACGTCTCCGAGTACCGGAACAAACTTGTGTCTGAAGCCGAGTCTTTGCTGGACAAAGTCTCGAACTGGGGGCGACTAAATCGAGTCCAGTTTAATCCTCAGAAGACACAAGTTTGCGCGTTTACCGCTAAAAAGAACCCCTTTGTCGTATCTCCTCAGTTTCAAGGCACTCCCCTGGTTGCCTCAGTCAGTATCGGAATCCTCGGCGTCGACATATCGAGTGACGTGCAGTTTCGTGGTCACTTGCAAGAGGAGGCCAAATTGGCCTCTAAAAAGCTTGGCGTGCTGAGCAGAGCGGGATAGTATTTCATGCCGGCACACCGCCTGCAACTTTACAAGGCGCAGGTTCAGCCTCACATGGAATACTGTTCCCATCTCTGGGCAGGGGCTCCCCAGTGCCAGCTCCTTCCACTTGACCGCATCCAGCGCAGAGCGGCTCGAATCGTCGACGACCGAGTCCTTTCCGATCGGCTCGACTCATTGGCGCTGCGAAGAGATGTTGCATCTCTTTGCATTTTCTTTCGCATCTACCATGGGGAGTGCTCTGAGGAATTGTTCGGATTAATCCCAGCCGCCAAATTTCACGAACGCACATCGCGGTAGAACTCTCGATACCATCCACACCATCTGGATGATTGGCGGTTCACCACTGTGCGATTTCGAAGATGTTTTCTTCCTCGCACGACTTCCTTGTGGAATCGATTACCATCAGTGATTTTTCCGGACCGATACGACTTAGGGACCTTCAAGAAAAGAGCGTACTCCTTTTTAAAAGGCCGGCAACGCATCTGCAATTCCCTCTCTGGTGTTGCAGTTGTTCATGGGCGGCGGTAGTCACTTACCATCAGGTGAGCCGCATGCTCGTTTGCCCCCTCTCCTATAAAAAAAAAGACCTCGGGGAAGAACCTGCAAATCCTTTGCATTTATACCCTGAGGTATTTCATTTATAATTACAACATAAAATCAAATGAAATGTCAAAGGTAAAAAACTGTTTTAAAATGTCACTATCAATGAGCAGCAGAGTATGAGCTTTTTTGACACAACATTGCCTTCAAAATATTGATCTATACTGTATTAGGTCTTCTTAACTATATTTGCTTAACAAGTTTTTAGTTTTTAATGTTCGTAAGTCCATCCGTCCGTTCGCGGTTGTTTCAGAGACCCTAGGTGCTATAAAGCTGTAATTTTGTATAGAAATAGATATTTATCACGCCTACAAAGTTGTGAAACATATTTTTTAAAACTTTGTTATTTTCAGTACCTCTCATATAATTAATATTTTTACTTGTCTATTCCATCGTATAGGGTATCGTCAGATAGGTATTTTAAAAATATTGGGCATATGGAGCAACAATTCTCGAGAAAGGTGTCCGTTTACAAAATATTTATTTTAAAGTGGTATTATTTATATATTAGATATATTTATATATTATTTATATATTATATATATTAGAGTCATGTGTCCCCACCCCCTACCACCTAATCCGCTGTTTTCAAAAATGTAAAAAAGTATGTAAAAAGTTAGTTTATAAAATGAAGTTAAAAGAAAAATTATTATAGCTAAGTAGGCCTTAAAAGTTATCGAGTAATAGTCAACCAACTTAAAAAATATCTTAACAATTCCCTAGAATGACCTAAAACTAGCTGCAATATAACTTTTTAATGTTATTATAAACTGCAAAAAATATTTTTTTTGAAGATAACGACATAACTACTATAGCTTTATGTTTTTCTTTGCGGGTCAGGCAGAGAGGAGAGATCGTCAAAAAACCGATCCTAATTTTAATCCACTTTCATGAAATAAAACTGTTTTTTACGGATTTTATCGCGTTTATTTTATTATTTTTATTCCCGACGTTTCGAGTGCTTTACATCAACCCATGGTCACGGGGGGGACTGAGATGTTTGACGTCCCGATGTCACAGTTAGCCCGGCTACCTTCAGTTTTTTAATATTAATTTTTGATTCGATTTACGCAGAATGAACTTACAGTATCCTGAAGTCTTGCAGTGTTATGCTTGGGTTTGGATTTAATTTTGTTAATTATAGGATCCCAAGCAGATGGCAGCATCCATCTATCTTCTCTATTGAAATTAGGATGTTTTTTAATTTCAATAGCCTCGCGTATCATCCTTGGTAGGAATCGGTGTTCTTTTGCAAGGATTTGTTGTCTATCAAATCTGATGTAATGGCGGGGACGATCTTGAACATGTTCACAGACTGCAGACTTCCCAGAGCGTCGGTGCTTCACGTCAGCTATATAAATAATAAAAATAAAATAAACGCGATAAAATCCGTAAAAAACAGTTTTATTCAATGTGTAGTGTTCGCGTAAATATAAGAAACCACTTTCATTAATTTTTTATTAAGTACCTAGTTATTTTAGGTCTACAGTTTCATTCGTGGGGACTTTTGGTTTACGCGGGTGACCCTCAGCCCTCAGGGTAGTTTAGTTCAGGGGTGGTTTAGGGAGAGTTTCATTACAGCCATGTATATCTTAGGGTCGCACTGACGGGAACTAATAGATGCATAGGGAACTATGACCATTTTTGTACAAACTTCACATGTGAATAATTTGTTCTAGATTGTATTATTCTCGAAATATTCTTTTTATATATTTTGTAATCACCACTCCCTTTAAGTCTGCTTGGAAAATATGTCCTTCAGTTACAATAGTCTTATTAAGGCCTATTTTTAGTCATTGTAGCGGTCAAACCGCGAACGCATATTCTCATAGTTTCAAGAGTGCCCCTTTTTAGTTCACATATTGTGACGGGCAACTACGGAACCCTACATTGTGTGTGGCTCGACACGTACTTGGCTAGTTTTTATTTTTGTAATTATTGGTTAATAAGTTAAATTAAATGCTATATAATCCATAATATTTAGTACTGTTTACTGTGTTATAGGTTGACTAGCTGTTCTCCGCGACTTCGCCCGCGTGTTATGTAGGGTTTTAATTATGTTGCGCGGAACCCTAATTACTTTTCTAAAATATAAGTAGCTTAAGTTACTCCTTATAACATCAGCTATTTGCCAGTGAAAAGCCCGTCAAAATTGGTCCAGCCGTTTCGGAGATTAGCCGGAACAAACAGACAGACAGACAGACAGACAGAATTTTTTTTAAAAAATTGTGTTTTTGTTATAAGTACCGTATATACTTTCATATGCATTTATTAAAAAGCTGGTATTTTGACATTACAAACAGACACTTCAATTTTATTTATTTGTATAGATGTATAGATAACAAGAAATTGTTATATACATCTTGTAAATAAACGTTAATTTTTAGCTATAAAACGACAAAGAACGAAAGTTACTTTAATGAGAAGACGCTGAAACTTTCTAAGAAGTTTTGTAATAAAGCAAAAGGCGCTATTTGAAACAAACGAAGGAATACCTCTAAAAGAACTCGCTTTATTTCTCCATTAAGAAAAGAAGTTTTTTTTTTTATTGAAGTGAAGGTGACAAACGAGCATACGGCCTATCTAACTTCGATTAAGGACCAAAATGTAGATCACACTTGTGGACTAAGATTTTGAAAGGATAAAGGTCTGGCTTAAAGCAGTTACTGGGTTTTTGTCAAAAAACTATCCTCCTATGATGCAATTAATGAGAATAACTATGATTAGAAGTGGCCTTTTAATAGGCTGTAACAGTAATTGTAACGGTAACGGTAACCTCTAAAATATTTTTCCCATTTTTGTTAACGCAAACAAAATGAACTAAATGTGCTTTGCAAGTCAAGGACTAAGTGTTCGCTGCAAATATATAGTGTGCAATAACAATTTCGGTATCACTACAGTTTCAATCTCCGCTAGTACCAATGAAATTAAATACTTTAAATTGAATTATATACGTTGTAGAGCCATGCTGCAGCTATATTAGTAGTATAGTTGTAGCACAAATACGTAGCTCTCAAAGAATATCAGCGTAAAATAGTAGCTTAACACTGCTGTGTTTCGTATGGTGAGTGTAGAGAACCGGAGACTCTTTTTACTGGAAGGGGAATTCCATCTTAGTCCTCACGGGTGACACCGCATCTTCATTTTGATTCGCAAACGAGGATAAATGTAGGTGTCTATGAGCCACAGCAACCACTTAGCATCAGGTGGACTGTGTGCTCGTTTGTCACCCTATCCTATAAATAAAGTTACTTTGAAGATCACCTCCCGACCTCCCTCAATTGCGTGCACTATCCCCGTCACCACTACTCTCAACTCCACTACCCTAGGAATGATACACCAACGTTGATAATACGATAGGTGTTTCGCCTCTAAACGATGCATAGACTCTACGGTGGCTAACCGCTAAGTCTTAGCAAGCAGACTCTGTTTCACCCGCTGATGCATCTGTGCACGCAATTAACAGAAAGCAGGAGGTGCTCTTCAAACTAAATAAGACACATAATTTTATGTTACTACACGGATCTTAGTCAATTATAACATCTTTAATATAATAGATTTCCGCAAAGTAACGCCTGATTCTATTAACTATCAATGACATTGTTAATTGGAATTTGTAGTACTAAATTATCACGTGCTCTGCATTAAAGGATCCTTTTGCAAATAAACCTTCTAAGGAATAAAATATTTTAAAGAAATATGTAGGTTTGACTTACTGCTCGTAAATCTATTCAGATATTAGAAGAGGGCTGTTTCCAGAGTTGAAACGTTTAAAAGCCCTTAAGTGTAAAGTGATGTACACATAGGTAAAAAGTACAGCTTTGTTCTCACTAAATCGCGATATTTTATTAAATTATAATGCTTCATCGTTCTATATTAGTGACTGAAACTTATGGAACACAGGTAGTATCACTTATAGGATTCACAACTCTTACTTTTTGGTGACAATTTAGAAATGTAAAATCCCCTCTTTTCGTTTTCTTTGTCTCTCCGCAGTCCCAAACAATCCATAGAATCTGCTTTCGATATTTTATTCTCCATCCATAAAGAAATGACTGTTAGGCGGTACGAAGTTCGCCGGGTCAGCCAGTTAGAGATATATTTGTTATAAATACTACGCTTGGAACTCGGGTAAATGTATTTTAGGTTACTGGTAGTCATTAGGAAGATGCTTCTACCCATCTTCTGGTTTGTTTCACTCTGCCGCCTCTTCACGTGTCCAAGGATTTCATGATTGAAACAAACTTGTTGAGAACTTTTTAATATCAAGAGGGATTTTGTTCCAAAGTATAATGGCCGTATGGGGGGAAGAATGATATAGTTCAATGATGTTTATATTTGTCAATGATGTTAAGTAAGTTTTTTTTTTCGAATGAATGGCACAATACATAATATTTATATTTAATGAGGCCTACCCTTTATCACAGTATCCTTATTTTTTTACAAAGCAGCGTTAATTTAAATTCCATCTAGTAGAAATTGAACCTCAAGATGGTTAATCGCAATGTATTAGCGTTACAAGAGCCTATTCAATCTTGCCTTGAGGATATCCATAAATACTCATGTATTACATTTTAATATTTTGAGAATATATTATGTATATGGATAATAATAACCCCTAGAAATACGTACGTACGCGTTGGCCGCTCCCCGGGCAGAACAACTTGCCCGACGGGAGATCTCCCCTTTACCTTCCACCCGCCATAGTGGTGACCCGCCACAGTGGTGACCATCCGACGTGATATGAACACGCAACCAATAATCTTCGGAAACTTCAACTTCAAACCTACGTCATCATCCTCAGGTACCCCATTCATTCGCTCCCTAGCAGATATTGTCTGCAGTCTTCACATTCTGCAAGCCATTTAGCTTTACAAAGGTTCATCGCAGCACTGAAATAATAATGCTTCCTGTTCCTTCAAGCTAACTCTCTGCGTTACAGTGTTCGGCACGGCTCTGAGCCTTACTGCTCGCCTCTCCTTTACGGCACTCTCGCAGATTACTTGCCTTCTTCTCGACTCACCGCAGACTTACAAGGCAATTCCATGGCACTTGCAAATTCGTCGACATCTAGACTGCACTATCGACTTCCGGTCTGAGCAAGGAGGTGATGTGGCGGCGGCAAGCGAAACACATCGAAGCCTAAATCGCACTTACAAAGTTCCGAAGTTAAAGCAGCATATATAAAATAGCTCCGAACTACCACTCGGAGCGTTGGCCGCTCCCCGGGCAGAACACCTTGCCCGGCGGGAGATCTACCCCTTTTCCTTCCACCCGCCACACATAGTTAATTATGCAACATAATTCATGATTATAAACTGTTGTTTTCTTTAAAGTTCCCCTGTGTTTCTTACTAGTTTTTCCCATTACCAAGGCATTTTAACTAGTGGTAAATTTAACATAAGTATCGTGAATAAAAAAATTAATAAAAAATATTCGATAATAATCAAGCTCAGTCTTAAAGATTGTTGTAAGATAAATATTATAATATACTTTAATGGTTAAAATAAATAAATAAATGTGTACTATACATTTAGTCACCTAATGCGATAATGTAGAAAACTGTTTCTTACAAACTATAATTACACAGCTATTATATTGATCATATGTACTTAAATCTGTAACAACCACCATATCTATGTCATAGTAGGACCATAACTATACACACTATTTATAAAATATAAAAGTGCATTATTTATCAATAAGACTTGATAATACTTATCTATTATATTGACTTGAGTATACGTATACCTGCAACCAACTTTATACATTCATTCCTATGAACTAAGATGCAATGCATCGCAGTCTTTAATTACACTGGCTCTTATCTATTATACTGTACTAATGGAATGGAATGCTTTATATTTTACTTCTTTAGTAAGTAGTAGTAGTAGTAGTCCGTCTTTTTAAATTAAAGCATAAGAACACCTATTCTTATACTCCTGTTTAATGAAAAAACAGCTTAAGTGCTGGTGCTGTACGTAGATGTATGCTTAAAGCAAAACTTGCGATTCATAGGTACACAATTCAGATTCATTTAAAATGTCAATAAACAATAAATTTCAGAATATTGTTTAATGTTTTAAAATATATTTCTCAAGGCAGGAGATCCTCGTGTAACAGAAATTAACATTATAATGTAGCAAGATTGCCGCCGCGACTTAACTTTGTTAGTGAAATTCCCTCTGACGAAATTAGAATTAATAATTTCAAATTAATAGTGCGAACGCCAAGAAACTTTTGTACATTATTAAACTTTTTACAAGAATTATTATTTATTTTCTATAAATATATAATTTATTAAAATAAAGCGTTCCGGAACAAAAGCAAAAAGTTTCTTGTTGCTTAGGTTATATATATATATATATATATATATATATATATTATATAACATAAGCGATGCTCTTTAATTTGTCAAATAAAACTTGTATGATTACACCTTTATTTTAATCAGGCAGTAGAGAAATATGAACATTTTATTATATTTATTAACATTAAAATTTTATGAATATAATCGTTCATTTGTATCTCTTTTATATTTAGTCAGTTTTTATAATTTATTTGATAATTAACTTTTATTTGACGAATAAAAAATTGGTGAGAAATAATAACTACAATTAAAACAACAAATAATTCGGTTTCACAAAATAAAGATCCACGATAAATGCGTCCGTAAATCTAGTGTCGCATATTTTATGGGCTGAGAAGAGCACCATGTTAATGTGTGTGTTTTCTGTGGTGTTAGAAATTCATTTGATTGTGTAGACCATGAAAATATTATATAATAAACTTAAATACTACGGCATTCGACACAACCTTGAAATAAAAGCGAGGGGAAAATGTTGCATTTAACGGTATAGTCTAAACATACCGTTAATTGCAATACAACAAGGACCACGCTCTGTCTGAATACCAGCATAATGCTGATGTGTTTCGGATGTTGAGTGTAGAGAAACGGAGACCCTGTTTACTTGAAATGAGGCATTCCGTCTTAGTCCTCAGAGGTAACAATACGTCTGTTTTTGGATTCTTAATCGAGGATTTAGCTATGGGCCATCAGGAGGACTGTATGTTCGTTTGTCACACTTATTCTATAAAAGAAAAAACTTCATTTGCATGTTTGATAAAAATGGGTGTCGCTCAGGGATCGATACTTGGTCCTTGTTTGTTCTTGGTCTACATAATGGATGTTTCTTGTATGTCAATCGAGAGAGAGAGAGCAGCGCTATAGGCGGCAACCACTAAAGTCAAATGTTATTTTTAATTGATCGTACAAAGACGGAGGTGTACTACATATTCTGCCTACAAAAAATTTGATACGCTTTAATGATTGTTGATGATAACTCTTTGTTATTCAAAATTCAAAGAAATATCTTTGCACTGAAATGGCCAAACCAAGTAATAAATATTGTTTTCAAGTAGTTTACAGCTAACAATTTGCTTTTAAATACAGAAAAAAAATGTTCCCAGTTTATACAGTTTCATTCGCTGCAGATCGCTGTAATCAATTTCATCATCATCATCATTACAGCCTTTCACAAGTCCACTGCTGAACAAAGGCCTCCCCCAAGGAATGCCACAAAGCACGGTCCTGAGCCACCTGCATCAATTGACTTCCTGCATGTCTTACCAGGTCGTCACTCCATCTCGTGGGGGGACGCCCTACACTTCGCCTACCGGTACGAGGCTGCCACTCAGGAACCTTTCTTCCACATCGGTTGTCGGTTCTTCGAGCTATATGGCCAGCCCACTGCCACTTCAGCTTACTAATCCGTTAGGCAATGTCGGTTACTCTGGTTCTGCTGCGGATATCCTAATTTCGAAGTTTATCACACAGAGAAACTCCAAGCATAGCCCTCTCCATAGCTCACTGAGCGACCTTGAGCTTCCTCATACGGCCAGCAGTCAAGGACCACGTCTCAGATCCGTAAGTCATCACTAGCAACACGCACTGGTTGTACAATTTCGTTTTAAGGTTTTGAGGTATGTCTGACGAGAAGATGTGTCGTAGTTTCCCGAACGCTGCCCAACCGAGTTGAATCCGTCGATTGACCTCTCGGTCGAAATAGGAC
Organism: Parnassius glacialis; assembly: GCA_033319125.1. Taxonomy (NCBI): domain Eukaryota; kingdom Metazoa; phylum Arthropoda; class Insecta; order Lepidoptera; family Papilionidae; genus Parnassius; species Parnassius glacialis. Next base: position 32,273,603 of record JAVANC010000008.1, on the reverse strand, counting down.
TTACCTAGTTGGACTATTTGTCCCAGGTAAACATACTCGTCAACAACTTCGAGCTTAGTGCTCCTAACAACTACCGGCATAGGTGTGACATGGACATTAAACATAATCTTTATTTTGTCCATATTCATCTTAAGACCTATCCGTTGGTAGACACTATTGAGGTTATTGAGCATAGTGCTTAGGTCTTCCAGCGATTCTGCCATAGGGCTATATCGTCGGCAAATCGAAGGTGAGTGATATACTCGCCATTGATGTTGATACCGTATCCTTTCCAGTCCAGAAGCTTAAAAACGTCTTCCAATGCAGTGGTGAAGAGTTTCGGGGATATAACGTCACACTGTCTTACACCTCTCTGCAATTGGATAGGTTTCGTACTCTGGTTCTGTACTCGGATAGCCATCGCAGCCCTACTGTACAAGCACTTCAGCATTTCGATATACCGACAGTCAACTTGGCACCGCTAAAGGGACTGCAGCACCGCCCAAATTTCGACAGAATCAAAGGCTTTCTCATAGTCCACATACGCCAGGCATAGTGGTAAATTGTACTCCTCGGACTTCTGTAGAACTTGCCGAAGGGTATGTATGTGGTCTATGGTGCTAAAGCCTTTTCGGAAACCGGCTTGTTCGGGAGGCTGGAAGTCGTCAAGTCTGCGCGCGAGACGATTCGTAATGACTCTCGAAAACAGCACGTGTCTATAGAACCTCTCAATCTCACTCAAAATCTCAGGTGCCCCGGAAACGATGTTGCCAAACTCGGTCTTCAGCTTTAACAGTTGGCTCTTTATGGCAGACAGATCTCTGGCAAACACTTTGAAGCCTTGGTTCCGCTCGATCGCTTCTTCAATACAAGCTGTATTGAAGTTAGGTAAGTCCCGCCACATGCATTTGGAGATTTATCTATTAAGTTGCCTGTATGCTGTCAAATATGTTGAAGAATGTAGCTTCATCTCCCGTCTAACAGCCATGAGATTAAGAGTGTGATCGGAGAGTTTTTGTGTTCTTCTGCGGCGGGTCTTGCAGAACTTAGCTCCGAACGCATGGACAGTTTCCACGAGCTTGTCATTCATATCGTCCACTTCATTGCAGTCATCTAGGCACTGAAAACGGTTTTGTAACTCGAGCTGAGAAAATATCTTAACAAAACCTAAATTTCCAAAGAAAAAAATTTTAGGACATGTGAAATCTGCCATCACGTTCTGAACACTATGATTGTTCCATAACCTTCTCAGAATATTAGAGAATACCTGTACCCAGAAGTGGGACGTATATTGGACTTTTTTAATACGAGCAATACTACTAACATAACTATTCCCTTTGACCAGTCCTTGTCCGCACCCTACTATTAGGCTACTATCGCTAAAGGATGGATTTTAGTAATATAAATGGAATTCATGTGAACGTAACAAACGTTTAAAAATGATAAATTTTTTCTTATCGGTATTTGTCTTACAAAAGTTATTGTCTGAAATAAAAATAATACAATATTCAAAACAAGATCTGAGTGAGGCCGAGCAAAACTGTCACATGCATTGAAAATAATGATAAGGATTGTAGGATCTGGGTTTTGCTCATGACATATTTAGAATAAAGATATCTTTTGTCTACAGAGCTAAACGTCTAGCTAAGCACTGTGCATTATTTAGATTTTGCCTAGGTGATAGGGTACTGAGTTGGTAAGTAGGTATACCAACCTCTCATTTATGTCGCCAATGAGAACGAAACTTTTTTTAAAAATTAAAAGAATATATCCACAGTTGAATTTTTCCCGTTAGTAATATATATATATATATATATAAACCTACACTGGCAACAATTATTTGTAGATCATACTAACACTTGTTCTTTGCGGTATTTGAACTAACGAATTCAAATTAATTAAAGTATAGTTCGACTGAATGACTACATTTAGTAGACTACGGTTAGTTCATGCCGTGGCTCAGCCACTTCGCTAGTGAGCCGTCAGGAGAGGTAGTAAGAGGGATAGTGTAACTATATGCTGTAATGTTCAATTTTAATACTCAGAGATGACAATACTTCTCTAGCCTTCTTTGTTTGAAACTAATTGCACTGAATGGGCTGCTGAATGGACTGATTGTCAAAATAAATAATAATAATATTCTATAAGTATTATTAAATAATAAACTATATTCCATAAAAATATTCTATTCTATTATATTCTATGTCCTGTCGTGTCCTGTACTGTCAAGTCCTGTCATGTCCTACTCTATTATGTCCTATTCTGTTCTGTCCTGCCCCATATTATGGTTGTAGCACGAATGGGTCGATTCGATTGGGGTAGAGCACTATCACAGAATACCAGCATAAAATAGCAGCTCAATGTTTCTGTGTTTCATATGGTAATTGTAGAGAATCGGATATCCTTTTTACTGGAAACGCAGCATTCCATCAAGCAGGGGTGACAACACATATGTATTTAGATTCTTAATTGAAGATAAATATAGATGTGTATGCGCCACAGCATCCATTTACCATGAGGTATAGAATAGAATAGAATAGAATAGAATAATTTTTTATTCAATATTGATTATTACATAATACTTATTGAAAGTCATTTTTTATTTACCACTGGTTCGGAAAATACCTCAGTCCTGGGAAGAACCAGCAAGAAAACCAGCGGGTCTTTTTTTTTAAACATAATTTCACTTAACAATAATTTTGTTTATACAATTTCTAAATGATATTTTCATAGAACCAGCATGGTGGCGATCACCCTATTCCCAGGGGTTATTTTCATTCATGTATTCCTTGATATTATAATAACCCTTCTTGTACAGTTTTTCTTTAATAAAACTTTTAAACTTGTTTATTGACAAACTTTGAATATGTTCTAGGATTTTGTTGTAAAAGCGTATACATTGCCCCATAAATGAATTACTGATTCTGTGGAGTCTAGTAACTGGCATTACAAGCTTATGTTTGTTCCTAGTATTTAAAGTATGCACATCCTTATTCTTATTAAAGCTATTTATGTTTTTATGCACATACATTACATTCTCATAAATATATTGCGATGCCAAAGTTAATATGTTTATTTCTTTAAATTTTTCTCTGAGGGACTCTTTACAATTTAGGTTATAAATCGCCCGTACGGCTCTCTTTTGCAAAACAAATATAGCTTCAATATCAGTCGCATTACCCCATAGCAAAATTCCATAAGACATTACGCTATGAAAGTAACTAAAATACACTAATCTAGCTGTCTCAGTTGTGGATTGTGTGTTTGTTTGTGACCCTTATTCTATGTGTGTGCAGTTAACACGCGGTAGAAGCAGAAACCTTCGTGGTAACACTGTAAACTGTATTCTATTTCATGATCTGGCAGGCTAAATCTTAGATGTATATTTTTGTCTCTATTTAGTGTCGCGTTTTCGTAACCTCGAGTTTTAAACCACAACGATTCTCATCATTTTAAAAACGATGTGTCAGCTGGTGTGTGCGGTGTTAAGATAGACGCGTGGGCATTGCGTGAGGTGCTGCGTGGCGCCACGGCGTGGGGACGAGGCGTGGGATGGGGTGTGCGGCGGTACGTCGATGAAGCTCTGCCACGCGCTGATGCCGCTCCTGTCCTGCCATGTCCTGTCCTGCCATGTCCTGTTCTGTCTTGTCCTGTTCTGTCCAGTCCTGTTCTGTCTTGTCCTGTTCTGTCCAGTCCTGTTCTGTTCAGTCCTATCTTGTTCTGTCCTGTTCTGTCACGTACCATCATGTCCTGCCCTGTCCTGTCCTGGCCTGCCTGTCCTGAGGAAAGGATAGGACAAGCTATTCTTTCTGTGTTCTGTTCTATCCGGTTCCGTTTTGTTCTCTTCTGTTATCAATTATAATTTATTCCAGTATGTTTTGTACTAGTTTGAAATAATTTATATAAATAACAAAATAATCCTTCAATACCCTAGAAGTAGTTATATCACTGAAAATAAAACCTAGTTTTATTAACGTATGTAAAATTTTGAAAGCCTTTTTAAAACGCAACAAAAACTTTTCAGAATACGCGAAACGTTCGCCCAAAAGAATATTTATCATTCCACTGTTACAAAAATTTGTATATGTGTATACAAACGTTCCTCTACCGTAGCAATTCAAGCGTTACAGAAATTAGCTCTATAAAGTTAGCAGTGAAAACTCAGCAGAGACCTAAAAATTGTATCTAGAAATTTGTAGCTAATTTGTTGCTAATTAGTTGTCAAAATCGCGATTTTGTTGCTCCAACCGGTTTTGAAAAAAATCGATTTACTGCTATCTTTTCATTAAGATAGCAATAAAAACTTTCAGTTAACCCCGCCGTAGCGCCGTATTTTTCCTAAAATTTTCATAAAAATATAGCATGTACACAAATAATTACTAACTAATAACGTGGTGCAGCTTATCGATTGATTTTATTTGGTTGCTGGCTCTTTATCAGTTGCTGCTTTCGTTACTAACCAGCAACAAAAATTCTGCTATTTTCCTAAAATTTTTACGATATTGTACACAAATAATTATTAACTTATTACTTGGTGCAGCTTATTGATTGATTTTACTTTGTCTCTCTTTGTGACTTAATGCTTCCGTTACTGAACAGCAACAAAAATTCTGCAAACTTTTTTTCTCGAAATTTTCATGTAAGTATAGCATGTATACAAAAAATTACTAACAAATAACTTGGTGCAGCTCATAAATCGATTTTATTTTGTTTCTAGCTTTATGACTTGCTGATTCCATAACTGAACAGCAAAAATATAACTGTTGTTCTGTTTTTAAGTCTTCCGTATAGGCAGCATGTACACATTTATTTGTAACTTATTACTTGATACAGCTTATCGACCGATTTTATGTTGCTGTAGGTTGTTTGGGAGTTATTGATCTATTTATTAATCAGCAGCAAAATGTTTATTAATTTGGAACTTCAGAATCAGTATTAAAACATAACTTGATTTTTATTAATTTTTTTTTGATTTTTTTTTACATTTTTTTGCATTATATTTTAGCAACTAATTAGCAACAAATTATCCCGCTTTATCCGCTATGGCGGGATTGATTGAAAATTTATACTGCTATCTTAATGTAAAGATAGCAGTAAATCGATTTTCTCAAAACCGGTTGGAGCAACAAAATCTCGATTTTGGCAACTAATTAGCAACAAATTAGCTACAAATTCCTAGATTCAATTTTTAGGTTTCTACTGACTTTTCACTGCTAACTTTAAAGAGCTACAGAATTTCTTTTTTGTTGTTTTTAGTTTTGCTTAGAAATTGTACTTTACACAACGCATTTAAAAATTTCAACTACCAGGTTTTATTTCATAGAACCAAGGGTGTAAAACGAGCTCACCGCATGATGGTGAGTGATTGTTGAACCTATAAGCACTCTACATTCATTAAAATTTATATCAATAACAATTTTTTTAACGTGCTAGAGCCATACTGTAGCTATATCAATAGTATAGTTGTAGCACGAATTGGGCTCGACCGGGGAAGGACCACGCTCTCACAGAATACCAGCGTAAAATAGCAGCTTAACGCTGCTGTGTTTCGTATGGTGAGTATAAAGAACCGGAGACCTTTTTTACTGGAAAAGAGGCATTCCATCTTAGTCCTCACGGGTGACACCGCATCTGCATTTTGATTCGTATACGAGGATAAATGTAGATTTAAATAAAACTAATTTTACGGATTTTATCGCGTATATTAACTTATTTTACATTCCCGACGTTTCAAGCACTTTACAGCACCCATGGTCACGGGGGGGACTGAGGTGTATGACGTCCCAATGTCATAGTTAACCACGGCTACCTCCAGATTAAAAATTATTAATTTTTGTTCCGATCTACGCAGTATGAACTTACAGTATCATGAAGTCTTGCAGTTGTATGCTTGGGTTGGGATTTAATTTTATTAATTATGGGATCCCAAGCAGATGGTAGCACCCAGCCATCTTCTCTATTGAAATTAGGATGTTTCTTGATTTCAATAGCCTCGCGAATCATCCTTGGAAGGAATCAGTGTTCTTTAGCGAGGATTTGTGGTCTATCAAATCTAATGTAGTGACGGGGGCGATCCTGTACGTGTTCACAGACTGCAGACTTCCCGGAGCGTCTATTCTTCACATCAGCTATATGTTCTTTAACACGGGTTTTTATAGATCTTTTAGTTTGTCCTATATAAGAGAGACCACATTCACAATCAAACTTGTACACTCCTGCATCTTGCAGAGGAATATTACACTTGACTGATGGTAAAAACTGACTAATCTTCTTCGGCGGCTTGAAATATGTTTTAATGGAAGCACGCTTCAAGATGTAGCCAATCTTGTCAGTGACACCTCTGACATATGGCAGTACAGCAGGCACTCGCTCGACTGTGGCCGGCTTCACTCGTTCACTGTGACGTAGGCGCGGGACCCGAAGCTTATTGTCGTGCAAAACTTGCTTGACGTGTTGGAGCTCGGCGGCCAGGTGTTTACTGTCACAGATCCCTCGTGCTCTCTGAAACAAAGATTGACCCACGGTAGCTAACTGTGAAGGATTGTGGTGAGAATCACCGTTTAAATATCTATCTGTATGGGTCTTTTTTCTATACACAGTGTGGCTCAAGGTGTTACCAGGATTCCGAATTACTAACACATCTAGAAAAGCTAAAGAATTGTTTGCCTCTTACTCCATTGTGAAATGAATTTTAGAATTTAAAAGGAGTTAAGATGGTCTAGAAATGCAGTTAATTTATCTAAAGTTTGCTCTAGCCTTCTAGTAACAATTGAGATGCATTCTTCAACAGGTAAGCATGTGAACAGCGACTGCACATCAAAACTGACCATAGTTTCATTGTCTGCCAGATGTAGGTCTTTAATCTCGCTGGCAAAATGACCATGGGTGCTGTAAAGTGCTTGAAACGTCGGGAATGTAAAATAAGTTAATATACGCGATAAAATCCGTAAAATTAGTTTTATTTAAATGTGTAGTGTTCGCGTAAATATAAGAAATCATTATAAATGTAGATGTCTATGGGCCACAGCAACCACTTACCATCAGGTGGACTATGTGCTCGTTTGTCACCCTATCCTATAAAAAAAAACATGTTTCTTCACTTAATAGAGCCACGCTGCAGCTACGAGTGTATTATGGCTGGTAAACGAAAATGTTTCATTTGGTGAATTTGGAGAACTGGGGACACTTTTTAATAAAAATTCCTTGACCATTGGGGATGACAACGTATATGTATTTTGATTCATAATCGAGGATGGATGTGGATTTCTATTACCACAGCATCCGCTTACTGTAATTTTGACTGTCCTTGTTTGTCATACTTATTCTAAAAGATACAATGAACTACACAGTAACGCATGCTTCAGTAAGGGACATACATTTGCATTTGGAAAACAAAAAACTTACTGTATTTCATGATCTCGATTGTTTCACTTTTTGGGAGGAGAAAGGCGCATAACTATTTAACAAAGCAATATCTACTCTTGTTTTGCAAAACAAATGCACAAAATGTGCACTTTTTCGAACATATTCAAATAAAATTAAGTAGCTATGAATGTCATTAATTTTATTGTTTTATCTGTTGACAAAAAATGAAATGCGTGTCAGTTGAATTGATTCCGTCAGATGTTTTATTAAATATTAAATGTTCATATATTGCACGAAAAATTTATCACACTGAACATTTCGATACAAAAGTATAACGTGTAAAAATGGAATTGGCAACCCAAGTTTGATATTGTTTTCCGGTATCATGTCACGTAGCACTACGCGCAGTAAATAATAATAGTAAACGAGTTTTGGCGGTAACTTATCCCAGTGGATTTCTGCTCGTATATTTTTTCAATAATAGTTGAAAGTGGATACCAATACGTAAAAGTAGTGCGATTATGTGTATGTATGTCTACATTTGTGAATTGTTAGAGACAATGAAGATGGAAATTATCCGATGGTAATAAACGTCGTTAATTTTTTCTGCAATCTTCGCATTGTGACGCATAAACAAATTGTGGAGAATTTTGTTAAAATAATAAAATACATAATTTTAAACATAAATATTTGTCTTCAAGAAAGAGCCTACTCCTTTTTAAAAGGCCGGCAAAGCACTTGCAATACCTCTGGTGTTGGAGCTGTTCATGGGTGGCGATGATCACGTACCATGAGGAAAGCCGTATGCTCGTTTGCCTCCTCTTCCATAAAAAGAAACAAAATTCGTTTTCTCCAGAAAATGGTCTTTACTGTCTCTTTAAGTATTTTTTTTAATAAAACTAAGTGACAAGCGAATTAAGAGTCCACCTGATATTAGATGGCTGCTGCAGCTTATGAACACCTCCAACCAACTCATACAAAGAAGGCTACAGATCCTCCATTGAGGATTGAGAGAGAATGCCTGACAGCCTATGGTTATACTATTCCTTTATAGTCTTCAGACTATAAAGGACCAGTATACACATTACACAATCACACATCAGTGCAAACGCTGTTATTTGGTGGCAAAAAAGAAAAGAGAGTGGTGCCTACCCAGAAAGACCATCCAGTAACGAGCCAGTTAATAAAATTAAATCTAGTTATTAAAGTTAATATTATTCGAAGTGTAGCGTCACCGATGATTAGCCACTATTTTTAATCATTTACCGAATCATTAATTGTCTAAACATTATCACAGAAAACCAACGAAATGTAGATCTGCAGCTTTTGAAGTGAAAACTTGTTTCGAATCGTTGTGATTTTAAACTCGACAAACATATACATCTATAGGATTTATGCTGCGAGAGAATGGGATAGAGTATAACAATAAATTAGTCGCGTTTAGGCCATCTAGCGTCCACCTTACGTACCTCCCTGAGAGTCTATCAAGTTTTGTTCGAAAAGTAACTTTACCTAAGTAAATAGTGCTGTTACAAAGAAATTTTACTTTAAAGGAATATATTCTTATGAGGATAAGGGTAAAGATTGTAACATTTATTTGCGAACAAATTCAATTTTTGTCATATATTTTATATAGCACTTGTGAAGAAAAGTATCATATTAAATAAATCATTTGCCGTCAAACACTTTTGTTCTACATTTCATTTTATTTGAAGGTTGCACAGTTCTATCGCATGTTAACTGCATATATTATGTTTTATCTTTTTGTTAAACTCTACGTGAATGAAGTCACGGGTAAAATCTAGTATTACACAATGTATTATGTACGTATATGCTTCGACAAAAACTTATACAATATATAAGAAACAAAATTACAAAAGTGTTACAAGTTTTTAGAAGTTTCAAATCTAAATCTAGTAGTGGAAGCCGTTAATCTTGGCTTCAGACAGTTTTAAATGCAGTTAAGAACTTTATATTAGTTCATTCTGTTAGCTCACGCGACGCTTGTGAGACGATTCCTCGTGCTAATTGCTTCTAGCTGACTTTGTGAGAAAGATCAAAGATAAAAGACGATCAACTTAAGTTTGTGCAATGATTTTGTTATACTTACGTGAATACTACACTTTGAAAGGGACGAAGAGAGAACGAAGTGTGAAATATGGGTAAATCGGGAATGTCTAGAACAGGTAAATGAAATTGTATACTTGGGGAGTGCTTTTAGCCGGGATGGAAGATGTGATTTAGATGTGGACAGGCGTGTCGCTGCCGGGAACAAAGTCAATGGTGCCCTGACTGCGTTAGTCAAAAGGCAAGGCGTAGCGAAGAGTGCACGCCTTGCAATACATAACGCAGTGTTGGTACCGACTTTGTTATATGGCAGCGAAACCTGGGTGTGCCAGAAGAAGCATAAAAGCAAGTTGAATGCAGTGGAGATGCGATCTCTTCGTAAAATGTGCGGCGTTACCATGGCCGACCGAAAGCGAAACGAAGAGATTCGCAATATGGCAGGTTTGAAAGATGACCTTATCACAAAAATTGATAAGGGCGTGCTTCGATGGTTTGGGCACGTTGAGCGAATGAGTGAAGACCGAATGGTGAAGAAAATATATAGCGCGAAAGTTAATATTAAAAGGTGTCGAGGTAGACCGAGACTAACTTTCGAAGACCATGTGAGCAAACTGCTCGAAGAGGGGAGGGTCAAGAGTACTCGGATACCTAGACGTGCATGTATGAAGAAGATAATGAATCTGAAAGAAGCGAAAGAGGTATGTAAGGATCGTGACACTTGGCGATCTGTTCTCTCTGGCTACCCCGTCAGGGATTGTGCGTGAAGATAAGTTAAGTTAAGTTAAGTATATTTATCGTTACTTTATTCTCTTAGGTTTGATTTAGGTATGTGTCTATGCTTACTTTATATAATATATTTTTTATGTTTTATGTAGCCTTAGTAGTGTTAGCACTGTCTAAGGTTGACTGGCAAATAATGATTTTAGCATTACGTCTGTGCCTTCTGATTCTGTACTGTTTTTAAAAAGTTTGGTTAAGATTAAATACATAAATAAATAACGGTCTCGTTAATGTCAGATGTAAATACGTAGATCATGCAGCAGTGTGAAGGGTGCGCGTTGTTTGGTATTGCGATCGGAAAGACGAGCGTGACAATTAAGGCATTTCCTCTGGACAATGGGAAGAACAACCTAGATTGCCTAGCAACGGTATTTATGGGCAGCTAAAGGAGTAAAAATGAAGCGTAAAGTAAATGAATTGAAAATTTTGTTATCTGTCTGACAAATAGAATATTCGATTTGAAAATGCTAAATATAGGTACCAAACTCATTATACATTCAACTTTATACCATCAAAGCTAATAAAAGTTTGGCAGGCGGGTTGGCCACTGTAGTTTTTTTTATTTCTAATTGTCCTCTTTATCACCTTATATAAAGTTTTAGTCATAATAATACTGTCTAATTCTATGGTCAAATAGTCGCACGTGTAGATAGAGATTGCCGCTAAAGAATTTTATTAATTTGCGTATAAAATAATTGCTGAGAGATTGGCTGAATGAGCTGTGACTTTTGTCTGATTTCTAATGTTCTTTTTCAATTATCTGTAGAGTGTGCGAAGAAACGTTAATTTTATAGTTTGTTTATTAAATATCTGTGTTTTATTAATGAACAGTTGAAAGCATCGATAATACATACAAATACCGAGAGTTGAAAGTGCAATACAGCTTGTTTAATATCAACGTAAAAACTAATAAATTATGGTCGAATTTCGACTACTAGTCCCCCATTAAATATAATTGGTTACTCAGTAAAACAGTTGTCTGGCAGTTTTAATACAAAACAAATCGTCATATCTAAACACAGTAAGCGAGGGTCTCTTGATATGTTTGAATTAAATTCCCGTGGAACCTCTTCATAATCATTCAGCCATTGTCAATATTTGCGATATTTCATCTTTTATGCTTGCGTCTGCAATCAAATAGACAATTGTATGGGACTTAGTTTATTTGTTTTTCTGTCTGAGCTCTTTAAGTACTTTTTTATTATTAAAACAATTTTATTTTATTCCATACATTAATATAAAGACAGTTTTAATGAAACATTTTATAAATTACGTTACCTTTTGCCCATATGTGTATACCTTCAATTTCATTGCACGCAAGCAACCGAAATTGTTAATCGCAATATTAAGTGCCTGTTTGCGTGATGGTGAAAGGAAAAATTTTTAGAAAATCATTTTTTTAAGAAATTGTAATTATATTTTCCGACTAAGGGTGTAGTTACTAAGGAATCAATTTCTTAAACTTAGACGGAGCTGGTCAAGTACATGGAGTTTTATTTAGTTATTATAAGCGACTGTTTGACTAATACCAAAACTGATAGTAAAGGAGGATGTAGCTCACAGATGTAGTTTACTGAGGATATATATCATGATTTATGACATGAGATGACATATTATTATTGAAGCTGGTTAGAAGTGAAACATGGCCTATAAATAGCCATTAATTGCAGAGTTTCGAGATACGAACGTGAACACATTTGAACAAGAGGCTTAATGGCTGAGCAAAATTCACGTGATAGCTTGAAAGATGGCGAAGATCAAAAAAGCGAATAACCAAAGTAGATAGATAGATAGATAGATAACTCTTTATTGCATTTATACAAAGTGTTACAATTACGGAAAACTTAAGAGCTAGAAACGGTGGTGATATCGCTTTAAGCGATTTCTACCTGACAAACCGAACGTAAAAGGGACAATGTAATATATTTTGACGGATAGGTGCAACATGCAATATAAAATAAAAACTGAGGACAAAAACTTATAATTAATTAAGATATCTATAGAATTTTTTATAGAAGATTATAGATAATTAAGATACCCTTAAGAAGAATCTTGGCCTATTTATTTTTTACTTGACCAATAACCTTGAGAACCCTAATATTGGAAAGATATTTGCAACTTGTAATGGGATGCACGGAGGCCTTTACTGTACATTACTTTTTAAAGAAACTGTTTAATTCATCAAGATTATCATCATCATTACATTTCTTCAAAAGTCCACTGCTAATCATAGACCTTCCCTAATTAACACTTCAAAACACGCTCACCGCTATAAGGCTACTACTCGAGAAACTTTCTTAAAAATATACAGAGGTCCATTGCTACATCAGCTTACTCATCATCAAGTTGTCCAGTTGAAAATAAATAATTTAAAATTAAAAATTTTGTACAGCCGACTTCAATATAGGTTATTTGAGAATAACTCAATAACCATTGGTCTGACCTTGATCAAATTCATATGGGACCACACGAGCACTATCAGCTTTCATATAAAAAAAGAATCATCGAAATCGGTTCGCCCAGTACAAAGTTATGAGGTAACACACATAAAAAAAAAAAAAAAAAACATACACTCGAATTGAGTACCGTCTCCTTTTTGGAAGTCGGCAGAAAAAATCGTTGAAATATCAACAATAAAGCAAATTGTTGACGTAGCTTAACGCGGAATAATTTACACGTCAATCTGAATTGATTAACTACCACGTACGTCGGGTACAGGATATTAAATCAACAGTTGAACTGCATGCATATTTCACATAAACGTAAACATGAATATTATTTCTAATATATTATGCAGCCCATTACGTATACGTGTGCGTAGATCGCTTGGCTTAGTTACTACGCAAGGCGTCCAACCGACTAAAATTCAAATAGTCGGATCAGAATTTGTAAACTAGCAAAAACAAAACCCTCTCTGCTCTCTTAGTGATTAACAACCACAGAGTCTATTATTCTCCTGACAATGCCTGGCTTAGAGACGAAACACGTGTCGGTGATATTGCGATTGACGATTGACATTATCGGTGATAGCGAGTTTTCTAAGTTTCTGAGTTTAGTCGTCACAGTAATAGAACACGAAATTGTGGGGCCACTACATTTAATTTCCACACGTATTTTAACTAATTAATTTTTACAATTTTTGGGGACTTTTGTAATAAAAATTAAAAGGCGACTTCAAAGACTTAAAAAGTATAGTATAGTAGTTACTCATTCTGAGGTCGGTGCTAAGACTTCTTAAAATTTAAATTTTTATTTCTTGGACCGGAGTTTAATTTTTATCTGAACTCATCAGAAATTGGTAAGAGGGATGTATCTACCCAGATAGACTCTTATGTAGTAAAACAATATCCTCGTTTTAGTAAATGCTTTGGACACAATTTGGTAATAATAAAACATCTTTTCCAAAACAACAAAGCAATAAACTTTAAGTATCAGACGTCTCCATTAATAATGAAACTGCGCGGCGCTCCGCTGTCAACTTTGAATGAAGTGGATCACTTTAATGTTATGAGACCTTCATATTCCAGTAAAAAACGCAAACTGCTAAAGGAGCTAAATGTGAAATTATATTTCGTTTATTTAATATTAAGGTAGATACTTACTAGATACTAAGTGTCAATATTCAGTAACATAAGGTTAAAGTTACGGATTGCAATCTCAAAAATCGGTGGTTCGAATTTGCCACTAATAAAAAGTCCCTCTCGGGTTTTTGCTGGTTCTTCCCAGAACAGAGGTTTTCCTCAGTGCAAAATATGACGTTCAATTAAGAAAGACAGTCACAGAGTGTCATCCCTGAGGACTAAACTGGAATGCCTCATAGTAGTAAACACTTCAGACCAGGTCACAGCACTTCAAACACTGCTGTTTGGCTTCATGAACAGGTAAGAGGGTGCTACCTTTCCAGACGGAATCCCAGGCAGAAAAAAATCAGACCATTTACTAAAGTGGAAAGTAAGCGAAAATCAACGATTATAAGTAAGGCGGAAAACGTTCGTGGGCTTAAAGTAGCTTCTGAACGGCTTGACCTTGAGATCATATTTACAAAATATATATTTCGGATAGGATTATATTATAACTCAGCGGTCAGCCAGGTCGTATAGCGGCGAAACACGTGTCGTATTATCGACCGTGGTGTGTCTTTCTTAGTGTAGTGCTGCTGGGATAAGTGATGACGGAAATTTTATATTTGTGGACCAAAATTGCTCATGTTTATATTGTTACGTGGCAACAAAAAAAAGATACGAAATTTGGACCCAATATACCCACCATAGTCGAGTTGTCAATACATTTTACGTTCAAATAAGGAAAACGTACGCCGGGCCATCTAGTAAACATATGAAATTTTAAAACGATTTACTTATTAACGCCACTATGATAAAACTATTCACATTTTGAGTAAAATTTATAACGTTGACTTAAGAAAGCCAACTGTGAAAGTAACTGCATATTTACGACGATATTAAGACAGGCGTCTTTTGTACTACAATGTCTTAACCCGAGCTGTTCTCGCCGGGAATTAATATAGTAATAAGATTTCCGTCGCGCTTCAACTTTTATGCTGATGTTGAACTTGACTATTGTAGTTAAAATTCCTTAGTTAACATATTATGTGAAGAACGGCAAGCCTTTTTAATTTAACGTAGTATCTGGAACAAAATTTATACTTGGTAGAGCCATGCTGCAGATATATTAGGATTGTACCACGAATGGGAACGCTCGACTGGGGAAAGAGCACGCTCTCATAGGATACCGACCGATGGCTCAATACATTTTTCGTCCAGGTTTTAGTACTGCAAATACTGCTGTGTTTAATATGGTGAGTGTAAAGAACCGGTGACCGTTTGTGCTGGAAACGAGGCATTCCTTCTTAGTCCTCAGGAGTAAAGATATACCTGCGTTTTGATTCCTAATCAAGGATAGATCTAGAATTGAACCACAGATTTCATTTAGCAATTGGTGGATTGCGTGCTTGCTCGTCACTCTTATTCTATTATATAAAAAATAGATATATCCTACTTCGTACTAAATGTCTCTTGGCAGCATCGTCGCGTCACTCCACTTTAAGTAGATGTAGTAATAATGTAAGTGTATATAATAATAAATAAATAAATATGATCGAAGAGGATGGTGTTAGACACGTTAATATTATTACGTTTACTTTATTGTACACCACAAAAACGATAAAAAAGAAAACAAATTGCAAGGAGTCAAACTTAAGAGTTAGGTACAATAAGGCGATTTTATCGCTAAAAAGCGATCTCTTCCATGCAACCTTATGTTTAGGAGAAAATTGTAGCAATAGACAGTGGGAGGTGGTGTATATTATAGTAACCTTACATACTAATACCTAAATAAACTAAATCGATACATAATAACAAAATATTTAATACACTAATATATACATAAAAATATGACAGACATGCTTAAGATTAAATAGGCAAATATGCATAAAAGTTACATAAATAAACACACACAGGATACAAAAAATAAATGTTTGAATAAGCAAATGGGCTTGACTGTGAAGGAATTCTTAAAGTATTTAGTTCGATAAGAATGTGGCGTGAGTATAAGTTCTCCGGCTCACTGTAGAACTCTATCCGGTCTTTCATGACCAAGAAACTTAAAGTTTTCTTTCAGATACCTGGGAGTCATAGGATTGAATAATACACAGTACAGAAGAGAAACAATTTGTAGGTTACGGCGCAGGCGAATGGGTAACCACTTGAGCTTTAAACGAAATTCGGAGACATGGTCATTTTTTTTTTTATATGATAAGGGTGAAAAACGAGCACACAGCCCACCTGATGGTAAGTGGTTGCTGCGGCCCATAGACATCTACATCTATCCTCTGTTACAGATCAAAATGCAGATGCGTTTTCACCCGTGAGGACTAGGATGGAATGCCTCATTTCCAGTAAAAAGGGCCTCCGGCCACCTGCACTCACCAAGCGAAACGCAGAGGTAAACCTCTACTTCACGCTGGTATTCTGTGAGGTCGTGGTACCACCCCGGTTCGAGCCGGCCCATCCATGCGGCAGCAAAAGCTGCCGCCTGGCTCTACCACTGTTAAATATTCATTAGTCATATTTGCGCAAGCCAAATATGGACCTAATAACGATATTTCGAATACGCTCAAGTTTATTATTGTAATTAATAGAATCAGACGTTACTTTGCGGAAATCCATTATAATGGGGTTGTTATAAACTAATTTGCTTATTCCGCGTAAAGAAAGAAAATTATGTGTCCTACCCAGTCTTAAGGGGACCTACCACCCGTACTATACCCATCGCCGTCAGTCCCAACTCTGCCATCCCCAGCACCACCACACTAGGCACGACACACCACTCTCGAAAATAAGACACGTGTTTCGACTCTACGCGAGGCATCCTCAGGTGGAGTGACTCTGCGGAGGCTGGCCAGTAAGTGAGCGGCAAGCCGAAACGACTGCTATTTATACTACTTGCTGACACAACCGCGCTCTAAATACGTAGAGAGCAATTACATCATGCGATCAATCACCACGTACGTAGATATTTGCTGTGAAATTAACAACAGACTACTGCCAAACTTCCGCCTACCCTCCAACCACGCAACCAATCGCTAGCCACTGCAACATAAGGGTGACAAACGACCATGTTGCGAGGTTGTATACCATCAAGGTGCAGGCTTAAACATGTTTAAAAGAGGTGAGTTCGAAATTTTGTTTATTTATTTAGCAGTGCAACGTTACCGCTATTATTTTTAATACCTCTAACTGTTCCAGCACACAGAGTCGTAGCCCTTTATTACAAGTATGTAAGACTTTAAAGGAGTGGTCATTGGCTAGGCTGTGTCCAGTGTCCAATTGATATTTAGCAAAATGTGATTTATCGAGATTACAATTCCTGTACGCGTCTAAATGATCTTTATAACGTGTTTCAAAGTTGCTTCTACTCTGACCCACGTAAACGGCTTGGCATTCATCAGAAACAAGTTTATAAACACCAGACTTTAGACGAATATCTAACTTTCCTTGTTATTACAAATATTCCTAAGTGGATTGTTTGTTTTGAACGCCACATAAACGCCACTCTGTAAATAACTAAATAACTAATACTCCATTCGCTAATAGCCGCCAGGACAGCATTGATGTCAGAAATAGCGGTAGGCAGGTTTTCAAGAGTTGACTGCGTATACACTTGAATATCATCTGAATACCTGTGATAGAGAGTAAAAATTTTGTAACAAATCGAATTAATGAAGATAGTAAAGAGTAAAGGAGACTATACACCACCTTGAGGTACTCTAGCTCGCAGTTCACACCAAGATGAAAATGTATCTTCAATGCGAATACACTGCCGTCGGCCCCTAAGATAACTTTGAATTCAGTCAACCACAAGTTGTACGTTGTTAACCAGAAACTTATCTAATCTTCTCTAATCTAACTTACGAGTATATATGAAACTGGTAGATAAATAAAAATAAAAAAACGTTTATTTATCGCCATACTTTTATTACTTTTGTTGTTATAAACTCCAAGATAGTAATTAAGTTAGTTAGTTACTAACTTCGAAATAATAATGTAATATCATACAAATTATAATACTCTGTTAAAAGAAATAAACTTCAGAAGGAACAGACAAATAGGAAATTTGATAATAAGAGAAAAATTACAAAGAAATATTTACTTTTGTTTCTACAAAGCGCTCTAAGCTTCGAGCTTGAAACAAAAACAAAACCTGTTCGCTGGGAAAGAAAGTTTTTAATTGATCAATTATAAATTTTCATGCAATTATTTTGTAATACAAAACATTTCATTTGTTTACGCTAATACTGCAATGAATAAAACTGTACTTAGTGTATTTTGATTCTTTTATAAAAAGAGGGTGACAAGGGAGCACACAGTACACCTGATGATAAGTGGATGCTGTGGCCCATGGACATCTACATTTATCCTCGATTGAAAATCAAAATGCAGACGCGTTGTCACCCTCAGGACTAACATGGATTTTTTTTTATAAGAGAGGGGGCAAACGAGCAGACGGCTTAGCTAACTGTAAGTGACTATCGCGGCCCATGAACAACTGCAATACTAGGGGAACGCAACGTTTCCAGTAAAAAGGGTATCCGGTTCTTTACACTTACTATACGAAACACAGTAGTATTAAGGCGATATTTTACGCTGGTGTTCTGTGAGAGCGTAGTCCTCCCCGGTCGAGCCAAAGCATTTATGCTACAACCATAATATAGCTAGAGATAGCAGCATGACTCTACCACGTTTGTCACCTTATTTTAAAAAAAACAGCTGTTAAAGTTAAAGTACCGCTACACTTTTGCAAGAACACTTTACTTTTTTGCAACTACATAGGCACTGAACCCAATGAATTGCTCAAAGTTCAGGTTTGAGGAAATCTCAACACCTAAAAGAAGGAAATAAGAAGTCAGCAGCTGGCTCCTTTTTGCAGCAAAAAGACTCAGTTATTTTTGGGGTCCAAAGTCTGTTTATTAATCAGTAATTTTAAAGGATTAGAACGTTAAACACTTTTGTCTCCTCCGTGACTATAGGCACCGTTAAGCACCCGTACCCATAACCGTATTTGAATGTTTTGTAAATCAAAATGATTTAATTGATGTAAAATGTTAACATGAAAAGCGGTAAAGTTCGTAAATCAGTGTTATTCAAAAATTATTTAGAAAAATCCTTTAAGCTATTTTTTGTTAGCTGTAGGGCATGTTCATGGTGAGTATTACTATGATTACGTGGAATCTGTAAAGCGCTAGAAACGTCGCAAATTAAAAAGCTAAAAAGGTTGAAATTAAACGTAAATTTAAAAAAAAATAAGTTCGTATAATTATTTTTGTTCAAAAATAAGTTTCATTAAATTATTTAAAGTAGAAAAATCAGTAGTTCATGGAAATTAAAATAGGTACAAAATTATAATTAAACTTAAATAGAACAAACAATAAAATCCGTAATATTAGTTTTATTTAAAAGCTAATTGCATTTAAAGTAGATTAAATTTGCAATATATTCAGCAACAATTTTGTGAATAATATGTTATTATTCCAATAAACACTCGATAGCTGCGACCTCAGAGTAATTAACTAGCGAGATAGCACTGACAGCCATGATACATTGGTATGCAAATTGTGCAGACTACACGCCGTGTGTAATGCAAGAATTACACGTTTTAATTGCATATCAAGATCAATGAATTGTTATATGATTACTAACAACGCGCCCCGGCTTCGCCGGATTTAGATCAATAATGCGGCGAGAAATGCAATCTTAGTTTTTGAAAGTGACAGCGAACTGCAGCTTTGTTTATTTGACATCATAGTCAGTATACGACAACAATCAAATCATAGGGGAGGATCCGTAGACGTTTGTCGGTATCTCCGTGAAGCGGACAGTAGCCCTGAGAGAATTATGAGAAGCGTGCCGAGAATCGGAAGTACGTAGCAACAGCAGCCGCGTCCGTAACCACAGCTAGCAGTTTATTTAAGAACTAATGTAAAATGTTGAACAAAGCGATATCAAATAATTTAAATAATATAGTAATCTTATCCTGTTTGAGGAATTTCTATTCTATATATTGCGATGTGATGATATCCATGGTGGCGGACATTATTTCTGATGTTCTAATTCCACGAAAAATATTCTATAAGTTATAGTTTCTTAACTGTCCATAAGATTAGTCAACACACATGTGTAATATAAATCGAGTATACTTATTAATGATGTCACCTCTAACTGTACGTGGAAATGTTCGGCGTAAGTTGTACAAATGCTTCAGTTCAGAGTTGAATTATGTATGAATCAGCGCACCGTCCCTTGACTCCCCCACCCCCCGTTTTCGGTTAAGGTCGGTGTTGTGGTGAACATGGAATGAAAAGTTTTACTCAACAAAGAAAATAGCTTCTATATGAATTGTTTTATTCTCCGTGGTTTAGTTCAAGGGCGACCAAGCATTGCTCGGCGTAAGAAAAAAATATTATGATTTCCTCGGGGGTTATAAATATAGCAAAACTTGTTAGGTAAATAATTATCCCACTATAAAATTTCCTCTAAGTCTTTAGAGCTTGCTTTTTGACCTTACGGACAAAAAGTACTAGTAGCGCTGTAAAAAGAAACGTAACTTCGCAAACAAAATATTTTATTCGTTTGTTTTGGTTTGGCTTTGGTTTTTAAAAAGGAAAGACATACATGCCTTTAAGCTACGCGGACAAATGCTAAAAATATCGACTGATTTTAAATCTGTTGTAAAACACAAAATTCTGGCCCAATCGCGACCAGCCTATGGCGTTATACATACGAATATACTTTTGTGTGGGAGGGAATGAGACCGGTTGCTAGTTTTGGGAGCCAAATAGGATTTTTTCAAATTCATATCAAATTCAAATTCATTTATTTACGTCACTAGCCAATAAAAGCAAAATGGATTACATTTAAAATTGATTGCACCTTATAGAAATACAATAAACATCTGTGTAGGTGTTATTAAATATTCACAAAAATGCTAAATATTATAGGTGAAAAGCATCGTGCATACCCATGACAAATTACGCATCGTAATGGCGCCTTTACTTCTATATTGAGAAAAAAAAGTGAAGCAAATAAAAGTATCAGTTGTTGAAATTATTATTCCTATTATTAAATACACGAGCAAATAATAAATACTGCATCTTAGGCTAATATCACGTAAAAAAACTATACATAAAAACAAATTGAAAATGTCCATGTCATCGATAATATTATGTCAAATATATAATATGTGGTATGTCAAATCAAATACAAATATTGTAACTGGACTGTGTACTCGTTTGTCACCACTATTCTATAAAAAAAATCTATTCTTCTTTTCTTCTTTTTTTTTAAAAGGCAAAATATACTTTTCGGCATTCTTACTAACTTTGATTGTTGAACTTTTAATCTCAGAGGATACCTTCTATTATTTAAAATTTCAAACAATGATAGGTTTCTATGGACAAACACAGCCGTCTCATAGATAAAAAGACAGGGAAAAATTAGAATTTGTAGCTTTTTAAAATGTGGTTTACAGCTGTCTGTCCAGTGTAGTATTTTGATTGTTCGAATGCACATATTTTGAGCTTTGAATACTTTTTCACGATTCACTAAGTTTCCCCAAAATATTACACCATACCTTAGTGTTGACTTATCGTATCCAAAATATGCTATACAAAGTGTTTGCGTATTTGCAATTTTATTTAACTTATACAAGGCGTATGAAAATTTATATAATTTACTGCAAACACTATCGACCTGTGCCTTCCAGTTCAGTTGGTTATCAATTTAGTTTCTATCGTTTCTTAGATTGGTTAACCTTTATAACTAATATAAAAACTTAATAAACTATCTTGTTGCCAGTTAAATTTCATTATTTTAGTTCTAAATTTATATTTAAGTTATTTTTTACGAGCTAGTCGATTATAAGACCAATGGAACTGTTAATCTCAATTTCATAGTTTTGGGTATTATTTCCCTCATAAACGATCGTAGAGTCATCCGCAGAAAGCACCATAGATTGTTGTATCACCAATGAAACGTCATTAATGTACAAAATAAATAGGAGTGGACCCAAAACGCTTCCTGTAGAGCCCCGTAGTACACAGCTCGGGGTGTCGATCGATAAACCTTTTCTGTCAACTTTATAGGACATATTATCCTTATTTCAGTAATTGCGTTATTTCAGTAAGATATGACTCAAAAAGATTTAAAACTGTCCCGCGCAATCCATATTGGTGTAATTTTCTTATTAAGATTTTGTGATCCACAAAGTCAAATGAAAGCGACATTTTTAAAAGGTTTTTACTAGTTTTGTATGTATCTATGTAACGGAATCGTTGAATGTGATTTTCATACCCTTCCAAACGTCGGATTGATTTGAAACTTTGCACACTTAACAAGGACCGATGACAATGGTATAATTTAAATAATTTGTCCCATTATCCTTGCCAGAATCCTAAGGTTTTGCGAATAATTAATAAGACAATTACGATTTCTGCCAGTTCAATCAACTTTAAGCTGCTTAAACGAACTACGTTCCAAAAAAAACACGCTTTTGTATTTAGCCGGAGTAAAAAATAAAAAATAAGTAAAAGTTTACAAAACTAAAAAGAACAATCTTTTTAGATAACAGAACTATAAATTTGAAAATAATTATTGATAAGTGATTAATGTCATTTTTTGAAAATATTTTTGTGGATATTTGTAAAATTAGCATCATCATTAAAATATTTGAAAAACCACCCCACGTTTTTTACAATAAAATTATTTTTTTATGTTTATTACTATTTTATTATTTTAAACTTATTGAAAATTATTTTCTAATTTTTAGTTCGGTTACCTACGAAAGCGTGTTTTTTTAATTTTCTTAAACTACTACTTATTTGGAATAATGCTTTTGGCATTCTTCTGAGAATTACATTCTCTTTATTGTAGGACTTTATTTCTTTGTAGTTCTGAGAAAATTTCTCCATCATCTAGTCTTTCACATAATTTCTGCGAGTCTTTTGACGAATTTTAAGAAGTAGAGCACAAATAATGTTATCAAGACCGAATTTCTTCAGACTGGAACAAAGCAGTGCAAGCTCTACAATTTGCCGGCAAAAATAGGTGCGAAGGTTGTACCTACCCATACAGACTTCTAGGCAGAAATGGACCTACCAACTATTACCAGCTTTTCCAACAGATTAATTTTGTAAACACTTCAATTTAATTTCAGGTGACCAGAGTTTCTGGTTACGATTTTCCCGTCGGTAAATCTCAGTCAATTGCGATAAATTTCGGGGATTTCTATCTTAGCACGACACCTATTCTCTGGAAACCGCAGTGATAAATTGTCGCAGATGGTAAAATCTTAACAAAAAAATATTTAACAAATTGCCTCTCACCTATATCATCATCATCATCATTACAGCCCTTCACAAGTCCACTGCTGAACATAGGCCTCCCCCAAGGAATGCCACAAAGCACGGTCCTGAGCCACCTGCATCCATCGACTTCCTGCATGTCTTACCAGGTCGTCACTCCATCTTGTGGGGGGACGCCCTACACTTCGCCTACCGGTACGAGGCTGCCACTCGAGAACCTTTCGTCCCCATCGGTTGTCGGTTCTTCGAGCTATATGGCCGGCCCACTGCCACTTCAGCTTACTAGTCCTATCACCTATATAACACGAGCATTTCAAATGGTTATTTATTCTCTTCATGTTCTTGTGTTAACGTATTCTGTCCCCACTTACGTATCTTACGAACTTGTAAATTTAAGACTAGGGATTTATCAAGAGCTTACTCTGTTTCAACAATGTTACATAAAACAATATTGTTTATACAACGCTTAAATTTATTTATAGGTAAGTGGCATATTTTTTTTAAAGAATAAGTGTATAAAATTAGCACATAGTCCACCAGATGGTAAGTGTGTACTGGGGCCCATAGACATCTACATCTATTTTCGATTAAGTACCAAAATGCAGATGCGTTCTCACTCTTGGGGACTTACATGAAATGCCTCATTTCCAGTAATAAGGATCTCTGGTTCTCTGCAGCACAGCAGCATTTCTTTCTAAAATATACTTATTTTATTCAATATAGGAGATTTTATATAACAGGGTGACTTTCAACTATTTGTTTAATTTACCACTTCTTCGGAGAATACCTCTGCCTCGAGAAGAACCAGCAATATACCCAGGGAAACTTTTTTAAGCCAGCAACAAACGCAGTGGGACATTTTTATATTTTTTTCTTATGATATTTTTCTCCTATATATAAATTTACAATGCCTATAGAACAATCTCAAAAAATAAATAATCAAAAATAAATATCTCCTTTTATCCGCTCATAATATGTAAAATCAACCAACATGCACTGGGATAGCACGGCGGATATTTTCTTACCCAAACACCCTCTCAGAAATGAAAAGAGGGCCGTACTCTTGGGACGTATATAGACTGTAACTTGACTTTTACTTTGACTAAAATTTACTAAAACTTCAAAAAATTAATTTTAAAATGTTTTTATTATTTTCTGGGAATATAAAGAACATAATGAGGCGTTCCGTTTGCATTTTCACAACATAACTCTTACGTTCTTATAATGCATATATGCAAAGCCAGGGAACGGAAGTGAAATATTGCTGGATTTTATTATTTCACTTATGCGAGAATTTTTACGACTTCTTCGTTTATTTTGGATTTATATTTCTATAAAATTTATTTTACGACATAAATTCCTTGCGAGAATATCCGCAGCAGAACATACGCCTAAAGGATCAGTAAACTGAATAGGTAATGGCCGACCAAGATAGCTACAGGAATAGAAAATCAAATGTGGTGGAAAGTTTTTCTAGTGGCAGCCTCGTACTGACAAGGTCAGTATCAGGCGTCTGTCTAATAAATGAAATTAAAACCTAATGAATCACGCAGGAAGTAGGAAGTTTGACCATGAAAAGGAAAGGGAGATCCCCTACCGGACAAGGTGTCCTAGAGCCCCGGGAGCGACCGACGCTCCCTTTATCAGTACAGAGTTGTTCTATATAGCGTAGTATTTCGGATTTTTGTAAAGCGTGATATAGGCTTCAGTGCGTTTCATTTGTAGTGTGACGACAGCGCCGTCACATACTCAAGAAACTCAGGACCTTGCTTTGTGGATGTGTAACGGCCTACATATATGGAAATTGTTAAGTTTAAGTAAGGTAAAGGTTAAGTATTTCTATTACTAGCTGTTCGCGTCAAGCGCTAATGTCAAGAATTGACGTCAGAGGGCGCGCGCGCCTCGGCGAGACCGGTTTGACGTCCCGTCGTGTCGAGGACGCGCAAGGGCAAATATCAGTTCAAATGCAGCGCTGCGATAGATAGCACGCTGTCCATTTTGTCGGGAACTCGGAATAGTATGCGCATATAGTAAATATACTGTCTAAGAATTGTAGGGCGTATTCCTTGCTGAGAGCTTCACCCGGGACTTTTGGGTTTAACGCTGAGTCCGTATAAGTGGATTCGCCTGTATTAGCTACTAGTGCGGTATTTGATATTCTAAAAATAACTGTGGCCACGCGAAACGGTAGTGACCTTTGATCCGTACGTTCTGTGTTCGTTTTGCGGGTCGTGCGTTATAACAAACGAGAGTTAGTGGCTTCTGTAAGGTAGTTAATCGTACGACAGAGTTAGTGGACTGTCATCGTGACTAACGAAGAAAGTGACATGAGGTGGAGAGGTGCTAAGGTCCGAACTGCTGCAGAGGGTAATGGTCTAATAAGATCAATAACACTACCAGCCACACCCAGATACACATCACTGACCCTTACTTTCCTAGCACTATACAACCACATGCGACCTGACCGAATCCTGAGGGACCAGTCGCCTTGGATAGAGGTAAGTAAACTCCGTTTAATAGAATAAAACGCCCCCCCCTGATTGTTTATTTTAATTAGAAACTTTTTTTATTTTATTTAAATTTATTAATGAATAACTTTTCATGAAATAATAATTTAAACTTGACATTTAATTGTTATAATTATAATAATAAATTTAATTTAATAGACATAAATAATTTAATTAAGAATTTTTTGACTAGAGATAGGTATTACCTATCTAAATATATTTTAAGACAGATAGGAAATGTGCTATCTTATTGTTTATATATTAACTCAGCCAAGGACTTGGCTACACAGACATCTGCTCCTTTTGAGCAGTATAATGACTTAATATGTAATTTGGAATCAGTTCCAAGTGATTTAAATTAGAAAATGAGACAATAGAGGTAATCTCTAGCAGTTGTAATAATTTAAATAATTTAGAATGTAGCTTACAAATCTTTAATTGTATGTCTCCACAGAGTGATAATGAAAATTGTTTACACCTGGTGCATCAAAATATACAAGGCATGATAGGCAAAGAGCTAGAAATTGAGTTGTTCTTAAATAGCAACAATATTCATATTTTATTTATTACTGAACATTGGTTAAAAGCTTATAACTTAATGCTTAACTTCAGAAATCACCAGGTGGTCAGTTCTTTCAATAAAGAAACGGTTCTAAGAGGTGGCTCCTTAATATTAGCTAGTAAATTATTGTCATGTAAAGAACGTAAAGATATTGTGAGCCTCTCTGTTGAGCGAACTGTAGAAATGGCATGTGTTGAGTTTGAGCACCTCATTGTTGTGAGCGTCTACAGACTCCCATGTTCTATATACGATACTTTTGAAAAAATTATGGAGGAAGTTTTTGCTAAGCTTAATAAACGGAATAAATCTGTTGTAATATGTGGAGACTTTGTCGTGAAGCGACAATTTAAAAAAAAAAGAACCTAACCTAAGAACAACCAAACAACAAAAATAGAACAAGAAAATAAAATATTTAAAATTTTTAAAAGATATTTACAATTTTTTATAAAAAAAAATTAAATATAATGATGATTATGGATGACGTGAAATTACAATTAGATAAAAAAAAGCTAAGAGAAAATTGTCGTGGAGCCTAAAGGTCGAAGTGACACGCGCTGCGCTTGGAGTAGAAGTAGGCACACGCGGAGTTTGTAGTTTCTTGGCGGCGATGGCACGCAGCGCTTGGACTGGGCACACGCAGCGTCCGGAGCCGGCGCACGTAGCGCCTGGAGTAGGTGCACTCAGCGCCTGGAGCAAGCAGTCGCAGCGCCCAAAGGTAGCGCGGGCACTAGCAGGTGAAGGCGCAGGCGACGACTCCAGATGAATGTATAGGCTTGTAGGATCCCGGAGTAGTGCGGCTCCGCGCTTGAAGTAGGCTACGCCGACGGCTTCAGATGTAGATAGAGGCCTGCAGGATCCCGGAGCAGTGTGGCCCCGCGCTTGAAGTAGACTACACCGACGACTTCCGATGTAGATGGAGGCTTGCAGGATCCCGGGGCAGTGTGGCCCCGGGATAAGCCCTTTAGTAGATGCTTCACGTTTGAAAACTGAAGCGAGACTCCCTGTATTCTCCGATGGTTCCGCTTTTATACCTTTTTAGACAGAACGAGAAATTATTTAAATTAAAAGGAAATTTTTGGTAAATGACCTACAGCAAAAGAGTAATTATGTGGAAATATCGAGATAAAACATCATACCGGTAACGAATATGAATAAAAATTGCCATGACAACGAAATAAATAAAGGTTGTCAAAAATATAAATTTTTGGTTTTAGGCATATAATTGAAAAACAGTAACATTTAAGTAAGAAATGAGATATTATTGATATTGGAAAAAAAATAGTGCAGCAGCAGCAGCGCGCACAAAACCCGAAATTGCAGAGTTACGGAGAACTATATAAAAGATCGAAAAAGGTAAGACTCCATTGACAGCGATTTAGAAAGTGCTGATAGCGTGAAAATACGAAGTAAAAATGATTTGTTATTGTGTAAAAATGTTACAGGATCCTATGGAAATAAAGGTGATGCAAAATATAAATGCAGAAAATCAAAAATAGAATGGAAAAATAGTGTAAAATGATATGTAAGTAGCATAACTGATAGCGTAAAAGTGATGCAAAATATGAATGCAGGAAATCAAAAACAGAATGGAAAAATAGTGTAAAATGATATGTAAGTAGCATAACACTACAACTTTAACATCAATCCCTAGAAGCTTCCTCAATCAATATTAAATTTAGATCATTGTTTAAATCATATGGTTTTTTAATTTATTTTTAGAGTCAACGCGTATTGCTCAATCTAGTGCAACATGTATAGATAACATTTTTACAAATGTGAACCCGTTGCATAAATGTATAATTCAAAAATTAAGTTCTGATCACTGTGGACAAGTAGTTTCGTTACCATATGTTCACAAAAAGCAAGTAGATAAGAAAGTTGTGTTTATTCCAGTAAATGCACGTCGCTTGGAGAAATTTAGAAGTAACATAGTGAAAAAACTTCCATCACTTACATACCAAAATGATCCAAATTTTATGTATGGAGCTTTATTTAAGCTTATTTGCAATGAGTTTAATAATACTTTTACTTCTAAAACATTCTCCTTGAACAGTCGGAAGTCATTTAATGAATAGACGACAGTAGGAGTCCATAATAACAGACATAGGTTATATGATCTTTACCATGAAAGGTTATATAATCATAGCGTCGAATTCAGGGAATATGTAAAATTATATTCAAAAATATTTAAAAGAGTGTGCTCCACAGCCAAGTCTTTGCATTTGAGCAACAAAATTAAGACGGCTTCTAATAAAATTAAATTGACATGGAGTATAATTTATAGCGAAACTGGTAAGATCAACTCTCGCAATTCAAACTACCAGTTAAGTGTTAATACTAACAACTACAACTACAAACTAAGTTTGTATAAAATGGGTTATTATAATATTAAAGAATTTATAGATGATAATAACCCCTGGGTGTGAGGTGATCGCTCCCAAGCTATTTCTAATTTGTTGTGTTGTTAATTTGTGTAACATACATTATTGTAAGCTGTTAAAAAAAAGTCCCGCTTGGTTTCTTGCTGGTTCTTCCCAGGACAGAGGTTATTTTCGAACCAGTGGTAATTATACAAAAGAGTGACTTTCAATAAGTATTATTTATAATCTATATTGAATAAAAAAACATTTCAGAAAGTTTCTGAATAACAAATTAACCGAATCAGATCAGGACGTTGCAATGGTTTTTGAGAAATATTTTACTGATATTCCGATATTAACCACTAAGTCACTGAATTCTTCTCCTGCGGTCGCCGTATCATTACTTAAACAAAATGTAAATGCGTGTACAAAGAATTTTACATTTCATAAAGTATCATCAAAAGATATTGTAAAATATTTTAAAACTATTGATATTAGGAAAACTGCGGATCTGTGGGGGATTTCCGTTAAAGTTATTGCGTCTATAATAGATACAATCGCGCCTCATTTAGCTATTATTTTTAATACTAGTATCGAATCTGGTGTGTTTCCTGATTTAATGAAGTATAGTAAAGTAATACCTTTATTTAAATCTGGTAGTACATTAGACCTCGCCAATTTTAGACCTATTTCTGTACTACCAACACTTAGTAAGATTTTTGAAAAAAATATTCTTGATCAAATGTTAAATTTCTTTAATATAAATAATTTACTTCATAAAAATCAATTTGGTTTCACAAGGGGTCGCTCGACAACTGATGCCGGTGTTGAGCTGATTAAATATATATTTTATGCATGGTAGAATTCACAGGATGCTTTGGGTATATTTTGTGACCTATCCAAAGCCTTCGATTGTGTTCACCATGAAACATTAATAAGGAAACTTAAACACTACGGTGTAAGAAGTGATGCTCTTAAATTAATTATTTCATATTTAAGTAAGAGAACGCAAAAAGTTGTCATTAACAGTATGAGTTCTTCCGGGTCGATGGTACAGATGGGCGTGCCTCAAGGCTCAATTCTCGGCCCCTTTCTGTTTCTTGTATACATTAATGACTTACCTTACATAGTAGGAGATAACCATGATATAGTATTATTTGCAGATGACACTTCTTTAATTTTCAAATTAAATCGACATTTGCTAAAATATGACGAAGTAAATAATCATCATCATCATCATTACAGCCCTTCACAAGTCCACTGCTGAACATAGGCCTCCCCCAAAGAATGCCACAAAGCACGGTCCTGAGCCACCTGCATCCATCGACTTCCTGCATATCTTACCAGGTCGTCACTCCATCTAGTGGGGGGACGCCCTACACTTCGCTTGCCGGTACGAGGCTGGCAGCCTCGTACCGAAGTAAATAATGCTAAATCTAAATTAGTAAATTGGTTCAATGTTAATAATTTGCATTTAAATGGCACTAAAACGAAATGTATGAAATTTATGACTCCAAATGTCAAACAATTAAATACTAATGTAATTTTAAATGGGGAGAAACTGAGTCTTGTAGATACCACCATTTTTCTTAGAATCACACTAGACGCGAAGCTTCAATGGAGCCCCCATATATCAAAACTAGCAAGCAGACTTAGTTCTGCAGCATATGCCGTAAAAAAGATTAAAAGTCTAACTAGTGTTGAAACAGCTAGACTAGTTTACTTTAGTTATTTCCATAGCATAATGTCGTATGGTATTTTACACTGAAATTATATTTGTTTTACAGAAGAGGGCCATAAGAGCAATTTATGATTTAAAGCCTAAAGAGTCGCTGCGACAAAAATTTAAGGAGATTAATATATTAACTTTGGCCTCTCAATACATTTATGAAAATATAATGTACGTACAAAAAAAATGTTTTTTTTAAAGTAAGTGATATTCATTCTGTAAATACTAGGAACAGACACAAGCTAGTAGTACCAGTTACTCGACTCCATCGAGTCAGTAATTCATTCTTGGGGCGATGTATACGCTTTTACAACAAAATTCCAGAAAATATACAAAATTTGACCTGCTCAAAGTTCAAAAACTTTATTAAACTAAGTTTGTATAAAAAGGGTTATTATAAGATTAAATAATTTATAGATGATAATAACCCCTGGAAGTGAGGTGATCGCTACCAAGCTATTTCTAATTTGTTGTGTTGTTAATTTGTGTAACATACATGATTGTAAGCTGTTATTTAAAAAAAAAGTCCCGCTGGGTTTCTTGCTGGTTCTTTCCAGGACAGAGGTTTTTTTCGACCCAGTGGTAATTATACAAAAGAGTGACTTTCAATAAGTATTATTTATAATCTATATTGAATAAAAAAGTTTCTGTTTCTGTTTCTGTTACTACACTAGGAAAAACACACTACTGACAACATATATATGGCAGGCGAGTTGACAACAGTATTTTTATTATTTTGAATTGTTATGAGAAATTACTGCTGCCTGAATAGGAACTACTCAAATAGGAATTATCCCATTTCAATTTCCCTCAGTCGCCTCTTTCAACACACACGGGACGACCTGGGGTTGTAGATATTCTTAAACAATTATACGATAAACGTTGAAAAGCAGCACTTATAATAATAATAATAATAATAAATATTTATTTCATTTCCAATTACACATGTTTACATACAGGAACAAATATGATTAAAATTAAATATAGTAACAATAAGTCTAACATATATAACATGCTATGATAAAATTAAAACTATGTGTAGCTTAATAATATAGAATCTACAAAAGAAAAAAGGAAAAGTCAAGTTTATAATATTAGCTACCTGCCTGAACTAGGTTGAGTACCTGTGTTTCAGACATCACTTATACAATCGGTTTAATAATGTAGGACACAAGATATTTAAATAATTAAACTATATTATATAATAAATTAAATAACTTAATAACAATTATTGTTACTTACAATTAATGCAAACTATTTTAGAATTTCTAGCAACTTCTCTGTGTCTTCGTAATTTAATTTATTTAGATATTCCCTTACACTTATATTACAGTTCTTATAACTTAGACTATATACCTTTAGTGATTTGTTGAGCTTTTTATATAGAAAGGGTCCTAAAAATACGTAAAATTTGTTCACAAATGCGTGTTTGGTTTGAGGGTTTACACAAACTTAGTCCATTCTTCTCCTGTCTATGGATTAAAATGGAAGTTCGGTATGCCGTTTTAATATGATGTTGAGGATAAACAACTGACGGACAGTTAGTACACTACATGCCAAGAACAGTTGATGTGTAGGAAACATTAATGGACGGAAAGTGGCTACTTTCAGAACTGCTCTCTGAGCACGATCTAGTGGGAGCAATATTGTTTTAGAAGCACCACCCCAGGAAGTAATGCCATAAGTGAGTATGGATTGACACAAAGCCAAACATACCTGCCTTATCAATTTGAAGTCAGCGATGTTACGAAGATATTTAAAAATATATATATTAATTTACGAACTCTAGCACAAAGTAAATCAATGTGCTTGCGGAAATTTAAATTTGAGTCAAGCGTGATACCTAGATATTTTATATTGTCTATTTTTGTTAATGCGGGACATGCACATGCAGTGTCATCATACGAGTTACAATGATGAGCGTAAATATTTAGGTGAGTAGGTATGTTATTATTTCTCATTAAAAATAACATATATTGTGTTTTATCGGCGTTTAAACGTAGGAGATTATTAAGAAGCCAATTAGATACTATATTAAAGCCTTGCTGAGCGTATTTATAAACTTCATCTTGTGATTTAGCTGAGAATAACAGGGCTGTATCATCCGCATACGACATTATGACACCATTTTGAAGTTGAAGATTGCATAAGTCATTTATATAAATTAGGAACAATGTAGGCCCCAGGATACTGCCCTGTGGGATTCCGTAAGAGCTGTTTTGTAATTCAGTACTTGTATACTCACCGATTTTTACACATTGAAAGCGATCACTGAGGTAATCGGAAAAAAATTGTAGTTGAGTTCCCCTTATGCCAAGTGTTTCAAGCTTCTGCAATAGTATAGGGCAAGATATAGTATCAAATGCTTTGGCAAGGTCTAAAAAGATCCCAATTGAGTGCATACCATTGTCAAAATTACTTGTGACATAATCAGTCAATTGGTGAAAGGCATCATTACATGATCTCTTAGGCCTAAAACCAAATTGTCTGACTGACAGCAAGTTATTAGTTTCCAGGTATTGTATTAACCTGGTATTTATGATCTTTTCTAAAATTTTAGATAAACCAGATAAAACTGAAATCGGCCTATAGTTATTAACTAAGTTTTTATCACCAGCTTTGTAAATAGGAGAAACCACTGCTTTTTTAAGCACTTTCGGGAAAATACCATTTGATAGGCATAATTGAAAGACATGTGTTAACGGGGCGGCCAGTAAATGTTTAAATATTTTGAGTATGCGATTAGATATATTGTCCCATCCAACTGCACAATCTTCTTTTAAGCCAGATATTATACTTAAAACCTCATCAATATCGGTATTTAACAATACAAAAGATTTTAACTTAGAAAAGGATGTGGGATTACGAGTGTTGCTTAATTTTAAAGTTGTCTCTGCTATTTTTTTGCCAACATTAATAAAATAATTATTTACTTTATTGGTTGCTTCGTATGGGCTTTTGTCTAGTGACAGTAGATCAAGTGGGGGTCCAAGATTTTTTGAACTGAAGGTATTATTTTTAATGAACATCCATACAAGTTTACTGTTTTTACCGGCCTTTTGTAAAACATTTTTATCATACTATATTTTGAGGTTTTTTAATAGCTTATTGCAAAAATTCCTATATCTTTTATAAGTAGCAGAAAGTATTAAATTATCAGGAGAAAGTTTAGATTTTAAATGAAGTTTGTCTCTATTTCTTATACAGCGGACGAGACCAGGTGTTATCCAAGGTTTAATATTATAATACTTACATGACAGTTTTATTGTTGGTGTATTATTCATTATTGCGTATTGTAAAGAATTTATAAAGTAACTCAAGGTCGTATTTGCATCGTCAAAGCAATAAACAAAGTCAAAATTAATGCTACGAATGTCACTTTCAAGGTTCGTCATATGGACTTTAGTGTAGTTGCGTATGCAGTTTTTCCTAGTTAAGGTTAATTGTAATGTTAGTAAAATTGCTTGATGATCAGTAAGCGAGGAATTAGTAACTAATGTTAAAGAAGGTTTATTTGATTTAATCACAAAATGGTCTAAACAAGAGCCGCTTTGATGTGTAGGGTGGTAACGTGTTGGTAAAAGTCCATGGAAAGAGCAAATATTTAGGTAGTTATGTGCATGGTTATCTGTTTTCCCTGCAAAGTTGTATAATTACCACTGGTTCGAAAAAAACCTCTGTCCTGGGAAGAACCAGCAAGAAACCCAGCGGGACTTTTTTTTTAAATAACTGCTTACAATCATGTATGTTACACATATTAACAACACAATAAATTAGAAATAGCTTGGTAGCGATCACCTCATTTCCAGGGGTTATTATCATCTATAAATTCTTTAATACAATAATAACCCTTTTTATGCAAACTTAGTTTAATAAAGTTTTTGAACTTTGAGCAGGTCAAATTTTGTATATTTTCTGGAATTTTGTTGTAAAAGCGTATGCATCGCCCCAAGAATGAATTACTGACTCGATGGAGTCGAATAACTGGTACTACTAGCTTGTGTCTGTTCCAAGTATTTACAGAATGAATATCACTTATTTTTGTAAAACTACTTTTATTTTTGTATACGTACATTACATTTTCATAAATGTATTGAGAGGCCAAAGTTAATATATTAATTTCCTTAAATTTTTGTCGCAGCGACTCTTTAGGCTTTAAATCATATATTGCTCTTATGGCCCTCTTCTGTAAAACAAATATAATTTCAGTGTCAGCTGCGTGTTCCCATAGCAAAATACCATACGACATTATGCTATGGAAATAGCTAAAGTAAACTAGTCTAGCTGTTTCAACACTAGTTAGACTTCTAATCTTTTTTACAGCATATGCTGCAGAACTAAGCCTGCTTGCTAGTTTTGATATATGGGGGCTCCATTGAAGCTTCGCTTCTAGTATGATTCCAAGAAAAATGGTGGTATCTACAAGACTCAGTTTCTCCCCATTTAAAATTACATTAGTATTTAATTGTTTGACATTTGGAGTCATAAATTTCATACATTTCGTTTTAGTGCCATTTAAATGCAAATTATTAATTTTTATGAAGTAAATTATTTATATTAAAGAAATTTAACATTTGATCAAGAATAATTTTTTCAAAAATCTTACTAAGTGTTGGTAGTACAGAAATAGGTCTAAAATTGGCGGGGTCTAATGTACTACTAAGATTGAATTATACTTATCACATGTGGCAAATGATATTTTAAATTGCTCCTGAATCGGTATTAAATTACACTCCTGGAAGAGCTGCTTATAATTATCCCTAAATTAAATTTTAGCTTTTGGGTTACCCAATATTTTCGTAAATCTAATTTGGAATCGCTTTAATTTATCTATATATGTTTTAAATTTTTTTCCATATGATACTAATCCATATTGCAACGTTGACTCAACTAGTGCGTAATAAACAACATACAGTACGGCTTTAGATGTTACTTTCTTCAAAAAAATTAAATTAACCGAATATGCCTCTTAATTTATTACACATCTGTTGCATATGGCTACCCCAGTTCATATTTCTGTCTGTTGTTACGCCTAGGTATTTGAAATGTTTTACAAATTATAGGTATAATTGCACATTTAATAATACATTAAATAATAATACATTTAATAATTCCATTATCATGAGACCACTTAGTTATGTTGTTGAAATCACTTTGTATCTTTAAAAGACTAAAACTCTAAATTATTATACAGTCCTACTCCTCGCGGTACTGTGTCAAAATGATCAACTACATATTTGTATCATTTGCTGTAGATACTATCGGTCCGTGGGGTCCATGTGCGGTGAGGAGAGCGCTGGTTCTTTTCTTGCTCAAAGGCTACGTATTGCTATTCAGCGAGAAAACGTAGCCAGTGTTTTTGAAACTTAATATTTAATAATATGTAATAGAATAGTTACAATCAACAATTTCCGCAGTACCATGAAATTTACTTAAATATCAAAATTTGTATTATAATTCCATCATGAGCTAGTTTATGACAAGTTGGTATGTCACAAGAACGAGAAAGCATAATTTCGTTTCCGCTGCACTGCATGACTCATGAATAGAGGTACAAATACCTTATTTGTTTCCACATGACGTTGCTGTCACGTTGACGACATGCATTTTGTGCCAGTGTATTTTGCTTACTGGAAGTTATACTGGTTTTGATTTACGTTGACATTTTATTTTACTGTTATTAGAAGTATTTTTAAATATAAATACTTACATTTTTAATAGAATAAGTGTAACAAACGAGCACACAGTCCACCTGATGGTAAGTGGATTTTGTTACCCATAACTATCTACGTCTATCCTTTTTTTTTTTTTTTTTTTTGCGGATGGAAAATCATCAAATGACGCCTTTCGCTCTGGGTGGAGCGGAAGGGAGTGTCAGACTTTTACTGACTAAAAACCATCCGTGTTCCTTCAGTGCCCTTACGTTCCGGAGCCGCGGTATCTCTTTCGAACAGCCCGCAGCCCCGGCAGGCGTCGGCCCTTGCGGGCCCCTTCACGCTGCTGACAGCTCTTTGAGGCGCGCGTGGAACAAAACGCGCCGTCGACACGGCCTGTCGTCGTTAGACGGACGGACGGCGAGCTACCCATTGCTCGCCGTCCACAGGCCCGCGCCTACGGTGGCCGGGGGCCACGACGTAGCCCCCGACGCCCGGGGCGTCTCCCGCGGCGGCCGGGAAGGAAAGCTGTTGCTCTTTCCTTCTCCCGCTCCGCCACCTCCTTCGCTAGCATCACTGCTTCGCAGAAGGTGGTGACGGCATCCCATTCCGTCTCGCTCCGGACCATGGCTTCGACCAGGGCCGGACGCGAGAGGTCGCCGCCGCCTATCGCCGCTACGAGGACACGGCGGTGCTCCGCCCAAGCAGGGCACACCTCCACGGTGTGCTCCACCGTGTCCTCCGGTCGATCCTCGCAGTGGGAGCACCCGGGCGTTTCCTCCCGCCCGATTCGGTGCAGGAACCTCCCGAACACACCGTGTCCGGTGAGGACCTGCGTCAGGCGGAAGGTGAGGACGCCGTGGCGTCTCTCAAGCCACTCCTCAAAGAGGGGTCTTATCGCCGCTATAGTGGCGTGCCCAGCACGGGGTTGCGACAGACGCTCTCTCCATGTCGCCATGAGATCACGCCGGAAGTCTGTCCGCTGCGCGACAACTTGCCGCGGCAGCGGGGTTTCCCCCCGGCATAGTGCCTCCGCGCGCCATTCGTGCAGGCGCGCGAGGACTATCGCCTCCAGATCCCATGGCGGCAATCCGGCAAGGAGGCTCGCCGCCTCGCGGGAGATCGTGCGGTAGCCGCGAACCATCTTTACGGCAACCACCCTTTGGGGCGCGTTTAGGTGGTGGACGGCAAGCCGCGCCAAACCACGCGCCCACACCGGGGCCCCGTAAAGGGCCATGGACCTCACGATCCCCGCGTAGAGCCTCCGGCAGGAGGCATTTGGCCCCCCCAGGTTCGGCAGGAGCCGCCTGAAGGCAGCCCCGGTCCGTTCCAGTTTGGGAGCCAAACGTCGGAAGTGCTCAACGAAGTTCCATCGGCCGTCGAGGACGAGTCCTAGGTACTTCAACGTCGACTCGACGCCGATGGATACCCCTCCTACCATCACTGAGGATCCCGGTGGTGGCCTGTTCCGAGGACCATGGAAGTGCATGGCCTCGGACTTGTGCAGAGCCACCTCGAGACCCAGTTGCCGGATCCTCTCCACGACTATCGCAACCCCGCGTGTCATAGTTTCCGCCGCCGCCTCGTACGACCCCCCTTGTGCCAGTACCAGCGTGTCGTCAGCGTAGCAAACTACGCTGACGCCGGTAGGGAGGTCGGCGCGCAGCACCCAGTCGTAACCGATGTTCCACAGGGGCGGCCCCAGAACCGAACCCTGTGGGACACCGCACGACGTCTCTCGCCGGTTCCACTCACCGTTGCGACCGGGGTAGATGACGGCCCTGTCCGTCAGATAGTCCCCGACTATACGACGGAGATAGGTCGGCACCCGGTGATACCGGAGTGCCTCCCTAATGCAGCTCCAGGGCATGGAGTTGAAGGCGTTGGCGATGTCGAGAGACACCGCCAAGACAACCCCCCCCCTGGCCACTGCATCCCCCGTCGTGAGGGCTCTCACGCGCATGATGGCGTCCACCGTAGAGCGCCTCTTGCGGAAACCAAACTGGTGTTCCGCAAGATCCGGCCCCGTCCCCGCAAGGTGCTCGGCGAGGCGGTTTGCAATTACTCTTTCAAAGAGCTTGCCCACCTCGTCGAGCAGCACCACGGGCCGGTATGCGGACGGAGAGTCCGCAGGGCGCCCCGGCTTCCGAATGAGGACCAGCTTCCCCGTCTTCCAACGAAGCGGGAATTGGCCTCTCTCCAAGCATGCGCTTAGGAGCCCCTCCAGTCGGGGCCCGAGAGCGTCCGAGGCCAGAACCCAGGCTTTGCCAGGCAAGCCATCGGGTCCTGGGGCGGTATTCCTGGCCTTGAGCCTACGTACCGCCACTCTCAGGTCTACCCCGGTCCCTTCCGGGATGTCGTCGTCGTCGTCCTGGTGGTCCGCTTCCGGCACCGCAGGTAGCGGAGCCATAGGCGGGGGCGGATGTTCCCCGCGCGCAGGGAACAGAGCGCTCACCACATCCTCCACGAGCTGAGGCCGGAGACTCTGCGTCAGCGGGGGGGCCCAGGTGCGGAGTTTATCCCGCACCATCTTGTAAGGGCGCCCCCACGGATCTCTATCGAGAGTCTCCAGCATCTCCTCACGGGGCCCGATCCCGGGCCCGCAGGACAGCCTCCCGGAGGGCGGTCTTCGCCGCTCTGTATCCCTCGTACAGCTCCGCCTCAATGGCTGCCGCATTCGGTGGACGAATGCGGAGCCTGCGATGCCTGGCGTCGCAGGCTCCGCATTCGTCCACCGAATCTACGTCTATCCTGGATTATGAATCAAAACGCAGATGTGTTGTCACTCCTGAAAACTAAGATGAAATGTCGCGTTTACAGTAAAAAAGATCTCAGGCCCAGAATACCTGCGTAAAGTAGCACTGAGCTACAAATTCAACATTCTATGAGAATGTGGTCCTACCCCGATCAAGTCGACCCATTTGTGCTACAACCATAATACAGCTGCAGCGCTGCTCTACCACGGTAAAGCAATCTAAAGCTAATGTTGAACAGTATTCCTTTATGACTTTAAATTAAAGGGGGAAGAGGGGCGGGCAAAAAAGTAGTTAGTTTGTCTATCTTAAAAATAAACTAGGCAGAAATTTGAGATTTATGTATATTATAAATTAAATATAGCACCTAAACCCGTGTACCGTGTAGTGGAGTTGTACAATATCTATTACCCCATATCGTGTTGTCGTATGAAGTGACAGAGGGAAACAAGTCAGGAGATGGAACGCAGCGTCTTCCTAATAAAACAACTTGAAAATAATAAATACCCCCCTCCCAAGCTTGGCAACTATGGCAAAATCTCTCCCCCCCCCTCCTCCTCCACCGCAACAGGAAAGGTTTCTAAATCCTAGCGAATAAAATCACTTTGCGATTTATGTGAGAAGAGTACAAAACTATATTTTCTCCATAGCATAATTTTATAAAGTATTACCTGTATCCGTATCTCCTTACCGGAGGCGGTGCGGATTCCCCGGCGTATTATCGAGTTCTGACGCTCTAAGCTAGAAGCTATGCTTGCACGAAATTTTATCTAAACTTCTTCCGAGTGGGAAATCTTGTTTTCATGTTACCGGAAAATATTACGAAAGAATATTATAGAAAATATATATTTATATTTCGGTCACATTTTACGTTGTTATCGGTATAAATCACATTCTTAATGGATTTTGTAGATCTACTCAGTAAGAAAATTTTCTACTACTTTATGTACATTATACGAAGTTGCATGTAATGAGATTTGCAATGTCATTACATGCTCCTGTTATTGTATTTGAAATGTCTAACATCCTTGTTTGCATACATATATTATAAACCAAGCTATTGTTTTTAGACTAGTGTTGATTTATTCTTTTATGTCTAAAGACATTCCATCGGTAAAGTTAATAAATTACGTGGTAGAGCCATGCTTCTTATATATATGGTTGTAGTACAAATGGGTGGCTTGACCGGGGAAGGACTACGCTGTCACATAATACCAGCGTAAAATAGCGGTTTAATGCTGCTGTGTTTCTTACAGTGCGAGTAGAGAACCGGAGACACTTTTCACGAGGCAGCCCTCCGGGGTGACAACGCATCTGCATTTTGATTCTTAATCGAGAATAGATGTAAATGTCTTTAGGCCGCAGCATCCAATTACCAGCTGGTAAAATGTGTGATCGTTTGTTATCCACATTTAAAAAAAAGGTTATCTGTTCATCATCATCACCATTACCACCTATCGAAATCTAAAAGAGAAAGTCTTAATTTTGTAACACGAAAATTTTCGTGTACATTATTTTGGTATATTTATATTATTACAGTCAATGAATAGACATCAGTGCGCCATCTAACGTCATTAGTCCGAAGTAACTAGAAACGTATATTGACGAATCGAGTTAGCTAATTGCATGCAATTGACCTTTCGTGTTAGTTCGAAATCCTACCACGGATCGACGGTGGCGCGTAGCCAAAGGGAGGCCTAGTCTTTTTGAGCGAGCCGTTGTAATGATCGGACACGCACATATATAATTTTTGAATCGAAACGCCGGAACATGAATTTAAAGTGACGAGTACTTGGGCGTACGGCCCCTTAAACACAATGTCTACAGGCAGTTTAATGTGTTGAAACACATCATCCCATAAATTGTAAGTACTTAATGTTTTTGTTTTCTTAAAAGCACATGTGCTCTAATTAACGGTACATGGTATTTCATAGATTCTTTTGTATTGTCATAGGGGTCCTTAGTCCTTACTTTGAGTATGGTCCATTATCAAGTTTAACTATGTGAACGAGGCGAGGCAGCTTCAACTGGTGGCTATATTGGGACTGGGCGGTCTGGAGACCGCGACCGGAGTACACCTGGAGGACATCTGTTACCTCACTGCTTCGCGGGATTGACCATAAACAGTGTAATATTGTGTAATCCACCAGGTTAGTCAAAACCTCAGTTCCCAGTGTATTTTAAAGTGACAACTTGATATTTGGGGCTATCCGTATGAACTTTAGAAGGAAATAAACTACTTTTTGTCTGTATATGTAACTTTGAATTTTCATTTACTAATCATCCAACAACAGGCGCCCTGGGATACTTTTATTTTGATACTCGAGTCTCTTAACTCTCCGATGATCGTAGTCGGTGAGTAACGCCCTAAAAAGTGTTATAAAGTGGCTACCCAACGTTGAACCTTAAGTTGCTGGATGTCAGTAGATGAATTAACCTTAATTGTAACTATTTAAGCTGTTAAAACATATTTAATATGAAAACTTAGTGAAATTTAATGTTAAATTTTTTTTTTGATGTAGGTAGATTTAAGTAAGCTTGAGAACAAAGAAAGTTTAACTTGAATGTGATTTATATGTACTTAAATGAATTAAAACTTAACATAATAAAAATATTTGTGCTATTTTAAGTAGATATTTTTAATATCAACCGATTTAAGACTTTTTTGTAACCGTCAGTACATTTTAACAAAATGTCGATCCACAAGTATATAGACTCATTACATAAAGATGAAATCAGATATGAACTCGCCATTATTGGCGTTTCCACAGATGAAAATGTAACCACCGATGCAGTGAGGAAGCAGATCCGCCAGGCGTACAAACTCGCACGCCGTGGAAGCATGAAGTGTGAACCACTCCAGTCACCCAGTATAGCCTCTGAACTAGAGATCTGCACCCCAAAGGTCGAACTTCTGGAATCCCAGCTGCAGGCGGGTAAAGTAGATGATCGCAATTTGACTCTTAAACTGTCTCGTCGTGCAAATTATTTGATGGATAGGCTAGCTCGTATCTCTGAAAGTAGTTCGCATTTGTCAGATCTTCGTAGTCGTTTGATTCGCATTTTGAGTGTCATAGACGGTGAAGATAGCGACACGGATAGTGAATACAAGGAAACC
The DNA here is from genome assembly GCA_033319125.1 of Parnassius glacialis. Classification (NCBI taxonomy): domain Eukaryota; kingdom Metazoa; phylum Arthropoda; class Insecta; order Lepidoptera; family Papilionidae; genus Parnassius; species Parnassius glacialis. Next base: position 32,231,855 of record JAVANC010000008.1, on the reverse strand, counting down.
CAGGCACAGCCGTCTAACCAGAAAATGGAAAGTAACGTGATCTATGTGAAAGATAAACCCTTGAACCTAAATACATTTAACTTAAAATTTGACGGAACCACGTGTGTTCGTGTATTTATTGAACGGCTTGAGGAACTTAAAGAGGCTCGCAACATTACTGAAGCTCGCATACTTTCAGCTTTTTCTGATCTTTTAGAAAACTCTGTTTTATGTTGGTTTAGAAGTAATAAGGATAATATCCACTCATATTCACAATTATTGAAATGCTTAAGGGACGACTTTGATATTCCCGATTTAGACTATAAACTATTAAATGAAATAAGGCAGCGTACACAGGCCAGACACGAAACGATAGTAGTCTATCTTTCCATTATGCAGGGAATGTTCTCGCGACTCACTCACCCGTTGTCGAGTAGACAACAACTCGAAATCTTGATGCATAACATTAGACCAGAGTACATGAAAGATTTAGCTTTACATGATATAACCTCTGTAGACAAACTTAAACTTTATTGTAAACAGTTAGAAATTGCGCGATCGCGTGCGGAACAATTTGGTGAACCTAACTTGAATAACTTTAAAATTACTGCGGACTTAAACAAACAAACGCCGCGATCTCACAGTAAACAAGTCTCTGTGCTGAATGAAGCTGGCTCTTCGAGGCAATTGGATAGGAAATGCTTTAGGTGTGGATAAAACACTCATTTCACTAATCAATGCAATTCGAAAGAGTTAGTTTGTTTTAAGTGTGGATTAAAAGGTGTTAAGCGTAGAGATTGTAGTAATTGCAATTCAAAAAACTAGTTAACACGGAACTATCCAACACCTTAAATAAAAATAGGTCTTATACGTCCAATAATGAAGAGGTAGTTCTGTTTAAAAAAAATACTAGTGATATAAGACCATACTTAAAATTAAAAATATTGAACTTACAAGCTTTTGGCTTATTAGATTCGAGTGCAACTTGTAGCATTCTTGGAAATAATGCGCATTTGATCTTTTTAGAACACGGATTTCAACTCAAACGGTTTGACACTGAGCATTACGTAAGAACTGCTGATGGTACGAGATTGCATTGCTTAGGGTATATGTCCTTACTTATTGAATTTAACAATAATTTCAAAGTGATTAATTTTTATGTTGTTGCACAAATAACTTCATCTATAATGCTAGGTGTTAATTTTTAGCAGGTGTTTGACTTAGGGAGTGACCTTGTATCCGAAGTACAGTTTAACCGAAAGTCGGAGTCACCAATAAGTAATAGCATAAATTCGGTTTCTCTTAATAAAGGCCTTGAAGAATACGAGTCTTTATCCATAGAACAAAAACAAATCATGGATAATTTAGTCCAAGAGTTTGATACAATTAACACAGTTAAAGTAGGTTTGGGACGTACCAATTTAATTCATCACGACATAGACACAGGGGATAGTAAACCTATTAAGCAAAGGTACTATCCATTATCACCTGCTAAGCAACAAGCACTTGAAAAAGAATTGGATAGAATGCTTAGTTTGGGAGTTGTGTCACCTTCACAGTCAGCTTGGAACTCACCTGTAGTAATGGTTCAGAAGCCAAATGGGGACCTAAGGCTTTGTCTAGATTGTAGAAAATTAAATGCAGTTTCCAAACCCGATGCGTATCCTCTCCCGTATATAAGCAACATATTGGATCAGCTCCGCGACGCGAAATATCTAACGTCAATAGATCTTTCAGCTGCGTATTGGCAAATACCCTATGATAGCGAGCAATCAGCTGATAAGACCGCGTTCACAGTCCACGCCGGGGGTTATTTAGATTCAATGTAATGTTGTTTGGCCTTGTTTCCGCGTCAAGCACAATGCAGAGATTAATGGATAGGCTATTTGGTCCCGAATTTAACAACAAAGTATTCTGTTTCCAAAATGACATAATCATAATATCCAGCACTTTCTCAGAACATGTGCAGCTCTTGCATAAGGTCTACGCAAAACTCAGGGACGCAAACTTGACTATAAACATGGATAAGTCTATCTTTTGCCGTAGAGAACTTAAGTACTTGGGATATTTAGTTGACAAACATGGATTTAGAACTGATCCGGGAAAGGTAGATATTATATTGAATTATCCAACTCCTACTTCCGCTAAAGAGGTTAAAAGGTTTCTAGGCATGGCAGGCTGGTACAGGAGGTTCATTAACAATTTTTCGAAAATTAGTAAACCGTTGAATAAATTAACTAGCAAAAATGTCCGCTTTGAATGGACTACGGAGGCAGATGAGTCATTTAACCACTTAAAAACCGCTTTAGTGTCTGCTCCGATACTTAAATGTCCAAACTTTGATTTGCCTTTTTCCGTCCATTGTGACGCTTCCTCAGTGGCTGTGGGCGGAGTCTTAACCCAGACTTATGACGGAGTAGAACATCCCATAGCATACTGCAGTCGGTCTCTTGCCAAAAATGAAATTAATTTTTCCACATCGGAGAGAGAACTTATGGCCGTGATTTACGTATTAGAGCAATTTAGATCTTATGTAGAAGGTACAAAGTGTAAAATAATAACCGACCACGCCTCGTTATTATGGTTTTATAAATTAAATAACCCATCAGGTCGCTTAGCCAGGTGGAGCATGCGATTGAGTCAATTTGATTTCGAAATAGAACACATAAAAGGTAAATTAAATGCTATTCCAGACGCACTAAGTAGGATTCAAGTTGATGCAATCGCTACGCCGGCAACCAGTGATGCGTGGTATAGACATGTATACGAAGATTGTCAGGCCAACCCTCGCAAATATCCCCACTTCATGGTAAAAGACGATAGATTGCTTAGGTACCCTAAAAATAAATATGAGTTAACGAAGGAGTTTAATTGGAAGTTAGTGGTACCCGAGGAAGACAGGTTAGGTATTTTAAAGAAATGTCATGATGAACCAGTTAGTGCTCATTTGGGTGTCTTTAAAACCCACAAGCGTCTTAGTCTTAATTATTACTGGCCCAGCATGTACCGAGATGTGAAAGAATATGTTAAAAAATGCGAGATATGTAAACAATACAAACCCGTCAACACGGCTAGACCTGGTTTAATGGGAAACCCGAAGGAGGTTAACAAACCCTGGGAGGCCATATGTTGCGATTTGCTAGGCCCATTTCCGATTTCTCGCAATAGGAATATTTACTTAATTGTATGTACAGACTATTTTAGCATGTATGTCATGTTGCATCCTATACGGACCGCAACAGGCGCTGCGATCGCTAAGTTCATAGAAGAGAAAGTGTTCCTAGTACATGGCGTATGTAAGACTATCTATATTGACAATGGCCCACAGTATGTGTCTAATCAGTTTAGGCAACTGTTACATAAATATAACGTACCGAATATCTATTATAACCCGCGTTATCACCCACAGGTAAATCAAGCCGAAAGAGCGATTAGGAACGTAGTTAACGGTATATCATGTTATGTAGGTACCGAGCATAAACGATGGGACGAGAACATCCCACAGTTGCAATGCGCACTTAATTCAGCCGTGAATGATACCACTAAGTTTACTCCGTATTTTCTTGTGCATGGACGGGAATTCATAATAGATGGAATGTTACACAGCTTAGATAGCACTCAGCCAGTTCAAAGATCACAAGTAACTCTCGGTGAACCACAAGCATACAGTAAAAAATTAGCGGAATTAGACACCATATTTAAAAAGGTACAAAAGCATATTAAAAATGCTCATTCTAGAAATGAAAAGTACTATAACTTAAGAAAACGACATGTTGAGTTAAAAGTAGGTCAGATTGTATATAAACGTACCCATTACCTATCTAATGCCTCAAAGAGATTTACGGTTAAACTAGCACCAAAATTTCAAAAATGTGTCATAACAGCGAAATTATCACCTTTAGTGTATGCCTTAGCCAGCATGGAAGGTAAGACACTAGGGAATTTTCACATAAAAGACATCCTTAAACAAGATGACTAATAGTTTTGTAGAATGTGAGTGAAGAGTATGATTGAGTGAAAGAATGTAAGAATAATAAACATTTTTCAAAATTTATTTCCACCGGTGAACTTTCTGAGATAAATAAGCTGTGATTGTATTGATGAACGAGCGATACATAACTAGTAGGTCACCTTATGTTGTGAAAATCGGCGCGAGTTAGATAAGAACTTGTTTTTTATGCCCGCACTCTGGACATTTAATAAGAAAATGCCTACCAGACAGTGCGTAGCATTACTTAAGCCGTTTCTTTTAACTTAATATGATTAAACGTTAATTCACTTAACTTAATGCGAGATAGATATTTAACATAACTTAATACTTAATATGATTTGCAAATCACTTAACTACCCAACTTAATAAACAAGAACACGTTCGTTTTTCGACTACTTAGAGAAAAGGCAAGTCGAAACGTAAACATCGTGTGTAGGCTTAGTGCACTGTAGGTATTCGTTTCTGTCTCGTGATGTTACGTCACGCACCGCATGAATGGTAATAGACTATTCGCGCGTAGGATTCGGGAACGTAATTAATAATAATAATAATAATAAATTTGTTTATTTCCCACAATTTGATTGTTCATAGGTAGTTGTATTTTAATAGCAAAAAAAACATGTAGGAATAAATGTAAATAAAGTTGCATGCCATTAGACTAATATATGTATAACAATTAGTGTAGTATTTTCTAAATTACAACACAAGTAGGTAAATTTGTGGTAGTGTTTTTTTTGTGTCAACAACACAAGTAGGTAATTACATTTTGAGGTTAAATTGTTTAGTGGAATATAATGTTACTAGGTATACAGATACAGAAATGAAAATTAGGTAATAAGTAGAGCAATAATGGGCCTTGTGTAAGATTAAACGTCGTAATTAAGTGATTAAGCTTGGTACTTGTCAGTTGTTAGTGCATGGGTGACTTGGAATTTACTATCCGTGCGAATATTTTTAGTCAGATTGGATTAGAGACACATTACAACTTCTTCACTGTATTTGGTATTCAGGCGTTGTTCTGCAGGTGGCACGAGATGTCTTCGGAATAAGTATCTTCATTACGCAGAACTTTTTAACCCAAGCAAAGGGGATGTGTAACACGAAAATTTTCGTGTACATTATTTTGGTATATTTATATTATTACAGTCAATGAATAGACATCAGTGCGCCATCTAACGTCATTAGTCCGAAGTAACTAGAAACGTATATTGACGAATCGAGTTAGCTAATTGCATGCAATTGACCTTTCGTGTTAGTTCGAAATCCTACCACGGATCGACGGTGGCGCGTAGCCCAAGGGAGGCCTAGTCTTTTTGAGCGAGCCGTTGTAATGATCGGACACGCACATATATAATTTTTGAATCGAAACGCCGGAACATGAATTTAAAGTGACGAGTACTTGGGCGTACGGCCCCTTAAACACAATGTCTACAGGCAGTTTAATGTGTTGAAACACATCATCCCATTAATTGTAAGTACTTAATGTTTTTGTCTTCTTAAAAGCACATGTGCTCTAATTAACGGTACATGGTATTTCATAGATTCTTTTGTATTGTCATAGGGGTCCTTAGTCCTTACTTTGAGTATGGTCCATTATCAAGTTTAACTATGTGAACGAGGCGAGGCAGCTTCAACTGGTGGCTATATTGGGACTGGGCGGTCTGGAGACCGCGACCGGAGTACACCTGGAGGACATCTGTTACCTCACTGCTTCGCGGGATTGACCATAAACAGTGTAATATTGTGTAATCCACCAGGTTAGTCAAAACCTCAGTTCCCAGTGTATTTTAAAGTGACAACTTGATATTTGGGGCTATCCGTATGAACTTTAGAAGGAAATAAACTACTTTTTGTCTGTATATGTAACTTTGAATTTTCATTTACTAATCATCCAACAACAGGCGCCCTGGGATTCTTTTATTTTGATACTCGAGTCTCTTAACTCTCCGATGATCGTAGTCGGTGAGTAACGCCCTAAAAAGTGTTATAATTTATCCTTATAGGGGGAATTCATGCCATACCTGTCACGCTTGGCAGGCCCGTCATTGACTGCAGCTTTTTAATCATTTGTGATATTATCAGGACAATGCTGCTGTCTATTTTCTGTTCCAGATTACCTCTCGACACCCACGAGATGATATGGTATAGTGAATTTCTCCTACAATGCTGTTATACGGCGACTCTTAATGCACAGACTAGAGTAATATGAAGCTGATAGATTATCAGTTTTAGTCTTTATTCTTAATTTTTTATAGAATAAGGGTGACGAACGAGCACACAGTCCACCTGATGGTAAGTGGATGCTGTGGCCCATAGACATCTACATTTATCCTCAATTAAGATCCTCAAAATGCAGATGCGCCGCCACCCCTTGAGGACTGAGGTGGAATGGCTCGTTTCCAATAAAAAGGGTCTCCGCTTCTCTACACTCACCATATGAAACACCACAGCATTGAGCTGTTATTTTACGCTGGTATTCTGTGAGATATATTCTATCATCATCAGGGGCTGACTAAATGTGCTCGAGAAAGCTGGTACGATGATAATAGTAAGTTCAGCAGAGTGATACACTCTACTGAACTTATTAATAAGGGTCCATGGATCACTAGCAAAACACCTGCCAGATTAAAGGTTATAATGATCAGAATTACCGCTAGTCGATAAGGCGCTAGGTTCGCTCATAGTAGTCATAGCCGACAGAACTATGGCTGCGTTCGGATAGAAAACAGTTGACGGCCAGCTCAATAATTTAATGAAATGTAAAACAAAATGCTATATTGAAAATTGTGTTTCCTATTATTTATGTACGGAAATAAAAATAGAAATTAAACTTTTTTGTCCCAACACGGAACTATACAATATTAAACAAGTCGAAAGCGGGAAGTAAAGACTGTGTAAGAACCTCCGAAGGAGTCGGAGTTATTGCCGAAATAAGAATTTTTAATTTATTGGGTTTTGGCCATTCTGACCCACTAGGATAGGATAGGTGTAATGAAAACTTTTTGCCTCTATTTAACCATAACCGCCATGACATCCTACTACATGATATGGTTATTCAAACTGACTATTTGTAAAGTTCGAGCTACTCCCCAACTCATTTCTAAAGTCTTTACTTCGAAATAACGGTATAATGCTGCTGTATTTCATATGGTTACCGAAACCGTTACAAAAAAATCGAATTTGATTCTTAATCAAAAATAAATGATAATCGATATTTAAAAAGATAAAATAAAGAAGTTTATAAACTCTGACCACTCATGTAGTGGACATATTTTTTTTATAGGATAAGGGTGACAAGCGACCACACAGTCCACCTGATGGTAAGTGGTTGCTGCAGCCTATAGACATCTACATCTATCCTCGTTTGCGAATCAAAATGCAGATGCGTTGTCACCCGTGAGGACTAAGATGGAATGCCTCATTTCCAGTAAAAAGGGCCTCCGGCCACCTGCACTCACCAAGCAAAATGCAGAGGTAAACCTCTACTTCACGCTGGTATTCTGTGAGGTCTTGGTACCACCCCGGTTCGACCCGGCCCATCCGTGCGACAGAAAAAGCTGCCGCGTGGCTCTACCACTGTTAAGATGGTTGTTATCTCAATAAAATAAGTACAAACATATCTCGCATGTGAAAAATTGCCTTTTTTATAAAGGTAGAGATAGAATCGTCTTCATCCCCGCGACCTGCTTATCTTCTTAACGAAATAAAACTGTTGAGCGCTGGAATAAAATGTAGTGCCCTGATATAAAAATTGAAAACATGCGTGCTTGCATTTTAAAAAAATAGTTTGAGATGAGTACATCAGATGGTAAGTGGTTGCCGTGGCTCATAGGTATCTGCATCTGTCCTAGATAAAGAATCAAAATGAAAAGGTACTTTTGATACTAGAACCACTATTTTTACGTGGTAGAGCCATGATGCAGCTATATTAGTAGTATAGTTGTAGCACGAATGGGTCGGCTCGAACCGGGGTGGTACCACGACCTCACAGAATACCAGCGTGAAGTAGAGGCTTACTTCTGCATTTTGCTTGGTGAGTGCAGGTGGTCGGAGGCCCTTTTTACTGAAAATGAGGCATTCCGTCTTAGTCCTCACGGGTGACAACGCATCTGCATTTTGATTCGCAAACGAGGATAAATGTAGATATCTATGAGCCACAGCAACCATTTACCATCAGGTAGACTGTGTGCTCGTTTATCACCCTATCCTATAAAAAAAAAACAGAACTTAAACCAAAACCCTAATAAGAAAATTTAGGAACCGTTTTCTTACTAGTACACGAGCGAATCATTAGTGCTAAATATTTTGAATACATGACGCGAAGTCACAAGATCATAATGTCGGTGCGGAAGCATAGTGCAGTAATTCAGTAATAATAAACCTAGCAAGCTAACAGCATAGCTAAGTGGCGAAGCAATCAGCTTTGTAGCGGTTTCTAACGGTTGCCGTTGAGCAATCAGTTTCAAAATAAGAGGTTCAGATGCCTGGGTGATCAGTAATCGATTGCTGGAAACAGAATTTGAAAATTCGAAACCGTTCTCGAGATAATCGTGGGACAGACGGACATACGGACAGACATCGTGAAATCAATAAACCTAGCAAGCCAACAGCATAGCAAAGTGGCGAAGCAATCAGCTTTGTAGCGGTTTATAACGGTTGTAGTTGAGCAATCAGTTTCAAAATAGGAGGTTCAGATACCTGGGTGATCAGTAATCGATTGATGAAAACAGAATTTGAAAATTCGAAACCGTTCTCGAGATAATCGTGGGACAGACGGACAGACAGACAGATGGACAGACGGACAGACATCGTGAAATCAATAAGTGTCTTCGCAAGCTTCGCCACTTAATAAATAGTGATATAAAATAAAGCTAAACTGGAACACTTAGAAGGACTTAGCGAATTGGGAATTGAAAAACTCGTAAGGGATTCGGTATTTTGAAACCAGTATTATATATATATTGACTTAAACCTATAACTTAAGTAGAGTTTCATACGTGGTAGAGCAATGCTGCAGCTATATTATAGCTGTAGCATAAATTGGCCTGCTCGACTGGGGAAGGATCACGCTTTCACAGAATACCAGCGTAAAATAGCAGTAACCGATTTTCAATCCTCAAAGCTTATACCATATTAATTGTGGTTTATTTTTATTAAATGGCATCAACATTTCAATTCCAAAAATAAGTATACAAAATAAAATCAACAAAAAATATTTAATTTATGAGGTAAGCAATTTTCATCGGAAGCTGTGGAATCAGATATTTTAATTATTTGTGTTCTTCGTCAACTTCGAAAAAGATAGGTATAGAGATAATTAATATTTAAGTTTGGCCATTAATATCTTCAATATTTTGCCTTTCGTTTCTGCTTCTAAAATTGATACGTTTCTAAAGAAAATTATTTGTTTATTGCTCCGAGTATTCAAAATACTATTTACCTTCGAATTTCTTCTGCATTTATCAGAGCTGACAAGGCATGTAGTGTTGTTTTATACCTTGGATGTGACAATATTCTGAGTAAAAAAATGAAATGGGTCACATTTCTTCCCTTTAAACCGAAAGAGAAGATAATGTTACTAATCAAGGCTAACTCAGGCGAAGCAAGCTCATGTGTTAAAATATTAAAATGAAAGGACCAGACTGCGTAAAAAAGTATACTAAAAGAGAAAAATTTTTTACTCTATGTCATTTCCACTACTAAGACGAATTTAACGACACAGACAGAGTGTTCCAGACTTTTTCACACATATACATACATACTGTAGTGTTGGAAGGTGTCAATAAGGGGCGCGTTGATCTGCCTAGGACTTTAATTAGACTACTCTAAACATATTATATATTATATACCTTAACACTAATATACAGGGTGTTTGGAAGATGGGTGCAAACTCTGAAGATGACGATACCTTAAACATTAAGGACACATTAAGCTAAACTTGTCTCAGACGAAATCTGCTCCTTTTTTAAATTGAATTTTTAAAGTTTTTAACAATTAAACGCATTTTTTTCAATTAATTGCTAATAGTGTCCAGTAAAGGTTGTTATGTTATTATTTTTTATTTATGTAAAATGTGATTATTCAAACAAAACAATTTCCAAGAATCTTCATCGTCAGATAAACATTTAACGCATATTTTAGTTTTTGAAACAAAAAAAAACAGGTGATGGATACGCGAGTGTTCAGGGGTGCTGACCTGGGAACGGATCACTATCTAGTGATTACTAGATTTAGGGGTCTGTTCGCGGGTTGGCGCCACCGGACGGCGGTAACAGAACCACAGTCGGTCTGTCGCATCCGAAGCTGGAAGCTTCAGGAAGCGGATACTAGGGACAAATATCATGCGAGGGTATCTGAAAAGCTTGACACCATCGATAGCAGAAATGAATGTGTGGAAAGAACATGGCAGAACCTTAGGGATGGAATGGTAAGTGCAGCGGAAGAAGTGTGTGGAACAATAAAAAGAGGCAGTAGTAAAAGAAGAGATGCATGGTAGAATGATGAAGTGAAAGATGCTGTAGAGAAGAAGAAGAAAGCATGGTTAGACTACTTGGCCTCTAGTAATGATAAGGATATGAGAGAGAAGATGAAAGAAAGATATTAGCTGCAGAAAGTTCACACGAAAGCATTGATTGAGGAAATGCGTGAAAGGTGTAGAATGGAAGCGGACGAAAGGTTGTCGCACAACTTTAAGGAGAACTCCAAACTCTTCTGGAAAGAGGTTGGAAGGACCCGAAGTGGTGCGACAGCCTTAAGAATGAACAAAGTACTTTCGAGAACTAATGACGTCCTCACAGAAAAATTGGACGTCATGCAGCGATGGAGCGAATTTTATAGAGAAATGTATGCGTGTGATGATCTTAGTGAGGGATCCAGGGATGACGCCGTGACTGGTACGCCAGACCTGGAACTCGATGACACTGAGGTCATCAGTATGAAAGAGATTGAACGTGCGATTCGAAGTTTGAAATGTGGTAAGGCTGCGGGACTAGACAGAGTTACTGCTGAAATGGTCAAGTATGGTGGGCCTCGCGTCTGGGACAGCTTTTATCTGCTGTGCAATTTGTGCTGGCGGACGGGGGATGTCCCGGATGATTGGTGATCCGCAGTCATTGTGCCTTTATATAAAGGTAAACGTTCACATTTTGACTACGGGTGCTATCGGGCGATCAGCTCGACCAGTTTAGCAAGTAAAGTTTACTCGAAGGTTTTGACACGTAGGATGCAAGAGAAATCCGAAAGATTTCTATGGGAGGCACGATGCGGATTTAGACCTGAAAGACGATGCACGGATCAAATGTTTTCTCTACGCATGATAACGGAAAAGCTTCTGGCTGCTAACCAGAAGATTTTCTGTGCTTTTGTGGATCTTGAGAAAGCATTTGATAAGGTTGTAAGGAAGAAAATGTGGGAACTGTTGCCGGGGTACGGTGTGGATGGTCGATTGCTAAGGGCTGTGCAGTCACTTTACTGTAACTGTAAAGCCTGTGTGCGGGTAGGGCATGACCTGTCACCCATGTTTAGCGTCCAAACGGGCGTGAAACAGGGTTGTATCATGTCTTCCTGGCTGTTCATACTATATCTCGACAGCTGTTTACAGAAGCTGAAAGATAGCTGTTTGGGTGTGAAATTGGGTGACATAAAAGTAAATTGTCTGCTGTATGCTGATGATGCAGTGCTTATTGCACCATCAGAGGCAGAACTGCGGGCATTAATCACGTGTATGAAAGAGGAATGCGAAATTAAAGGTCTCCGTTTGAATGCTAATAAAACTAAGGTTCTGGTATTTGAAAGGGACGAAGAGAGAACGAAGTGTAAAATATGGGTAAATCAGGAATGTCTAGAACAGGTAAATGAAATTGTATACTTGGGGAGTGCTTTTAGCCGGGATGGAAGATGTGATTTAGATGTGGACAGGCGTGTCGCTGCCGGGAATAAAGTCAATGGTGCCCTGACTGCGTTAGTCAAAAGGCAAGGCGTAGTGAAGAGTGCACGCCTTGCAATACTTATGTAGTGTTGGTACCGACTTTGTTATATGGCAGCGAAACCTGGGTGTGCCAGAAGAAGCATAAAAGCAAGTTGAATGCAGTGGAGATGCGATCTCTTCGTAAAATGTGCGGCGTTACCATGGCCGACCGAAAACGAAACGAAGAGATTCGCAATATGGCAGGTTTGAAAGATGACCTAATCACAAAAATTGATAAGGGCGCGCTTCGATGGTTTGGACACGTTGAGCGAATGAGTGAAGACCGAATGGTGAAGAAAATATATAGCGCGAAAGTTAATATTAAAAGGTATCCAGGTAGACCGAGACTAAATTTCGAAGACCATGTGAGCAAACTGCTCAAAGAGGGGAGGGTCAAGAGTACTCGGATACCTAGACGTGCATGTATGAAGAAAATAATGAATCTGAAAGAAGCGAAAGAGGTATGTAAGGATCGTGACACTTGGCGATCTGTTCTCTCTGGCTACCCCGTCAGGGATTGTGCGTGAAGATAAGTTAAGTAAAGTTAAGTGAAACAAAAAAAAAGAATTATTATAAAAAATAAATAAAATAGCATTTCTTTTTCTTACTGTAAAGCCTGTGTGCGGGTAGGGCATGACCTGTCACCCATGTTTAGCGTCCAAACGGGCGTGAAACAGGGTTGTATCATGTCTTCCTGGCTGTTCATACTGTATCTCGACAGCTGTTTACAGAAGCTGAAAGATAGCTGTTTGGGTGTGAAATTGGGTGACATAAAAGTAAATTGTCTGCTGTATGCTGATGATACAGTGCTTATTGCACCATCAGAGGCAGAACTGCGGGCATTAATCACGTGTATGAAAGAGGAATGCGAAATTAAAGGTCTCCGTTTGAATGCTAATAAAACTAAGGTTCTGGTATTTGAAAGGGACGAAGAGAGAACGAAGTGTAAAATATGGGTAAATCAGGAATGTCTAGAACAGGTAAATGAAATTGTATACTTGGGGAGTGCTTTTAGCCGGGATGGAAGATGTGATTTAGATGTGGACAGGCGTGTCGCTGCCGGGAATAAAGTCAATGGTGCCCTGACTGCGTTAGTCAAAAGGCAAGGCGTAGTGAAGAGTGCACGCCTTGCAATACTTATGTAGTGTTGGTACCGACTTTGTTATATGGCAGCGAAACCTGGGTGTGCCAGAAGAAGCATAAAAGCAAGTTGAATGCAGTGGAGATGCGATCTCTTCGTAAAATGTCCGGCGTTACCATGGCCGACCGAAAACGAAACGAAGAGATTCGCAATATGGCAGGTTTGAAAGATGACCTAATCACAAAAATTGATAAGGGCGCGCTTCGATGGTTTGGACACGTTGAGCGAATGAGTGAAGACCGAATGGTGAAGAAAATATATAGCGCGAAAGTTAATATTAAAAGGTATCCAGGTAGACCGAGACTAAATTTCGAAGACCATGTGAGCAAACTGCTCAAAGAGGGGAGGGTCAAGAGTACTCGGATACCTAGACGTGCATGTATGAAGAAAATAATGAATCTGAAAGAAGCGAAAGAGGTATGTAAGGATCGTGACACTTGGCGATCTGTTCTCTCTGGCTACCCCGTCAGGGATTGTGCGTGAAGATAAGTTAAGTAAAGTTAAGTGAAACAAAAAAAAAGAATTATTATAAAAAATAAATAAAATAGCATTTCTTTTTCTTACTGTAAAGCCTGTGTGCGGGTAGGGCATGACCTGTCACCCATGTTTAGCGTCCAAACGGGCGTGAAACAGGGTTGTATCATGTCTTCCTGGCTGTTCATACTGTATCTCGACAGCTGTTTACAGAAGCTGAAAGATAGCTGTTTGGGTGTGAAATTGGGTGACATAAAAGTAAATTGTCTGCTGTATGCTGATGATACAGTGCTTATTGCACCATCAGAGGCAGAACTGCGGGCATTAATCACGTGTATGAAAGAGGAATGCGAAATTAAAGGTCTCCGTTTGAATGCTAATAAAACTAAGGTTCTGGTATTTGAAAGGGACGAAGAGAGAACGAAGTGTAAAATATGGGTAAATCAGGAATGTCTAGAACAGGTAAATGAAATTGTATACTTGGGGAGTGCTTTTAGCCGGGATGGAAGATGTGATTTAGATGTGGACAGGCGTGTCGCTGCCGGGAATAAAGTCAATGGTGCCCTGACTGCGTTAGTCAAAAGGCAAGGCGTAGTGAAGAGTGCACGCCTTGCAATACTTATGTAGTGTTGGTACCGACTTTGTTATATGGCAGCGAAACCTGGGTGTGCCAGAAGAAGCATAAAAGCAAGTTGAATGCAGTGGAGATGCGATCTCTTCGTAAAATGTCCGGCGTTACCATGGCCGACCGAAAACGAAACGAAGAGATTCGCAATATGGCAGGTTTGAAAGATGACCTAATCACAAAAATTGATAAGGGCGCGCTTCGATGGTTTGGACACGTTGAGCGAATGAGTGAAGACCGAATGGTGAAGAAAATATATAGCGCGAAAGTTAATATTAAAAGGTATCCAGGTAGACCGAGACTAAATTTCGAAGACCATGTGAGCAAACTGCTCAAAGAGGGGAGGGTCAAGAGTACTCGGATACCTAGACGTGCATGTATGAAGAAAATAATGAATCTGAAAGAAGCGAAAGAGGTATGTAAGGATCGTGACACTTGGCGATCTGTTCTCTCTGGCTACCCCGTCAGGGATTGTGCGTGAAGATAAGTTAAGTAAAGTTAAGTGAAACAAAAAAAAAGAATTATTATAAAAAATAAATAAAATAGCATTTCTTTTTCTTACCTTTTTAAAAACATGCTTAGTTATTGCCCTTTTTTTTGAGTTATAATTTGCGCAGATGCCACATCAACTCTTGGAATTAGGGTGTACAAAAAAAATTTCGGACGAATATTTTTATTTTTAAACGGAGCAAAATAATACACCATTTTTGCTAAAGCACTATTGTTTTGATAGAACTGATTAGTTTTTATAATTACAGTGCACGTGCACGGAATAACTTCCGGGGACTCGTTTAGCAAAAGCCACCGCCGCTGCGCCACCTAAAGAAATTTGACCTTTTTTGACTCTCATCTAGCGCCTAGTAAATAGACTTTCAGCAAGAAGGTTGTCCAGCGCATTGCAGTCTTAACGTGTGAAAACATTTAAATAATTGTTTCGTTCATTTAAATAATCGTGTCTGCTTCTCACCCTTATTACATATAAAGAAAGAGCTTTATATCATAGTTATCATCGCTCATAGCTTTTAATTAATAGTTTTAGTCTGATCTTTTTCTTCTTCTCCTTCATCAGCCCACAAAACACCACCGGACATTGGTCTTCCAATTCTCTTAATCGTTACGCTGGGCATGGTGATTGACGTTCACAGCACCATTTGTCTCGCACCTTTTAACCAGACTTTACGCACCTTCAACGTTGATCCACATCTTTGTTCTGGGTATTTTACGCCTAGCATAGATATGTTTATACTGCCATCTGTTGGGTGCTATTTCATCCCTCTAGCATTCCCCAAAGTCACTTCTTACGACTTCCACATAATTAAATGAGGTGATGTTAAAAGTTTCGGTTAAAGATACAGTCTATATACGTCCAACTGCTGGGCGTAGGCACTAATTTCTGAGAGGGTTTTTGGACAAGGAAATGTCCACCGCGCTGCCCCAATTTGCTGTGGCGAACTTGACGTGCTCGAATTTTACTTTCCTTCACCACCGAGCACGTGGTAAATCAGAACTTCAAATTGCGATTAACAATTTTATTGGTGCCGGAGGGAATCGAACCCAGCGAGAGTTAACCATCTGAGCTACCACGGCTATTCTAAATAGGGTAATGAATTCGCTTTAATTACTACCACGGCCATTCTAATGCTTACTGATTTAAAAAGTTAAATTAGAAGCGATGAGAACTGTAAAAATAATTTTATTCAACTATATCTAAAATAGCCATGTAGTGGCGGTTAAGAATATCCACTATCCCATTCTTCCAGTGGGTGTCGTAAGACGCAATAGTGGGAAACAAGCAGGATATGGGCAGCAGCATCGTCCTAATAAGAGCAATATTACAATAAAAAAACTGCGGTTGCAAACCTGCTCGCCAAGCGTGGCAACTATGGAAAATATGGAGAAATTAACGAAGAGACGGCCCCCAGTCCCTGGCGGCCCCGCTATTCCTGGCTTTGGTGGCGACCACTGTAACGGCGGGGCAGGGAATGCTAATAATCTCTGGTGGAGGTTCGGTTGCCACCTTAGACGACACGACCTGGCAACATACAACACACGCATCCTGAGGACTGACGAGATGATCCTGGAGTTGGTAGAAAAGAAAGACAAGTTACGCAGGCATATAATAGGATACGAGGTCCAAAGAGAGGGGGAAGATGCGGTAGTTCTTGAATCCGGTAACTTGTTCTATCACCGGGATGGCGAACATCTTTCCCAAGTAGGTGTCGGATTTATCATCCACAAGTCTCTCTTTAACAACGTTGTAAAGATTGTGAGTGTATCTTATACTCAAAATCTCCATATTCGTTGAAGGGCATACAGGCTTACGCACCAACTTCGGCACACCCCGATGAGGAGGTGGAGGAAATGTATGAGGCTATCTCTAAAGCCATGCATTCTTCGAAAACCCACTATAAGGTGTTAATGGGAGACTTCAATGCAAAACTAGGCACAAGAGAGAACGGTGAGTTGAGGGTAAGGAAATCATTACAGCCTTTCATAAGTCCACTGCTGAATAAGGAATGCCGCAAAGGAATAGGGCAACGGAACCCAAATGGCCAGCAGCTGGCAGACTTCATGTAGAAAGAGGCTTTATGATGAACTCTTTCTTCCAGAAGCCTATGTTACGTTAACAAAGCTAAACGTGGTAAGTACGGCAAATATTTACAATGGATTTTCGACAGGCTGTAATGAATTATGAATGTTCAATTTGTCGCTGTTAATGAATAAAAAACTTCCGTTAAAAATTAGGGCGGATAAAATCTGGTAAAAACAGTAATAAATTACTTCGAAGTTTGAGAAGCGCGATGTGGCACCTTTCGTTATGTCGACAAGTACCTATTGTTCCATTTAAAAAGGTGTTAATATAATTAACTGTAAATAAATTATCGAGTGGCATCCTAGTATCGGTAAACGAATTATAACTCGGACCCTCGCTAGATGGAGTGACGGCATGATAACAGATGTAGGAAGCTCAGAAATGCGCGTTGTGAATGATGACGATCATGAAATAATATAGAATGATAGCCAGACCAAACCAGAAGAGAGCCTTAACAGATAATCACTGTGGCCCCCCACTAGATAGAGTGATGATCTGTAAAAGTTTGTAGGAAGTGGAGCTAGGAATCAAGTTTAGTAGCATTCTATGTAGAGTTGCGGAGGCGATAGTTCAGCAGTGGTCTTGTGGAAAATAATGACATGATTTGATACGTGGTAGAGCCTCGGTGCAGATATATTATGGTTGCATCATGAATAGGTCGGCTCAGCTCGATCAGGGTAAGACCATAATTTCACAGAGTACCAGCGTGTAAAAGCAGCTTAATATTGCCGTGTTCTGTATGGTGAATGTAGAGAACCGGAGACCCTTTTTACTAGAAACAAATTTAATTTTCGTCCTCATGGGTGACAACGATTCTGCCTTTTGATTATAAATTGAGGATAAATGTAGATGTGTATGGGCCACAGCATCCACTAACGTTTCATACGTAATAATAATTGATATTTTTATGATCTAAAAAACATATAAATTTTCATACGTTTGATACTATATCTGTATGTAAACTAATTAAAACTGATCTGCCTGCAATTATAGCGAAATTCTTAATCAATCATTATTTCATGAAATGGTGTCATTTCATGATATTTATCACTGTTTATTGGCCATGTCATGATATAGCTAAGCTTTCTTTTTGCTGTGGCAACCCTGGTGATAAGTTGTAAAAGTAATTGGTCCCGATAAATTTTAATAATTTAAATATTGTAAATTCATTATATCTACCTCAATTTTATGTTATAGTTAATAATTACTGCCGCTTTGTATTTAATATTTAAGAAAGTCGGTACATAAATGTTATAACAAAATTTTGGTGTTGGAAAAAAAAGTGATAGGTAACGAACATTGTTTTAAAATTATTGTAATTCTTATTTAATATCATTCCTTTTATAATTTTAAAGATCTATTCTATTACTCGGATTTTTACATTCTTTGTGGGTTTCTTTTCGAATTGTTTTAACGATAATTTGATTTGAGACTAGTAAATAAAAAAAAACAACAATAACTCGATATTAGCTTACTCTGCTCTTTCTGTTTTCGATATTGGTTTTCTTTTATTATTTATAATGAATAGTAAAATGAATACTCGCAACGCCAAGACGCGCCAGATGAAGAACCAACTCCAGCTTGCGCTCCAAGAACTTAAGGCATCCAGGGAGCAGTGTGAACTGTTGCTTCAGGAAAGAGATGATAATGAAAAAGAAATAGTTAGCATAATTGCCAAAAACACATAATTGAAATGTGATATGGTTAAGTTAGATACAGAATACACAAGTGTTATAAAAGAAAGAGATCAGCTACAGGGAATGGTAAATGAGTTTGACCGATGCAGCAAGGAATATGAGGAAGCTCTCAGGTTCATTGCTGCATTGAAGTTACAGTTGAATGAGGCTAATGAGAAAATAATACAATTTAAAACATATATAGATAATCTACACGCCTCACAGACTCAAAGCCTGTTCTCTGAGCTTGTGCAATGTAATACTTAAAGAATTTTACAGCAATCTGCAACAATTGATTTGACTGGTGACGACTCTTCCACTTCAGGAAATTCAGTGAGGATTAATTGCAGTAAAACCAAATTGAAGAAGTATATAAAAGTTAATAAATACATAAGGAAAGTACAAAAATTAATAAAAAATAAGATTAATACCAAAAATTATGTTAATTTATGTAAACAAAAGCAAGCATTGATATATGAACTTAAGTTGTATTCAATTGAGGTGGATAACATAAGAAAATGTTATGAGACTGACGTAGAGTACCTTAAGTTAGAAATATTATCTCTTACAAATTGCCTTCAAACTGTATCCAATAAATATAAATCAGCCCAAAACGAAATAAAAGAACACATACTGGCTATGGATAATCTGGTAAAGACATGTAAATACAATGAGGAGCGTTTTGACTCATAAGTTAAACATCAATGAGAGTGTCAGCATTCAATACCAGCTTCTTCAGAGTCGGTGTGTGCTGATAATACTATACCACCACCAAAACTCTATGACAGTGCCATAGCAGAGGAGCTTAAAATAAAAAATAACTTAAATATTAACAAAAATAATATAATTGTGCATAGCGATGACATAGGAAAAAATTAACTCTTTAAAGGGACAAAAATTACAAATTGCTGCATGCCTGGAGCATCTTTTAGTGACATCCTAAATAAAATTATAGTTACTAAATTTTACCTAAATAGTACAATAATAATTTTTGTTGGTAGAAGAGGCAGTGTAAACAACAAACAGTTATTAAGATATATTGAGCAATTTAATAACTTAAATGTACACAAAATTGTCTTGTTCACACTGCCTTACATACAAGGATTGCCACAGGAAAATAATCTAAGACTAAATTTAAATATCCAAATGAATAATTTAATATGTAACAAAAATTTAAATGTGTCACATAATTGTAATTATAATAATGACAAATTTCATTTAGTTGATATAAATAATTTAATAAAAAAGTTTTGGACAAAAGATAGGTATTACCTATCCAAATATAATTTAAGACTGATAGCAAATGTGCTATCTCATTATTTACTTTTTAACCCAGCCAAATTTTTGGCTACCAAGACTGCTTTTATTGGGCAGGATAATTATTTGACAATTAATTTGGAATCAGTTCCAACTAATTTAAATTAGTAAATGCGACAATAGAGGCAATCTCTAGCAATAATAAGAGTTTAATTAACTTTGAATGCAGCCCACAAATAAGTAATAAAAATTGTTTACACCTGGTGCATCAAAATATACAAGGCATGATGGGCAAAGAATAAGAAGTTGAATTGTTTTTAAATAGTAACAACATACATATCCTTTGTATAACTGAACATTGGCTAAAAGATTATAATTTCATGTTTAATTTCAGAAATCACCAGGTGGTCAGTTCCTTCAATAGAGAAAAAACTTTACGTGGTAATACTAGCAGATAAATCATTAATATATAAAGAACGTAAGGATATAGTGAGCCTCTCTGTTGAGCGAACTGTAGAAATGGCTTGTGTCGAGCTCGAGCACCTCATAATTGTAAGTGTTTACAGACCCCCGTGTGCTACTTATGACTATTTTGAAAGGATTGTGAAAGAAGTTTTGCTCAAATTTAGTAAACAGAACAAGTCTGTTGTACAGTAACAAGTGGAGACTTTAACATCAATCTCCTTGAAACTTCTTCCATTAGTATTAAGTTTAGCTCATTGTTTAAATCGTATAATCTTGTTAATTTATTCTTAGAACCAACACGTATTGCTGGGCCTAGTGTGACCTGTATAGATAATATTTTTACAGATGTTAAGTCCTTGCATAAATCAATTATTCAAAATTTAAGTTCAGATCACTGTGGACAGTTGGTATCATTGCCTTACATACACAAGAAACAGAAAAATAAGAAAGTTGTGTTTGTTCCAATAAATGAACATCGCTTGGAGAGGTTTAGAAGTAATATAATAAAAAGACTTCCATCACTTTCATTTAAAAACAGTGCTAATTATTTGTATGGTACGTTATATAAAATTATAACTTGCGAATTTAGTAGGATATTTACTTCTCAAACTTCCTCTTTTAACAGTAGCAAATAATTTAATGAATGGGCGACAGTAGGAATTTATAAGAGTATGCTAAAGTTATACGAGCTTTATAATGAAAGATCATTTAATAGTAGTGTTATATAGTTATAGAGATTATGTAAGAACATATTCTAAAATATTTAAAAAAGTGTGCGCCACAGCTAAGGCTTTACATTTAAGTAACAAAATTATAACTGCATCTACTAAAATTACAACGACCTGAAGAATAATAAATAGTGAAACGGGCAAGGTCAAACCGCGCAACTCAGATTTTCAATTGAATATTGACAATAATTTAACCCGATCTGATCAAAAAGTTGCTATGGCTTTTGAGAAACATTTTACTGATGTTCCTTTTTTGACAACTAAATCATTAAACTCTTCTCCTACTGTCGCCGAATCATTGCTCAAACAAAATGTAAAGGCTTGTTCAAATACTTTTAAATTACTGCCAAAAGATATCGTTAAATATTTTAAAACTATTGATGTTAAGAAAACGGCAGATTTATGGGAGATTTCCGATAAAGTTATTTAATCTATAACAGATATAATAGCACCTTATCTAGCCACTATATTTAATACAAGCGTCGAATCTGGTGTGTTTCCTGATTTATGATTTATGATAATTTTAGATCAGATGTTAAATTTCTTTAATATTAATAAATTGCTACATAGAAATCAATTCGGTTTTACAAGGGGTCGCTCGACAACTGACGCAGGAGTTGAGCTTATTAAACATATTTTTTGTGCATGGGAGAATTCAGAGGATGCTTTGGGTATATTTTGTGACCTTTCCAAGGCCTTCGACTGCGTTCACCATGAGACATTAATCAGGAAGCTACAGTACTATGGTGTCAAGAACACAGCGCTTAAACTTATTATTTCATATTTAAGTAATAGAATGCAGAAAGTTATTATCAATGGTAAAAGTTCTTCCGGCTCATCTGCACTAATGGGTGTCCCTCAGGGCTCGATTCTCGGCCCATTGCTACTTCTAGTGTATATTAATGACTTACCTTCTCTTGTAGATGATAATCATGATATAGTATTATTTGCTGATGATACTTCCTTGATTTTTAAACTTAAACGTCAATCACTTAAATGTGACAAAGTGAATAATGCTATATGAAAATTAGTGCATTGGTTTAACGTTAATAATCTACATTTAAACGGAAATAAAACCAAATGCATTAAATTTACAACAACGAATATTTAAAATCTGAGTACCAATGTGTTTTTAAATGGGGGAGAACTGAGCCCTGTTGAATCCACTGTTTTTCTTGGCATCACTCTCGACGAAAAGCTTCAGTGGGGCCTCCATATATCCAAACTAGCAAGCAGACTAAGTTCTGCAGCCTATGCTGTAAAAAAGATTAGAGGTCTCACTAGTGTCGAGACAGCTAGATTAGTTTTCAGTTATTTCCATAGCATAATGTCTTATGGAATTTTGCTATGGGGAAATGCGGCTGATTCAGAAACTATTTTTGTTTTACAGAAGAGGGCCATTAGAGCTATTTATAACCTAAAACCGAGAGAGTCTCTTAGAGATAAATTTAAGGAAATAAATATATTAACTTTGGCCTCTCAGTATATTTACGAAAATTTAATGTATGTTCACAAAAACAAAGGTAGTTT
Source organism: Parnassius glacialis (assembly GCA_033319125.1). Classification (NCBI taxonomy): domain Eukaryota; kingdom Metazoa; phylum Arthropoda; class Insecta; order Lepidoptera; family Papilionidae; genus Parnassius; species Parnassius glacialis. The sequence continues at coordinate 32,209,430 of JAVANC010000008.1, read as the reverse complement.
TAGTAAAAAAAGTGATGTGCGTTCTGTAAACACTAGGAACAAACACAAGCTAGTGATACCAGTTTCTCGACTCCACAGAGTCAGTAATTCATTCTTGGGGCAATGTATACGCTATTACAACAAGGTCCCAGAAAGTGTACAGGCTCTCTCTATTAGCAAGTCTAAGCAAGTTAAAATGTTTTGTTAAGTTGAAACTGTATAAAAAGGGTTATTATAGTATAAATGAATACATGGTTGATAAGAACCCCTGGTAATGAGGTGATCGCTTCCAAGCTGTTTCTAAAATAGATTTTGTACTTATATAGTTTGTATAACCATTATTGTAAAATTTGCTTTAAAAAAAAGTCCCGCTGGGTTTCTTCCTGGTTCTTCCCAGGACGGAGGTTCTTTTTCGAACCAGTGGTAAATTAAAAAATGACTTTCAATAAGAATTACACATGTGATCTATATTGAATAAAAAAATATTCTATTCTATTCTATTCTATTCTATCCAAATCAATGAATAGATATCGTTTAACTATATTAATGACTAAACACAACATTGCTATTTTATGATAATATGGTTATATCGTCAAATAGTTTTTCACATCTAGCGGCGCTGATAGCGTGTTTTTTATCAGAAACAAATTTTTAACAGACTCAACATCTTTTTATGCCTTTTTTATAAAATAAATAAATGTTCCCGGATTTTTAGGTGGCTCTTGAGCCAGTCGCACCCCAACCTTCTATAGCTGCTATTACTAGATAGTATAATATTGACTTTCATTGTATTAATGTAATATAGCGCCCTCTCAGCAGGAAGTCGATGGATGCAGGTGGCTCAGGACCGTGCTTTGTGTCATTCCTTGGTGGAGGCCTATGTTCAGCAGTGGACTTATGAAAGGCTGTAATGATGATGATGATGTGTAATTTTAAGTCTATTTGATGGAATATTTCGTGGCATTGTTGGACATTTAATTAGTAGGTAGATATGGTCAACAATCGTACAAAAGCTTTGTTTCAGTTTTTATGAATTGTATTTAAACAAATACGAGAGCCGTGTAGCTTGGCGTGAAATTTCAGTCCTTTGAAGACAAATTAATCTGTTATGGGACATTTTACGTGCTGACTTACCACGTATCGGGTGAAGTGGTGAATAATAATAACTTCGTGGGCTAACCTTAATGTCTGAGTAGTAGTAGAAGGATTGTTGAAGGACACTTTTCTGTCCACAAACACTATAAATAATGAAGAGCCCTGTGTACAGTAGTGAGACGTAATATGTAAGCTGCTACTTTAGTTTTTATACCTTTAATGAGACTTATAAATCAGTTTTTCATTTAAAATTTTAGTACTTTTGAGTTTTCATATTATCAGACACATCAAGATTTTATTGACAGTCCTGGTTTTATAGCTCACATGAGATATATGTAAATGGACAGGCTGTTGCGAAAAAATACTTAAATATCAAAGATAGCAGTTTTTACATAAACAAAGATTTATTTTATTTTACTTGTCAAAGTCAAAGGTAAATTTCATAAGCATTATTATATATTTTTACATATTATATGTTAACTGCAATTTGAAGTTTCGAATTACAACGTTCTCGGCGGTGAAAGAAAACCTACATATCTGAGAAGTTCCCCATCTGAGGTGATCCGGCGTTGGCACTTTTTTGGCCAAAAGCTTTGTGGCCTGTGCCCAGTAGTGACGTGTATGTAGGCTGCTACTGAACTGAACATAGGTCTTCCTCATAAATTATCAAATAGGCTGGATATTTGTTATAGTTACCCCGCTTGGCAGGTGGGTTGGCAACAGCAGCCGTTATCATTTTGAACTGTTATCAGGAAGATGATGTAGCCCATCTCCTGTTTGTTTTCCTCTATCGCCTCTTAGGACACACACGGAACGATATGAGGAGGCGGATTCTCTTTCGCCGTCACAACAAGGCGAACATTTTTCTGCTTCCAATCATGAGTGTAAATCTACCCACGTTCACTGCGAATAGAACTTCATATGCAATAAAAGTAATCTTAAGGATTTTATCGTGTTTAATTTTAACTTTTTTAATTTCTGACGTTTCGGTCAATATAAAGAACGCATAGAGACGGGAGGGGGGAGGCTGAGTTGATTAACGTCCTGATGTCATACTTTACAAAGATTACAATCAACTTTTAACTAATAATGTTTGGTCTGTATGAAATTTGAAAGTCTACTCGAACGTAGAAAAAATTTCAGAATTTATTTTATAGTGCCAATTAATATTAAACGGGAACAATGGAATCAAATATCGCATATATGACCATGAATTCATCATTACTTTGTTTTACTTTAATTATGAATGAATGTAAAGAGTAAATAATAATAGTAAATTTTGATTCCTAGACAATTTATCTTTCTTCTGGTTATATCGAAAGATACGTTCAATATAAAAAATTGTCTATGTTTCTCTGTTTCTAGACATATGACATTAATGCAATTCTGAAAAACTTATTTATTCACGTGTTCCTCAATCATCAATCAATTCTTTGACAAAATGAAAGACAATGACAAGATACACAGAAAACAAAGTGACTCTAAAAGTGATCGCATTTTAATAAATTTGGCGGGAAATAGCATTTTATGATGTTTTTAAATTGAAAATCACGCGAGCGAAGCCGCGGGTAAAAAACTAGTAACTGAATTTGTTATATAATTAGTTTTGAGAAGTTATTAGGCTAGTTATTAGACTTACACCTAAATATAAACGGCAAATGTCAGACGCCTTTGATGTCACTCACTTTGAGCTTCGAATATAATTAAAAACCACTTCTAATCTAAATGTAACTTGAAGTCGAGTTTCCAATAAAGATACGCAGTTAAAGATAGTATTTTATAATTATTTAAAAATAAATTAATTGTAGCTCAAAGTCACTCAGCAAGTTATGGAGAGGGCTATGCTTGGGGTATTTATGTGTGATAGACTTAAAAACGAGGATATCCGGAGTAAAACCAGAGTAATTGGCATAGCCAAACGGATTAGTAAGCTAAAGTGGCAATGGGCTGACCATATAGCTCGAATAACCCACAACCGATGGGGAAGAAATCTTCTCAAGTGGCGGCCTCGTACTGGCAGGCGAAGTGTAGGGCGCCCCCCACTAGATTGAGTGACGACTTAGTAAGATATGCAGGAAGTCGATGGATACAAGTGGCTCTGGACCGTGACTTTGTTTAGCAGTGGACTTGTGATAAGCTGTAATTTATTATAGAATGAATATTTAAACATCCAATACAATATTGGAATAGGTTAAAAATTAACTTCTTCTTGCTAGGAGTCCATCGGAGTATGTGTCACCTTCCTATTTATTTCTGCCGCATTAGATCAGTGTCTGTACGCCCATGGTATGTACAGCCACTATAATTACGTTAGCTTTCTTAACCCTTAGAGGTGAAAACACATGTGTAGCCTTTTTTTTTTGGTTTGTTTGTAAATGTTCAATAGACTGCAGTGGTAGGTGCAAAATCAGCTTGTTTGTCTCTCTCCTACAGTTACTATTACAGCCCATTAAAAGTCCACTGTTGAACATAGGCCTCGCCCATGGATTGCCTCATAGGATGGATATTTGTCGCAGTTGCCACGCTAGTCAAGCGGGTTCTCAATCGCAAATTATTTTTTATAGGATAGGATGACAAACGAGCACACAGTCCACCTGATGGTAACCGGTTGCTGTGACCCATATACAATACATTTATCCACTTTTGCGAATGAAAACGCAGATACGTTGTCACCCGTGAGGACTAAGATGGAATGCCTCTTATCCAGTAAAAAGGGTTTCCGGTTCTGTATCCTCACCATACGAAACACAGCAGTGTTAAGCTGCTATTTTACGCTGGTATTCTGTGAAAGCGTGGTTCTTCCCCGGTCGAGCCGACCCATTCGTGCTACAACTATACTACTAATATAGCTGCAGCATGGCTCTACCACGTAAATAAATATTCATTATTAGGAAGACGCTGCTGCCAATCTTCTCTTTATTTCCCTCTGTCGCTTCTTAAGTATGTTTTTACACACCACTGCCGTATATTGGAGCTGTAAGAATTTTCTCTACCTCATATCGGATGACATCGTCGTGGGTGTTTATTCCTTGAATAAAAAAAAATATATATTCATTGTCCTATGTATTCCCTTACTATCAGGTGGACTGTCTACTCCTTTCTTACCCTCATTCTATAAAAGTATTCTCCAAACGTCTCCTTCGTTGTTTATTATTATCTCCTAGTATTATATTTAAGATAACTGAGTTGAATACAAGCACAATGTTAAAAATGATACTTATTTCATTTTGTAGTAAACCACACCAGAATAAAACAAAAGCAGTTTGTCGCAACTGCGATTTAAACTTTTACTAAGCCAATGTATCACAGTTGTTTGTGTAAATAACGAAACTAAAATGGCGTCGACGTCGCGCGGGAAACTGTAATCGTTGCCATTTATTTTTAGAGAAGAAACTTATACAGAACGGTAATTTTTTTTTATTTAAGATTTGCTATAGTGACCACGCTTGGCGGGTGGGTTGGCAACCGCAGTTCTGAGTTTTAGTATACTTTGGGAAGAAGCGACTGTAGCCTAATGGTACGGTTCAGCGTGCATAATCACAAAGTCGTGACTTCGAATCCGCTATTCGACTATTGTGGTGAACAATTATTTTAAAATTATTAATAAAATATTTGCAAACTTATTAAGAGTAGTTATCTGGAGTTTTAGTTATGTTAATCGATTTACTAGTATTATATTCTAATGAAAAAAGGAAGATGCTTTTGGATATCTCCTGGCTTGTCTCTCTGTCTGTCGCCTTTAATAACTTCCACGGAACGTTATTGGGTAGCGGATCTAACACAGACACTACACAGTGGGCTGGGTAATTCACGTGTGGTTTAACAGTAAACATTATGCATGATAAAATCCGTCCTGAGCCACCTGCATCCATCGACTTCCTGCATATCTTACCAGGTCGTCACTCCATCTAGTGGCGGGACGCCCTACACTTCGTCCACCGGTACGAGGCTGCCACTCGAGAACCTTTTTTCCCCATCGGCTGTCGGTTCCTCTACCTATATGGCCGACCCATTTGCCACTTTAGCTTACTAATCCGTTGGGCTATGTCGGTCACTCTGGTTCTACTGCGGATATCCTCATTTCTAAGTTTATCACGCAGAGAAACTCCGAGCACAGCCCTACAGTTTTGCATACACACAAAAACGAGTAAAATGTATTCTATTTTTAACTAAAATATGCTTTTTGAATATTTTAGTTAAAAATAGAATACATTTTACTCGTTTTTTTAAAAAGTAAATGTTTACATACTCACGTTGTTGAAAATTGTACTCAGCGTATGCAAAATTCTAGCAAAAGCTGTGAGCAGTAAAAATAATATTTCTTAAGTGTCCGTTTTGAGACTTCCTTTTCTTGCCTTAAAATAATTATTCTTATATATTTATCTCTCCGAAATATTATTAAATAAGATTTAAACTATACGGTAAAAAGATTTGAAGTTATAGTCCTTTTGGGGCGTTTGGGAAAAATGATGAGAGCGAATTTTTACGATACGCGCGCACACCGACATCTATAAACGACGCCATGAAGTTGTTACGATGCGCGCGCACACTATCATCTAAAAGCGACAACTTCAGTTGGTAATTGTCTCTAAAGTATTTTTTGTTTTGTTACGTTAAAGAAACATAACTTCCTTCGTACGTACATAAGTACACACACACTTTATTTCCACTTTCGAATGAAAGATAATTGTATGCTTTAGCACTCTTACAAGTACTCCTACAGTACTTGCAGTTGTTTTTAAAGTAGAAGATCCATGCTACAGCTATATTACGGTTGTAACATGGATACCCATCCATGACTCGACCAGGGAAGGACTACGCTCTTACAAAATACGAGCGTGAAATAGCAGCTTAATGCCGCTGTTTTGTATGGTGAGTGTAGATAACCGGAGACCCTTTAACAATGACCCCTTAAACATTCCATTTGCAATTCCACAGCCAATTATTTTATTCTTATAAGTTAGTTAAATTGGCTACATCTAGGGATTTCAAATAAATCATTGCAGTGGACAGTAACCTTATCAGAAACACCAGGATTGTTTTATCTACTATTGGATTAAATGGACCCCGACCACAGTTAACTAACATGACTTACGAATTATTATTTTTTTTTGTTTCAGGTACAATTTTTCTGGACAAGTAACGATTACTAATTTGTATTTAAAAGGTAAGCAACTGAATGGCCTCAACGGATTTCACATTTTAAAAAGTTTATAGGTAAAGTCATTTCAAATAAGCCGTGGTAGTCTTACTATGTGGTAGGATATCTACTGTGGTAGACATCTATATGGACTGTGTGCTATTTTCTCGCCCTCATTATAAAAAACCCGTAAAATGAGTTTAATTCAGTGTTTCGTATTAGCGTAAATTAAAGAAATAAAATTTTAGATTAATTACAATTTAGATATTTTCCCTATATTAACACGCTTTTATTAGCTTCGCGTGTGTTAATCTGTCTATGTAACGGAAGCTTTTAGTGTAATTTTCTCCAACTTGTAGACGGGTGATTGACTTGAAAATTTGCACTCGTATCAAGGACCGATGACAATAAAATAATTCAAAAACTTTATCCTAGTATCCTTATCAGTATCACCAGGATGATTCTCTCTAGAATCATTACAGGGCATAATCAAAGCGTGTTTCTTAAGTTTTCTTAAATTTTAATATTATTATATTGAATAACACCTCGTGTAATCCAATATAATTATAAAATTACAATTAAAAAAAACTGCGGTTGCCAACGCGCTTGCCAAGCGTGGCAACTATGGCAAATACCCCCCTATGAATGAATGTAACAAAGAGACGGCCCCCAGTCCCTGACGGCCCCACTATACCTGGCTACGGTGGCGACCATGGTAACGGCGGGGCAGGGGGTTCGGTTGCCACCTACGACGACTCGACCTTGCAACATACAACGCACGCCTGAGGACTGACGAGAAGATTGTGGAGCTGGAAAAAGAGATAGACAAGTTACGCTGGCATATTATAGGATTATCCGAAATCCGAAGAGAGGGGGAGGAAACGGTAATCCTCGAATCCGGCAACTTGTTCTATTACCGGTAGGGCGACCACCTGTCTCGAGGAGGTGTCGGATTTATCGTCCACAAGTCTCTCGTTAAAAACGTTGTAAAGATTGAGAGTGTGTCGACGAGGGTTGCGTACCCTATACTCAGAATCACCAAACAGTATTCGCTGAAGGTCATACAGGTTTACGCACCAACCTCGGCACACCCCGATGAGAAGGTGGAGGAAATGTACGAGGATATCTCTAGAACCATCCATTCCTCCAAAACCCAATATACGGTGTTAATGGGAGACTTCAATGCAAAACTAGGCACAAGAGAGAATGGTGAGCTGAAAGTAGGGAAATTTGGAATAGGGCAACGGAACCCAAGGGGCCAGCAGCTGGCCGACTTCATGGAGAAAGAGGGACTCTTTATGATGAACTCTTTCTTCCAGAAGCGTCCCTACACGAAGTGGACCTGGTCAAGCCCCGACGGTTCGACAAAAAATGAGATTGACTTCATTATGACAACCAGACGTCAATTGTTCAGTGATGTCTCAGTGATCGCGAGGGTGAAAACCGGCAGCGATCACCGAATGGTTAGAGGCACACTGAACCTAAACGTTAAGTTGTAGAGGTCTCGTCTAATGAAGTCAACGCTCCGTCCCCCTCGTGCTCTGATCCAAAGTCCCGAAACCTTTCAGCTCGAGTTACAAAACCGTTTTCAGTACCTAGAAGACTGCAATGAAGTGAACGATATGAATGACAAGCTCGTGGAAACTGTCCATGCGGTCGGAGCTAAGTTCTGCAAGTCCCGCTGCAGAAGAAAACAAAAACTCTCCGATCACACTCTTAATCTCATGGTTGTTAGACGGGAGATGAGGCTACATTCTTCAACAGATTTGACAGCATACAGGCAACTGAACAGAAAGATCTCCAAATGCATGCGGCGGGACTTACGCAACTTCAATACAGCTCCTATTGAAGAAGCGATCGAGCGGAACCAAGGCTCCAAAGTCTTTGCCAGAGATCTGTCTGCCAGAAAGAGCCAACTGTCAAAGCTGAAGACAGAGTGTGGCAGCATCGTATCCGGGGCACCTGAGATTTTGAGTGAGATTGAGAGGTTCTATGGGCAGCTGTACACGTCATCGTCGGAGCCACACGCAAGTGTGAGTAACGATCCAAGAGCGAGTCTTATCCGACATTATTCCGATGATATCCCGGACGTCAGTCTGAGCGAGATTAGAATGGCTCTCCAGCACCTTAAAAACGGCAAGGCCCCAGGCGAGGATGGAATTACAGCGGAGCTTCTGAAAGCGGGTGGAAGACCGGTACTTGAAGTCCTTCAGAAGCTCTTTAATTCCGTTCTCCATGGTGGCATTACACCGGAAGCGTGGAGTAGAAGTGCAGTGGTCTTGTTCTTCAAGAAAGGCGACAACGCTCTCTTGAAGAACTATAGACCGATTTCCCTTCTGAGCCGCGTCTGCGTGTTGTTTTCGAGAGTCATTACGAGTCGTCTCGCGCAGACTTGACGACTTCCAGCCTCCCGAACAAGCCGGTTTCCGAAAAGGCTTTAGCACCATAGACCACATACATACCCTTCGGCAAATTGTACAGAAGTCAGAGGAGTACAATTTGCCACTATGTCTGGCGTATGTGGACTATGAGAAAGCCTTTGATTCCGTCGAAATTTGGGCGGTGCTGTAGTCCCTTCAGCGGTGCCAAGTTGACTGTCGGTATATCGAAGTGCTGAAGTGCTTCTACAGTAGGGCTACGATGGCTATCCGAGTACAGAACCAGAGTACGAAACCTATCCAATTGCAGAGAGGTGTAAGACAGGGTGACGTCATATCCCCGAAACTCTTCACCGCTGCATTGGAAGAAGTTTTCAAGCTTTTGGACTGGAAAGGATACGGTATCAATATCAATGGCGAGTACATCACTCACCTTCGATTTGCCGACGATATAGTCCTTATGGCAGAATCGCTGGAGGACCTAAGTACTATGCTCAATAACCTTAATAGTGTCTCCCAACGGATAGGTCTTAAGATGAACATGGACAAAACAAAGATCATGTTTAATGTCCATGTCACACCTATGACGATAGTTGTTGGGAGCACTAAGCTTGAAGTTGTTGACGAGTATGTTGACCTGGGACAAATAGTCCGACTAGGTAAGTCCAACTTCGATCAAGAGGTCAATCGACGGATTCAACTCGGCTGGGCAGCGTTCGGGAAACTACGACACATTTTCTCGTCAGACATACTTCAAAACCTTAAAACGAAATTGTACAACCAGTGCGTGTTGCCAGTGATGACATGCGGAACTGAGACGTGGTCCTTCACTGCTGGCCGGATGAGGAAGCTCAAGGTCGCTCAGCGAGCTATGGATAGGGCTATGCTCGGGGTTTCTCTGCGTGATAAACTCAGAAATGAGGATATCCGCAGTAGAACCAGAGTGACCGACATAGCCGAACGGATTAGTAAGCTGAAGTGGCAATGGGCCGGCCATATAGCTCGAAGAACCGACAACCGATGGGGAAGAAAGGTTCTCGAGTGGCAGCCTCGTACCGGCAGGCGAAGTGTTGGGCGTCCCCCCACTAGATGGAGTGATGACCTGGTAAGATGTGCAGGAAGTCGATGGATGCAGGTGGCTCAGGATCGTGCTTTGTGGCATTCCTTGGGGGAGGCCTATGTTCAGTAGTAGTTGTGAAGGGCTGTAATAATGATGATGATGACACCCCGTGTAGACAGGTTGTGCAAAATTTTCTCCAATTTACATATTCACTAGGGTCGCATTTGCTAAACTTTTTAAATAATTATAGGGTTCCATTAACCGCTTCGAGCAATTAAAATTAATGTTAAAAGCATCAAACGTCAAAGGAGCCTGTGACGACGACGTTTTTAAATAATGAAACAAAATGGAAAAACTGAAAGGCTATAATCTAATAATATATGTGCTCAATGCACTTATATTATTAGATTATATCTTTATACTGCATAACATTTCTAATGTTATGTGTATATAATAAATAAAAAACTAATTGATAATATCGTAATTTTTTCTATAAAACTGAAGTGACATACGAAGTTACGGTCCACCTGGTGATAAGCTGCTGCTGCAGTCCATGGACACCTGCAGTCTACTTCTAACAAATAGGCTACAAATGTGTTTGAACCGCTGAACACTTACATGGAGTGCTTCACACCTGTAATTATATTTGCTCTCCATACTCTTTTGGTCGGAACACAGCAGAGCACTAGTATTTGCCGGCAGAAGTAGGTGAAACTTTGATGTACCTCCCCAAACGGACTCCTTATATGTATAGAAGTAGTATAGAATGGGGCTTCTGCGTCACTTGCTCTCGCTTAGCTCGAGCTACGCGCTGTTGGACGCTGAGAATAAAGAGATAAATTTAAGAGGTGAAGAAGTACAACTGTATTTACATTTCCGAAAAAAAATATGAATTTCAATATAAGCCCACCTACGTCGTGTCTTCAAGTCAATTCTAAAAGATAATCTCATAAAGGCACACATATTCAGCTAAAGAACAAGCTTACCAATACTTATAAAGAATTTCTTAAGCTAGTTGGCTTGACAAAATAAATATTTTAAACATATCGGTACAAAGATCATACGATAACAGTATTAATAGTTTCGACTATCATTCATACAAACCATATGTGACTAATTTTAACAAGAATGACTAAATAGGTATTCCTATCAATCAGCGAGACCTGTGCGTGCTATCTTCACTCAGTAGTTTATATATCGAGGGAAAAGTGAACGTTTATAACGGCACCACGAAAGAAAAGGTATCAAACGTACATTTTGTTAATAATCCAGCACTATTTCTATTTCAAGACATACGATATGAACTTAATGGAGTAGAAATAGATAAAATTAAGAATGCGGGTATCGCTACTACGATAAAATCTTATCTATCCTTAAATGAAAATGGATCCAAATGTGCACGAATTTGGGGCTGGTCAACTGCAGGAACAAGCAATACTAGTGGTGGAGTGTATTCCGCATCTATAGCATTGAACAAGATACGTATTAGGATTTACAGACGATTGTGAAAAAATTATTTGTAAACACGAGTTAGTATTATTACGAAGCAATACCAATCTTAATGCAATCAATTTAAATACAGTTGAAGTCGTTGATGGTTTTATAATAAATAAAATTGTTCGACGAGTTCTACACACCAAAGTAACAGATCGTGAAAGAAACAACCCATTTAAACATTTAGAAAAAGATAGAGCTATTCCATTAGCGTTCCGTTTCTGGGACTTATATGAGTATCCATTGCTACCCAAAACACGTAAACTAGGAGATCCTAAGCAATTTATACCTATGATAGTATTATTCTAGATCGATTGTCAACAGAAGGTCGAGGTAGTTGACTGTGTGCCCATCCACATCAGGTATTCTAGTCGCTTGTTGTACCAGCTGGGAGAGCTCCAGCGACAAGGCAAAATTTCACGCCTCTCTCCCAGCGTGGTCGGTCTTTTGGTTTGGGAATAGCCAGTCCTGATGACAGGGATTAAAGTCCCCCAGAAAAACCATCTGTGCAACCGATTTCGAGTCACATGAGAGTCTTCACTGAGGTATTCAAACAGCCTAGTCTTCTCCTGCTCACAGCTGTGCGATTGGTAGACACAAGAATAAATAATTTTATCCATTCCTGTATCTATCAATATACAGATCGTAGAGAAAGTGGGGTCTTCAAGGTGACGGAGACGCTTACAGCAGATATCGTTGCGGACGTAAACACAGCCTCTGGCGCGCTGATAAATTATGCTCGAATGTGTACCAGGTACGTTTACAGGGTAGCTAATGTACGCCGCATCTAGAGGACATCTGATCTGTGTCTCGGTCAAGAAGAGTAAGTGCGGCTTGTCAGTCTCAAGGTGGTAATGGACTGCATTGCGATTACAGTGCAGGCCTCGGATGTTTGTGAGGTGCACTTTGATGGAGAGAGAGTGCAACCGCTGTAAAAATTTACTCATATTTTTCCTTTTTCCATAAATGGTGGAAGTGAATAGGTTGAGAGAATGGCACTTGGACGAAGCGTCACACATATAACCTAAGGACGCAAATAGAGTCACAGCATCGATGGTACCTAACATGTAGATCGCGGGGATGCGCGAACCCCCTGGTCACCAACCGGCATGATGTAGCCATACCAGCATTTTTCGTAAGATGGCGGGGCAGCCATTCATGAGTGGCTGGCTCATTAATTGGGCCCCTAACTATCTACGGTCAGCCAGCGGTGTAACCGTGCTTCGGATCCCGATAACCTCCATAACCAGGTACTTAACACTAAAAAAAGGCCGCGTTGCAACCGGTTCGTATGCGCAACGCAACTTTCCAGACCCATTCTCCCTATAAAATGTGTTTCAATTAACATCATACCGGAACACGATTTGCATCATATGGCGGTTAGTCTTTGCCAGGTGGATGGTAACTATCCTTCGGCCGGGCCTTTTACTAGTAGAGGGCCAACCAACCACCAGTATGTAGTGCTGCTCGTTTAGCACAACCCAGAGGATAGGTGTAGGGAATCAGGATTCAAATAATTCCTACGGACGCGAGCAATTTCATTTCCCGTAAAAACAAATTTAATTCAATGTTTAGTGTTCGAGTAAACATAAGTACAGCTGTGTACTTGTAAATTGATGATGGTGATTAATTATATCTGTGGTTATTAAGCCAAGTTTAAATATGAAAATATTTTGGTGTTTTAAAGCTCGACTTATCCAGGGTTAAATTTTTAACAAACTAAACCACTTCAAGTTATAAGGATCGAGTTGTTCCCTCGCGTTAAGTTAACAAACTCCTTGACACATTTTAACAAGGATATATTTATCAACTGCTAAGTTCTTATTGAGAGCTTCTATGCAAGTTGCGTTCAGTGGTAAGTCTTAGAGCTTATTAGAGCTTAGAGCTTATCAAAATTATGAGATATTATTTACATGCATAATATATACATTACATTTAATGTGGTGAAGCCATACTTCAGCTATACTATAATTGTAGCACGAATGGGTCCACTCGACCGGGGGAGGGGCAGGCTCTCCTGGATACGAGGCATTCCATCTTAGAACTTTTCCAACATTTGCATTGTTTCGTAATTGATCATTTCATTGTTTGTTCCTGCATTGTTTCGTAATTGAGAGTTAATGAAGTCTTATGGGCCACAGCATCCACTTACCATCAGGTGGACTGTGTGGTCGTTTGATATTCATCATTATTACAGCTCATTCTAATTTCACTGTTGGACAAAGGCCTTTCCCTAAGAAACGGCACAAGGCACGGACCTGAGCCAGCTGCCTTCATTGCCTTCCTGCATATTTTCTTAGCAGGTAGTCTGTTCATCTAGTTGAACGCCGTCAAATACTTCGCTTACCGGTAACTAAGATTGCCACAAAAAATTTTTTTTTCGCAATAGGTAATCATATCTAAATTAAAAAAAGTAGAATAAATATTTACTCTACTCCTTTTTTAATTTCAACTTATTAACTTTAAAATTAATAATATGTAAATTTGATTCAATTCTTTCCCAGTTTTATCGCATGGGATGTTTTTTATGATTAATATGGGAATTTAATCTCAAAGTTAATTTAGGTGACACAGTTTTCGTACAACGAATATTATAATGTTATTTCATTTGCTCGCCCCGTATTTCCCGTGACCTACGAGATGTGTTACGTAACATTAGCTACGGATACTACGAAATTGCTACGAAAGCTTATAGCGAGGATTGTAATTGTTCAAATCATAGAGAGAGAAAGACAAAAAAGAGAATTTGACTCAAAAATCATTTTAGTATCACAATTATTAAATAATATTATAAAATGGTTTATCAGATTATTATATATTACATTTATATTTTATGTTTTGTCGTGTGCAAAAATTCAAGAACTGAATGTATTAAAATAATATATTTTTAAATATTGTACCTGTCTTCTATCACACTTGATAGTAAGTGGTGATGCAGCCAAGGTGGCGCGACAGAGAAATAAACAAATAATGCTCCTTACCACTTGCTATAAAACGTGCTCAAACGATAGACTCCTTTAAAAACAAGTTAAAAAACATTAACTTTGCCACAAATTTCTCCCTCCTCCTTTCATCTCCTGTCACTTTTAAGTGAATTTCGGCATGTTAAAATTAAATTTTTTTATTTTAGTTATTTATAATTAACATTTTAGATTATAATATTATTTATAGTGCACTCCACCCATTAATTGACTTTTCACTTCTTTTTATTTACTTTTTGGGTTGTCTGAAAGTAATTCATGTATAGTTATTACTGTGCATCAATTTATTATACCCTCTTCTTTGCCCTGGCTATTGTCCCAGTTTAATTGGGGTCAGCGCTCCTAGTAATCTTGCGCCACATCGTGCGATTGTGGGTTGTCGTTTCTGGCATGTTAATAGATTTCAGGTCGTTTTTTAGTGTATGCAACCAGGTTATTGGTGGTCGTCCACCAATTTATCATTTATAATATAATCCGTCGTGCGTCAATTTATTATACCGCCTTTTGTTTTTCTCTCTATTTGTTTCATAATATGTTTTTTTTTGTGTACAATAAATGGAATTGTATTGTATTGTTTAATGCCTGAGTTGGTGGCTTCCGGCTTCCGTTGTTGCAACCCAATAAATTTCTTATTATAATATATCCCTCACTTATGTCATGTATATAATATTTATTAGTAGCTGCGAATAAAGTTTTGTTGTTTAGCGACAAAGAGTAAATGAAACTCGTTGAGCAGCAGAATCGTTTCGTTAACAACTTAAAGAATAAAAAACTGCGGTTGCCAATGCACTAGTAAAACGTGGCAACTATGGTAAAAACGACGGCCTATATACGGCAATGGAGTTTTGAAGTATATAATGATTAAATTACTAGAACAAGATGGTAGGATTCTTTATCTTAATCTTAGGTAAAATCAGCACTTCAAATTGCAATTTACAATTTAATTGGTGCCAGAGGGGTGAAACCCAGATTGTTCGAGTACTGAGGACGTGGGCTTGGCTTCTGAGCTAGGGTGCATTTAATATGTGAAAAATGGAATAACGAATCGGTCAGCTCGACTGGTTTAGGAATAAGTTCTTACAGATTACCAGCGTAAATAGCAGTTTCATGTTACTGTATTTGGTATGGTGAGTGTAGAGAACCGGGGACCTTTTTTACTGGAAACAAGGCATTTCATCTTAGTCCTCGGGGGGTGAGAACGTATTTGCATTTTCATTCTTAATTAAGGATAAATGTAAATGGTAATGGGTCACAGCATCCACTTACCATCAGGTGGACTGTGTTCTCGTTTGTCATCCCACTTTATTCTCTAAATAAACAAGTGCGTGTGTACTTATGTATGCACGTAGAAAGTTACCCACTGAAGTTGTCGCTTTTAGGTGTTAGCGTATACGCGCATCGTAACAACTTCATGGCGTCGTTTTTTAGATGTCGGTGTGCACGTGCATCGTAAAAAGTTCATTCTCATCATTTTTCCCAAACGCCACAAAAGAAGTATGTCTTCAAAAAACGTGTGTGTGTGTGTGTGTGTACTTATTTACGCACGTAAGAAGTTATACTTCTTTAGCATAACAAAAAAATAACTATAATAAAATGAGTTTTATAGATTCATATTTATTTGAACATTTATTAACTGTTAATTTGTATATATGTATAAATATAACTGTTAATTTGTATATATGTATAAATATCACCATCATTTTCACCTTATTATTTTAATTTCTTTTAATTTGTTTGTTTGTTTGGTGTTCCAGTGTTCTTCAACTTCATAGCGACTAATGCTTGCTTAAGCTTAAGTTCTTTATCTTTACCTTCACTTGGGAGCAGCTGACTACTCCCTTAATTTTTTATCTTCACGCAGGAGCAGTTGACAACTCCTTAAATAAGCCTGAATGTCCTTTCGAAAACACACTTTTAGAGTGGTGTTTCTTCGACTAATTTATTTTTTTTTCCACGCAGGAGCGTTTGACTACTCCTTAAATAAGCCTGAATGTCGTTTCGAAAACACACTTTTAGAGTGGTAGTCATTAAATCTGAAGTCCACCCTTACCTGAATGCAGATGATGAATGTAAGAGATAGTATATCTGATTTTGCCTGTTGATGTCTGTTTCTGCAAAGCTGTGTTTTTATGGTTTATTTTAAAATGTACATGTCAAAATTTTTGCTGAGTCAAAAATTTTCCAGGGTCGGGGGGAAAATGTAGTGATATGCTACTTACATATCATTTTACACTATTTTTCCATTATGTTTTGATATTTTGCATCACTTTTCACGCTATCAGTTATGCTACTTACATATCATTTTACACCATTTTTCCATTCTGTTTTTGATTTTCTGCATTTATATTTTGCATCACCTTTATTTCCATAGGATCCTGTAACGTTTTTACACAATAACAAATCATTTTCACTTCGTATTTTCACGCTATCAGCACCGTTTAAATCGCTGTCAATGGAGTCTTACCTTTTTCTATCTTTTATTGAGTTCTACGTAACTCTGCAATTTCAGATTTTGTGCGCGCTGCCGCGCTATAGTTTTTCCTATATAAATATCTCATTTCTTACTTAAATGTAACTGTTTTTCAATTATATACCTAAAACCAAAAATTCATATTTTTGACAACCATTATTTAAATGGTTGTTATGGTAACTTTTATTCAAATTCGTCACTGGTTTGATTCTTAGTTCGATATTTTCACATAAATACTCTTTCGCTCTAGGTCATTTACAATAAATTTCCTTTTAATTTAAATAATTTCTCGTTCTCTCTAAAAAGGTATAAAAGCCGAACAATCGGAGAATACAGGGAGTCTCGCTTCAGTTTTCAAACGTGAAGCATCTACTAAAGGCCTTATCCCGGGGCCGCATTGCCCCGGGATCCTGCAAGCCTCCATCTACATTTGAAGTCGTCGGCGTAGTCTACTTCAAGCGCGGGGCCACACTACTCCGGGCGCTACGACTGCTTGCTCCAGGCGCTGAGTGCACCTACTGCCCGCGCTACCTTCGGGCGCTACGACTGCTTGCTCCAGGCGCTGAGTGCACCTACTGCCCGCGCTTCCTTTGGGCGCTGCGACTGCTTGCTCCAAGCGCTGAGTGCACCTACTCCAGGCGCTACGTACGCCGGCTCCGGACGCTGCGTGTGCCCAGACCAGGCGCTGCGTGCCATCACCGCCAAGAAACTACAAGCTCAGCGTAAGCCTACTTCTACTCCAAGCGCAGCGTGCGTCACTTCGACCTTTAGGCTCCACTACAATACAATATTCTCCTATCTTTACTTTTTTTTATCTAATTGTAATTACACGTCATCCATCATCATCATCATATTTCATTTTTTTATAAAATTGTAAATACCTTTTTAAAAATTTTAAATATATTATTTTCTTGTTCTACTTTTGTTGTTTTGTTGTTCTTAGGTTAGGTTCTCTTTTTCTTAATTGTCGCTTCACGACAATAACTACCTTGAAAATAGTTAACAGTTCTCACGAAAACTTGACAATTGACAGACAATTACCAACTGAAGTTGTCGCTTTTAGGTGTCAATATCGGTGTGCGCGCGCATTGTAAAAAAATCACTCTCATCATTTTTCTCAAACGCGCTAAAGAAGTATAACTTCAAAAACCGGCCAATTGCGAGTCGGAGTCGGGCATGAAGCATCCTACAAGATTTAATACTATATTAGTAAAAACATGTTTTTATTTATTTTTTTCTGTACACACTCTAAGTTGGTAACAATTATTAAATATTCAAATAAGATGTACAATGTTTTTAGTAGGGGAGCCCCGTTTAATTTTTTATTTATTTTATTTTTTTATATCGGCAACAGAAATACATATTCTGCCAAAATTTCACCTATCTACCTATTACGGATCATGAGATCCATGCCCGCTGACAGACAGACAGACAGACAGACGGATATCGACGGTCGGACGGACGGACGGACGGGCAGACGGATAGACAGTGGAGGCTTAGTAATAAGGTCCCGTTGGTTACTCTCTGGGTATGGAACTCAAAAAAAAATTCGTTATTTTTTTTATACAAAATGTGGTTTCGCGAGAGTAAACCTAGTTAGGTAAGAGTAATTATAAATAATTAGGACTGCGGCGGGTCTGGTTGCTAATCCGCTCGCCGGCAGTTGCGGTGACGATAAATTTTCTGTTTCGAGTGCTTGCAGGAGTTTTATTTACGAACAGGAAAATCCGTTCGAGAAATCACGATATAACTTCTAGTCGAACCAGTGTTTGTATCATTATCGTAATTACAGCCCATCGTAAGTCCACTGTACTGCAACGCATCTGCATTATTTCGTAATTGACAATAAATGAAGAGTCATATGGGCTTTCACTTTGGGACTGTGTGCTCGTTTGTCACCCTTTATCGTCATCATCATTATTACCATTCATTCCAATTCCGCTGTTGAACATAGGCCTTTCCTAAGGAAGACCACAAATCACGGTCCTGAGCCACCGACATCCATCGACTCTCTGCATCACTTACCAGGTTCTAACTCTATCTATTGAGGGGCCACTCGATACTTCTATTACTCGTACGAGCTTGCCACTCGAGAACAAATGTTCCCCATCGGTTGACAGTTCCCCGAGCTATATTACCGGCCCATTTTCATTTCAGTTACTAATCTGTTGAATTTTGTCGGTTACTCCAGTTCTATTGTGAATGTCCTCATTATGAAGTCTATCGTGCAGGAAAATTGCCACCCTCCTCCCTTAACACACAACCTTGAGCTTGGTTATATGGCTAGCAGTGAAGATACACGTCTCAGATCCATATCATCACACTAGCATTGCGTATTGCTTGTATACTCGAATTTTCAAGTTTTGAGGTTTACGTGGCGAGAAAATATAGAATAGAGTCATTTTTAAGTTAATATAGATTACAATAATATTTATTTAAAGTCGATTAAACTTTACCACTGGTCCGGAAATCTTTTCCTGGTAAGAACCAGCAAGTAACCCAGCGGGACTATTTTTACTATTAATTTAATAATTTACTTTAATTACAATTTAATAATAATAATTAATAATAATAATATATTAATAATTATAATTTACATTGTAGTGTTTTACATAAATAAGTATGAAAACATTAAGATACAGCAAGACAACGATCACCTCATTCCCAAGGGTTATTGTTATATATGTGTAGGTCTCATAACCAGTATATTAAAACATGACGATGAAGAAGACGTGACATGATCTTCCATTATTAGTTGTATAAAATGCTTTTTTCTTTTTTTAAAAGCTAAGGGTGACAAGCGAGCACACAGTCCACCTGATGGTCAGTGATTGCTGCAACACATAGACATTTACATCTATCCTCGATTAAAAATCAAAATGCAAATGCGTCGTCACCCGTGTGGACTAAGATGGAATGCCTCGTTTCCAGTAAAAAGGGTCTCCGGTTCTCTACACTTACTATACGAAACACAGCAGCGTTAAGCTTCTATTTTACGCTGGTATTAGTTGATAAGGCTCCAAAGTATTTACCAGAGATCTGTGTGCCAGAAAGAGCCAACTGTCAAAGCTGAAGACAGAATGTGGCAGCATCGTTTCCGGGACACCTGAGATTTTGAGTGAGATTGAAAGGTTCTATGGGCAGCTGTACACGTCATCGTTGGAGCCACACGCAAGTGTGAGTAACAATCCAAGAGCGAGTCTTATCCGACACTATTCCGAAGATATCCCGAACGTTAGTCTGAGCGAGATTAGAATGGCTCTCCAGCACCTTAAAAACGGCAAGGCCCCAGGCGAGGATAGAATTACAGCGGAGCTTCTGAAAGCGGGTGGAAGACCGGTACTTGAAGTCCTTCAGAAGCTCTTTAATTCCATCCTGCATGGCGGCATTACACCGGAGGCGTGGAGCAGAAGTGCGGTGGTCTTGTTCTTCAAGAAAGGTGACAACGCTCTCTTGAAGAACTACAGACCGATTTCCCTTCTGAGCCGCGTCTACGTGCTGTTTTCGAGAGTCATTACAAATCGTCTCGCGCGCAGACTTGACGACTTCCAGCCTCCCGAAGAAGCCGGTTTCCGAAAGGCTTTAGCATCATAGACCACATACATACCCTACGGCAAATTGTACAGAAATCCGAAGAGTACAATATGCCACTATGTCTGGCGTATGTGGACTATGAGAAAGCCTTTGATTCTGTCGAAATTTGGGCGGTGCTGCAGTCCCTTCAACGGTGCCAAGTTGACTGTCGGTATATCGAAGTGCTGAAGTGTTTGTACAGTAGAGCTACGATGGCTATCCGAGTACATAATCAGAGTACGAAACCTATCCAACTGCAAAGAGGTGTAAGACAGGGTTACGTTATATCCCCGAAACTCTTCACCGCTTCATTGGAAGATGTTTTCAAGCTTCTGGACAGGAAAGGATACGGTATTAACATCAATGGCGAGTACATCACTCACCTTCGATTTGCCGACGATACATTCCTTATGGCAGAATCGCTGGAGGACCTGAGCATTATGCTCTATGACCTCAATAGTGTCTCCCAACGGATAGGTCTTAAGATGAACATGGACCAAACAAAAAGCTTGTTTAACGTCCATGTCACACCTTTGCCGGTAGTTGTTGGGAGCACTAAGCTCGAAGTTGTTGACGAGTATGTTTACCTGGGACAAATAGTCCGACGAGGTAAGTCCAAGTTCTACCGAGAGGTCAATCGACAGATTTAACTCGACTGGGCAGCGTTTGGGAAACTACGACACATCTTCTCGTTAAACATACCTCAAAACCTGAAAACGAAATTGTACAACCAGTGCGTGTTGCCAGTGATAACTTTCGGATCTGAGACGTGGTCCTTTACTGCTGGCCGTATGAGGAAGCTCAAGGTCGCTCAGCGAGCTATGGAGAGGGCTATGCTCGGGGTGTCTCTGCGTGATAAACTTAGAAATGAGATATCCGCAGTAGAACCAGAGTAACCGACATAGCCCAACGGATTAGAAAGATGAAGTCGCAGTAGGCCGGCCATATAGCTCGAAGAACAGATAACCTATGGGGAAGAAAGGTTCTCGAGTAGCAGCCTCGTACTAGTAGGCGAAGTTTAGGGCGACTTCCCACTAGATGGAGTGACGACCTGGTGAGACATGCAGGAAGTCGATGGATGCAAGTGGCTCAGAACCGTGCCTTGTGACATTCCTTGGAGGAGGCCTATGTTCAGCAGTGGACTTGTGAAGGGCTGTAATGATGATGAGTTCCAATAAGTTACATGTGCGATTGTAAGTCGTAAACAAATAATAAAAGTTAGCCAGTCATAAAATCGCGCCTTGTCTAAGTGATCGATACAAGGGGAACTCCGCGTGCAACTGGCGACTGTGATATTTACACATATGCCTCGCTTCTAGGTGGTAGATCCATGTTGCAGCTATATTATGGTCGTAGCAAAAATTGGTCGGCTGGACCAGGTTAGGACCACGCTCACGCTTACACAGAATGCCTGCGTAAAATAACTGTTTAATTCTGCTGTGTTTCGCGTATAGATAAGATACTCATATAATATTTAGATATAGAAAAACTGATATCAAACAATAGTTGTTTACCTCTTAATAACGTCACAACCTTTTTTTTAAAAGAAATGTGTGTTACTTCCTTGATATCAGCGAGTGATTTCCATTATTGAATTACGTGTGGCGCTATTTCTTCCCATGGGTGTCAATTTGAAGGTTCCGTGTTGCTGTTGCTTCGCATTGAGTCCCGACTTTGAGGACCGCGGTCTTGAATCTCGCACGGAATAAGTACTTGTATTGCCTACAAATAATTGTACCGGGTTGGACGTATATCGTAGTGCAATTTATGTTTGTTAACTGATAATAAACGATGCAGGAGACACTCTTAGAGTGTGAGTTTAAAAAAAAGAAAAATATATTTCATGCTATAAAAATAATAAAAATTTAATTGCATGCTTATTTGTAACCCTATGCAAGGACGTTAGTAATCGCAGTATTTTTTAACTTTTAGATGTTATTAGCAAGACGGTGCTGTCCATCTCATGGTTCGCTTCCCTCTGACGGCTGCTACGACGCCTACGGGACGATATGGTATATTAGATATGCTTACAATGATATTTCACGATGATTTATTAAGTATAAAAATTATAAAAATAACAATATTACCCTTATCTAACTGAGTAATTTGACAACTTTTTTTCATAATAAAATATATAAATTAATAATAAATTTACCAAATAATAACGACGTTGTTAATCCACAGAGATAGGCTGGCTTTCACTTCAATTTAATTACTTCTGCATTTTGATTGCTAATTGAGGATATATGAGCGCATGGGCTAATGCATACACTAACCGCTATATAGTCTGAGGTCAAGTCACCCTTACTTATATAAAAATCGAGATCAAAACACATTTTGAAAATTCACTGTTATAAATTTTCTATTTTTAAATTTCCTTTTGATAGGATTTTTTCTTCATTTTTTTTAATATGAAAATGACCTCCTTAACGTGGTACCCGTAACTCCCCCCTTATGTCCTTATTCTGGTATTGAATATGTCTGCACTTATGGTATTATTAAAAAAGTACGATAACAAGACTAAAAATAGAATACTTTGTTAATAAATATAAATTAAGACGTCTCTTTAAAACGTACGATGCTTCAGAAAGACACACACATACACAGATATACATATACACACGTTAATTAATAATAATAATAATAATTTATTTCATGAAACTGTACAATTAATTCAAATAATGTCTTAATTTTAAATAGTCTACAATAACAGTTACCTGAACTAGGATAAACCTGTATCTCAGGTGTATGTGCTAATAGATACATTTACAAATATTTTCTTTTTCTTATATAAAATGAATAACTTACCAAGTAATTACGGTTAATTTGGTAAAATATATTATCATTAATTTACTTAAGATTTTAATTAGCTTAAAACAATCAGCAATTTTTCCGTATCATCGTATGATAAACTTTGTAACCATGTACGACTTACATTTTTACAATCTGCCATTTTTAATGAATACATGTACAAAATTGCATTGACTTGACTATACAGAAAAGGCCAAGAAATGTAAAAAATCTATGCATGAAAGAATGCCTTATTCTAATGTTAGTTTCCATGAATTTATCTTTGCGTCTTTTATCAGTGACCTCTCTTCTGTAGGGCAATTTTTAGTGCTATTTTAGTAACGTACTCATAACTAATAACTGGCGCACTGAGAGGACATTATAGGATTTATATAAGAGATGGGACGGGAATCGAATAGGGCGAATTGTTTACAACTTTTAATACAGCTCCTTGAGTGCGTTCCAGTGGTAGCAGTGTAGTTTTAGCTGCTCCTCCCCATAAGGTTATACAATAGGTGAGAATTGATTGACGTAATGTGAAATACCTATACTTGCTTTACTATCTTAATATCAACAAAAGAGCGAATCATTTTAAAAACAAACATTAGTTTACGGATTCTATTGCAGAGATGGTCCATGTGATTTTTAAATGTAAGAGTGAAATCTATAATTATTCCAAGGTATTTAATAGTTCTTGTATTCTTATCTTCTTCTTACCATATAGATCCCCAACTGATAACTTATATCTGAAAAGTGGTATCTTATCTGTAAGAAAGTTGTACCTACTGCGCATTGTCATGAGAAAGCACAAGTCGATTTCCTATGACCCAAAAAAAGCAATCCTAGGACGATCGTTAATGTTGCTCCACAGCCCCGGGTTAGATCGGTATTTGCAAAGAGGCAATATAACAGTCAGTCTGCTTACATATATAATTACATAAACATAAACTTAATAAAAAACTCAATATTTACCCTCTACCACATATTGAATGTAAAAAGACACTAGAGAAATGGTTAATCACAAAAAACTATGAAGAAATTGAGAGTGTCATTCAACATCCATAAGCGCAACTGAGTGCTATGCAACTTTTGGTGACAGTTAGAGAAAGTTATTCATTGAGCAATGATAACTTCCGATCCCAAGACACAGTCGTAGGGCTAACAAACCAACAAACCAAATGTGAAATATTCCACACTATAATATATAATTCACAAATATACATATTCTATACATACATGCACCATGCACCATACATTCACCCACATAACATACACGCACGCACAAACACACACACACACACACACACACACACGCGCGCGCGCGCACACACACACGCACACACACATACACACACACACACACACACGTACGCACGCAAGCACCATATTTATAACCCTAAATTCATTGTTTGTATTTTTTTTATACTTTTATAATTTAATAACTAACTTTCTATTAGTCTTTACCTCAACTTAGTGTTATATACCCATTGTTTGGAAGAGCGGTGCTTCCTAGTACAAGCAAATCCTTTGCTTAAAAGGAAGCTCCAACCACATTTTGATGTAATAGATTAAGTTATGGAATAAAGAATTTGAATTTGAATTGTATAAAAAATAATTGGGCAGTTACAATTAGATTCTGCGACTAAGCAACATTTATGTGCATAAATTTATGGAATGGTTATATGCTGTGTTGAGCTGCGCATAGAAAAATTAATATATTTAGTTTTGTCCGTATTCAGTGTTAATATGTTTTGTTGGAGCCATTTACGAGTATTAACCCTGTCAAAACCTTGCTGTGCACATAAATAAACCTTGTCTACTGTATTTGCGGAAAAAAGGAGCACGGTATCATTTCCGTAAGATATTATTTTACCCGAGTTAAGTTCAAAATTGCAAAGGTCATTTATATATATATATATATATATATATATATATATATATATATATATATATATATATATATATATACCAAAAATAAGGTTGGTCCTAATACACTTCCTTGAGTGACGCCAAAATGAGTATTTTTTTGTTCAGAGCTAATAACCTTTTCAATTTTTATGCATTGATATCGATTTTCTAAATAGTTCGCAAAAAGTTGAAGCTGTTTACCTCGAATACCTATGCTCTCTAGCTTATTTAATAGGATGGGAATAGAAATTGTGTCAAAAGCTTTTGCTAGATCAAGAAAAATGCCAATTGATTGGTTGCCTTAATCTAATTCTTGAGAAACGTAATCAGTCATTACCTGCACAGCATCAGCAGTGGACAGTTTTGGTCTGAAACCAAATTGCATATTCGATAATAAACATTTACTTTGTAAATAATTCATTAATCTATTATTAAATATTTTTTCTAATATTTTAGATGTAGATGAGAGTATTGAGATAGGCCGATAATTGGAAACGCTTTTTTTGTCCCCCAATTTATGTATTGGTACTACAATGGCTTTTTTAAACAATCTGGGAAAATACCTGCAGAGAGGCAAATTCGAAAAATATGAGTTAATGGTGGTACTAGAATTTGTCTAAATTTTCTTAATATACTAGTGGGTATGCCATCCCAACCAACTGCGCTTGTTTCTTTCAGTCCCATTATAATACTTTTTATCTCAGTAGCGTCCGTATCTAATAATACGAACGAGCTTAATTGGCAGTTTCTTTGAATTGAAAAAGTGGCCCTGTATTCATGATTATTCTTAGAATTGTTAAATATCTGTTCAGCAAGATTTTTACCGACGTTCACAAAGTAATTGTGTGCTTTACTGTATATGATGGTAGCGCATCATCCTTCATCCCATTTTATCACATGGGTATAGTAAAAGGTAAGTAACAATATATGGCGGTATAACCATCTATTTAAAAAATCAGCGACCAAGAGTTGCGACAAAATTGTAAAACTTCATGAACTTCCATTGTCTATTCGCTTGCCGAATGTAACAAATATTTTAGAAGTAAAAAAAAAACCTCCAATATACTATATTTGAAACAAAAAGTTGGCTGCCCTATATTAAGTTTTGATGCGATTTAACACCCGACGCAAACGGACAGGTGTCATATATTTTAAACCAAAGGCAAAACCAGTGGACTTGTGAAGGGCTGTTATGATGATGATGATAAATGATGATGATATTATACTATTATATTACAAGCTGTGAGTCATTTCATCTTTGTACTCCGAGTGACAACGCATCTGTAGCCTTCTTATTTTCAAAATGGCTGCAGGTATCCATGGACTGCAGAAGCCACTTTCCATGAGGTGGACTGTAAATTCATTTTCACACAGGCATATTTAAAAAAAATCATGTTTTTTTCTTACTTCTAAAATATTTGTTACATTCGGCAAGCGAATAGACAATGGAAGTTCGTGAAGTTTTACAATTTTGTCGCAACTCTCGGTCGCTGGTTTTTTAAATAGATGGTTATACCGCCATATATTGTTACTTACCTTTTACTATACCCATGTGATAAAATGGGATGAAGGATGATGCCGCTACCATCATATACAGTATGTAACAAACAACCGTGTGATCCTTTTAGGGACGTATAATATAGGACTTATGTACATATAGGCATGCTATTTATGACAGGAAAAAGTTTTTTGGTCGTTATTAGAGAGATTTTAGTGTTGTGAACACTAAAATCTTTCTATCACACTAAAATCTACTAATCACTAGAGTCGACACTAAAATCTATAGGTAACTAACTAAATTCAATCTTGTAAAAAATGTTATTCACTTCTGAACTAACTGACACGCACCTTATCATCCTTAAAGCGGGGTCCTTGACTATACTGTCTCCTCGGCTAATGCAGGGGTAATAAACCCATATGCATAAGCAAATAAAACTTTTTTAAAATTTAATTTAATTTTTAAATATTGAGTACTGATTAAAATAACTACTATATTTTAACTTACGGTAAAAATGTTTTTATTGTTACATATTATGTAGAGTGAACAAAATAATAATGCAATACCGCCTCACTCCATCATCAAATATCTGCGGTCATGGTAGTGCCATCCTTTTCTCTAAGCAGTTCTGGCCATTTTTGACCCCCTATAACTTCGTTGTGGATAAAACTAGAACCCTGAATTTTCAGTATTTTTAGTTAATCTATTTATTTAAAACATGATGTTTTATATTGATATGGTCACTATAAGAGGTTGTTAGGTTACCTAATTACATAATAACTTGAGACAGAAGGACCCTTAAGTAGGGACTGAACAAATTAACCGACTTGATATTACATGGATCTAACAACTTTTTACGGTAGAAGATCTGAGTTGCGAGACTTGGCTTTTTTTACAAGTTATATTTTTGATGGAATTTTATCTTTTCAAATGATCGAGTCTTCTCAAAGCACCATTCCTTAAATTGTCATCCTAGACAGTTTGTACGTCCGTAATAATTATCTTATTTGTATATAAAAATTACGTGTCACGTTGTTTGTCCGCGATAGACTCCTAAACTACTGAACTGATTTCAATGAAATTTTTGGTCAGTGTGCAGTTTGGTCCAACTTTAAAGATAGGATAGCTTACATCTCAATATATAGTCGCACTACAATATTATTTTATTGAAAATTATTTGTCTATTATTTGACAGTCACAATTATCTGTTAGCTCCAAACGATTCTGTCAGATGACGATATCTGTTGACTGGATTGAGTAAATATTTAATAGATGCCGCAAAGTTAAAAATGCAAACGTTTAATATAAGCTACAATTTAGTAGTACAACCACCACGTGTTGCTGTAAGTATTCAACAAATAGAACCGAATTCAAAAAAAAATTGCAGACTGTGTGCAGTTTGGTCCAACTTGAGAGATAGGATAGTTTTTATCCCGATAAGTGAACCTCAATTTTTTATTGCTAATTTCAGGAGTTTTTTTTTTTGGGAAAGCAAATGGTTGTTCGGAAAGGGCAGAACAACGTCTGCCTGGTGAGCTAGTATAATATATAATATATAAACCGGTGACATAAAGCGACGTCGAATTTTTATTTCACTAAACCTAAAGCAATGCGGAAATTTATTTGGTTATGCAATCCTTTCACCCTACTCATGCTCGCAACTTATCATGTCAAAGTTTGTTTGCAGCCATTTTTGATGTAGATGGTATCTGACACTTTTTGACAATTTGATTTGTGTATATCCTAGATTAACATTATAAAAAATCTCACGAACCGTAGACTTTATATCTTAAATCATATCTACAAAAGAAATTGAAAGTGCGTATCTCTATTTTAAAGCTGTATTTAAGGAATCGGTTTTTTATTCGAAAAACAGAGACATACGATCACGCATTTCACGTGGATGTTGTGGTCCATAGAATCCTCGCATGTCCTCCTTTTTTAAGTCAGCTTAAAATTAACTTTAAATAAATCATAAAAAACTAGTTTCAGAACTAAATAGAATAAAATAATTTACATTCCGAAGTCGGGGTCTTTAACTCTCCTGTTACACTAATAAAACATACTTGACTGCACTGCACTGACTTTAGAATGTAAAATTATTTTATAAGTTTTAGTTGTTTGAAGGCGGCTTTTACTCATTAATAAAGAAACAAGAAAACTTTAAGTTGGTAAGGTTGAAAAATCAATAAGAATCACTAAAGCTGCCGGAATTCAACAGTGTACGAATACGTTCAGAATCGTCACCATTATTAATTATGGGTTTTTTTTATAGGATAGAGTGACAAACCAGCACACAGTCCACCTGATGGTAAGTGGTTGCTGTGGCCCATAGACATCTACATCTATCCTCGTTTGCGAATCAAAATGCAGATGCATTGTCACCCGTGAGGACTAAGATGGAATGTCTCGTTTCCAGTAAAAAGGGCCTCCGGCCACTTGATCATGTTTAATGTCCATGTCACACCTATGCCGGTAGTTGTTGGGAACACTTAGCTCGAAGTTGCTGACGAGTATGTTTACCTGGGACAAATAGTCCGACTAGGTAAGTCCAACTTCGACCGAGAGGTCAATCGACGGATTCAACTCGGTTGGGCAGTGTTCGGGAAATTACGGCACATCTTCTCGTCAGGTATACCTCAAAACTTGTAAACGAGACTGTACACCCGGTGCGTGTTGCCAGTGATGACATACGGAACTGAAACGTGGTCCTTCACTGCTGGCCGGATAAAGAAGCTCAAGGTCGCTCAGCGAGCTATGGAGAGGGCTATGCTCGGAGTTTCTCTGCGTGATAAACTCAGAAATGAGGATATCCGCAGTAGAACCAGAGTGACCGACATAGCCCAACGGATTAGTAAGCTGAAGTAGCAATGGACCGGCCATATAGCTCGAAGAACCGACAACCGATGGGGAAGAAAGGTTCTCGAGTGCCAGCCTCGTACCGGCAGGCAAAGTGTAGGGCGTCGCTCCACTAGATGGAGTGACGACCTGGTAAGATATGCAGGAAGTCGATGGATGCAGGTGGCTCAGGACCGTGCTTTGTGGCATTCTTTGGGGGAGATCTATGTTCAGCAGTGGACTTGTGAAGGGCTGTTATGATGATGATGATGATGATGATTTAATAAAATTATGTTTGAGGATTTTATAAACATTTTATGTAATAATTTATTGTGTAACTTTACTTAGATGTGCGTTCAATCATTTATCACAAACGAATTACTTAAAAAAATACCCAATACCTTGTAATTTACCATAGACATCAAATATGATAATACAATTATATGCGTAAGAATGATTCTGAGGAAATATTTACGCCATAAAGATATATGGAAAACTGCAAGGGTTTTATGAAGGTGTAAAATTAAACCTTAAAGAAACACGAAATGGTTGTATATTTAAAATAACATATTTTTTCTTTTCTGATAATATTAAAATGTAATGTGTAATATAATAATTCCACTCTTATGATCGCGTAGAAAAAAAACATAAGCAGTTGGAAATGGTGTGTCAAATAATCCACAACCCCTATCATCCCGTGGGTGTCATAAGAAACGACAGAGGGAAATAAAACAGAACGTTAGCATCCAGCATTTTCTTGATAACAACTCGAAGTAACAAAAAACAGCGGTCGTTGACCCGCCTGCCAAGCTCGGCATCTATGATAAATGATATGAGGCAATCTATTGGAAAGGCTTATGTTCAGTAGTGAACTTATGAGAAGCTGTAAAATATGAACAAATGAATGATTTGGAAGTAGGTGTAGACGTAACAGGTAAAGTAATCGGAATTCTGGCACAATGTACTGTAAGCACAAGATAATATCAAACGTACTCTAAGCTCTTACTTTCTTTAATAAATAAAGCTGAAAATCGAGCGCACAGTCAACCTGTTAATAAGTGGATACTGTGGCTTATACAGATGTAATATGTGTGCATTTATCTTCAATTAAGAATCTAATGCGGTGTCACTGCTAAGATGGACGCCTCCTCTCACTCACTCAGTTGGTATTCTGAGAGCGTGGTCTTTCCTAGATCGAGCTGACCAATTCGTGCTACAAGCATAATATAGCTGCAGCATGGCTCTATTACGAATAATTTACCCGTGTAAACATTACTAGGAGAAAGGATTCGTTTTCTGCCTAGGTTTCGACCTACATATTTTTTAAATACTAGTAATGCTATTAAACATTGCAAATACTCCCTTTAACCACTTCTGGTAAGCTTAATATGCTTGTGTTAGAAGTGGTTCACGACAGTGGCCGAATAGCGGATTCGAACCCACGACCTTTCGAGTTTGCAGTCCGCGCCCTGCCATTAGGCTACTGACGCTTTCTACATACATATATAACATACATACATATATACATTTCTACATACATACATTCATATGTTAATAAGGTTTATTATTGTTGTAGCATGAATAGATTGGCTTGACACGGGTAAAAGAAAATAATAATAATGTCCTTCAGGCCGAATTTCGGTCACAGCGCCCAGCCTCAACGGAGACTAATCGTTTGCGCAGGACACAGTCTTAGTGCCCAAGTGTATTTGCAAGCACAGGTGCGCTCTCTATTCCCTCACTCTCATAGTCCGATGGGTACGGTATTCCGAGACGACCGTAGTGATCGGGCACAAGACCAAAGGCTTTACGTACTTTTCGAGGCACGAGGATAAAATAACGCCAACTTCCCTACTCAGTAATTGATTTTTTGGCACCACCCGGGATTTGAATCCTAGACCAATGAGGCAGTCAAAAGTCTCACAGAATACCAGCACAAATAGCAGCTCTACGTTGCCGTGTTTCTTATAGTGAGTGTAGGGAACCGAAGACCCTTTTTATTGGATACGTGGCATTTTAAACAGTGGTAGAGCCACGCGGCAGCTTTTGCTGTCGCACGGATGGGCCGGCTGGAACCGGGGTGGTACCACGACCTCACAGAAAACCAGCGTGAAGTAGAGGTTTACCTCTGCGTTTCGCTTGGTGAGTGCAGGTGGCCGGAGGCCCTTTTTACTGGAAATGAGGCATTCCATCTTAGTCCTCACGGGTGACAACGCATCTGCATTTTGATTTGTAATAGAGGATAGATGTAGATGTCTATGGGCCGCAGCAACCACTTACCATCAGGTGGACTGTGTGCTCGTTTGTCACCCTTATCCTATAAAAAAAAATCCAACTTATTCCTGAATGGTGACAATGCATCTGGACCGTGTGTTTTATATGTTGTAACCCTTATTCTACAAAAATAATTATTTTAACAGTTAAAAAAAAAATCAAACACATTTAAAAATACATATCAATTTCATAAAATTTCATCAATTGCATTTTCATCACTACTTTCATCAATCTTATATATCTGAGCATGACTGTCATGCGAGTTCAGTGCTTTTTCCCCATCCCAAAAGTGGCCAACGTACCTAAAGTAGTCTTCACTTCAAAAAACGTGTACCACTATGATACGGTCTGTGAGGTTTCATCATAGTCCCACGGTGATAACGCATCTGTAGTCTTTCTGTTTAAAGTTGGGAAACAGTTCATCCTAATATTATTTTAAAATTCTGATTTTATATCAGATTCTGATCTATTTATCATCGCTGGGTCACCTGCATCTTATCATCATCATCATTACTCGTACGAGTATGTCACTTAAGCACCTTCCTTCCCGATCGATAGTAGATTCATTGTGGCCAGCCAATTAGTATCTCAGCTTACTGATCTTTTGCGTTGTCTGCTCCGTGAAGAACTCTGTGAGTGACCATGTCTCTGATCCATTTGTCATCATTAAAACAGGCACTGGTTGTACACTCTTGTTTTCAAGATACGTTGGGCTACATCAGACAGTATGGTTCATGCGAGAATAGCCCCATCTATAGACACTGAGCTACCTCGAGCTTTCTCATTCGGCTATTACTGGCAAAACGCACACTTGCAATACGTATTATATAATAATAAATATTCTGTTATATTTTATTCGATTCTATTCTATTCTTACCTCTCTACAACTGGTAAAGCTCGCATCCAGCGGTGAACTTTTGTGGATAGATGAATATTCCGACAATTGGTTTACAAACAGTTTTCATTATTCAAGTTACGAGAATGATACAATATTACGATGATAAAAGTGCATACGGCTCGCTGCGGCCAGTAACCTGGTTTGCAATTAAAGGCTCGATCTAACGGCGTGGTTAATTCGAACTAGGTCAACCATTCCACTGCCACTTTAACTTAAAATTATGTTCCCAGTTAACATTTCAATAATTTGCATAAAATTTATTTCATAAAATGATTTGTTATAATCATTTCGTAATTTGGAAGCTCTACGCTTCTACGGATGAAATATTAAGAAACTAATTTATTATGCACTCAAAACTTCGCTATTTTATAATTTGTTAAAATTAAGCACATCTAGGTAGGAGATGAGCCCTACTACCCAGTAAATAGTTATATTTTGAAATAATATTGTAAAAAAACATGCCGAGGACAATTCCATGAAGGCGTTCTTAAATTCACGTCTTTTTTTTAGAAGAGGTAAAATATTTGACAGCTTTCATAGCGGGGGAAGTTAATTTAAAAAAGGAAGAAAAGTGTAGAGATTAATGTTTATTTCTGAAATAATTGTTATATTTTATATTAATTCGATTAGAAATACATAAACCATACTACAGATATTCTTAAAAGTAGCAGAACTAAAAAATTAAAGCATTGTTTTGTGTAGGTATATACAATATTATATATACTAATATTATAATATAGATACTACATACACTAGACATCGAAAAACATATAAATAAACTGCAAATTTTTAATAGGTAATAATGCCTCTGCTAGCGACATCTAGTGAGTGTAATATTATAAGCCCTCATTACCGCTATATTTACTTGTTTAACATCTATTTTTTTTTAAACCATTTTCTGTTTTTATTGCTATTTAAAATGCTATTTTACTTTTATCTCTCTAAAAACAGCATTGCAGTTATATCATTGCATGATGCCGAATTATCATATCGAGGTATCTGTATTTTTCGTACTTATTTTTTTATTTAAGAATAGATATTTACAAAGCTATGTACAAAATATTTTCATGTATATAATTATTTTATTGGTTGATCAAAGCTAAGTTTTAAGGTTATAACGTTTAATTTTAAGTTTTATTCATCTCCGACGTAGAAACAGTAATTTCGTTTTGGTTCACAGGTGTGTCACACATTTGCAATTTATTTTCTTATCGTGTATTTTAGATATTGAGAAGACACTGCCCGTCTCATCTCTGATTTGATTTAAGTGCATATGAGTCACAGTATCCACTTACCGTTAGGACTAACAATAGACTAAATTCATGTATGTCACCTTCTTTTATATCATTACAGCCTTTCATAAGTCCACTGCTTAACATAGGCCTCCCCCAAGGAATGCCACAAAGCACGGTCCTGAGCCACCTGCATCCATCGACTTCCTGCATGCCTTACCAGGTCGTCACTCCATCTCGTGGGGGGTTGCCCTACACTTCGCCTACCGGTATGAGGCTGCCACTCGAGAACCTTTCTTCCCCATCGGTTGTCGGTTCTTCGAGCCCGGCCGGGATTCGAGGTTCCGGCCCACTGCCACTTCAGCTTACTAATCCGTTGGGCTATGTCGGTTACTCTAGTTCTACTGCGGATATTCTCATTTCTAAGTTTATCACGCAGAGAAACTCCGAGCATAGCCCTCTCCATAGCTCGCTGAGCGACCTTGAGCTTCGTCATACGGCCAGCAGTGAAGGACCACGTCTCAGATCCGTAAGTCATCACTGGCAACACGCACTGGTTGTACAATTTCGTTTTAAGGTTTTGAGGTATGTCTGACAAGAAGATGTGTCGTAGCTTCCCGAACGCTGCCCAGCCGAGTTGAGTCCGTCGATTGACCTCTCGGTCGAAGTTGGACTTACCTAGTCGGACTATTTGTCCCAGGTAAACATACTCGTCAACAACTTCGAGCTTAGTGCTCCCAACAACTACCGGCATAGGTGTGACATGGACATTAAACATAATCTTTGTTTTGTCCATGTTCATCTTAAGACCTATCCGTTGGGAGACACTATTGAGGTCATTGAGCATGGTGCTTAGGTCCTCCAGCGATTCTGCCATAAGGACTATATCGTCGGCAAATCGAAGGTGAGTGATGTACTCGCCATTGATGTTGATATCGTATCCTTTCCAGTCCAGAAGCTTGAAAACGTCTTCCAATGTAGCGGTGAAGAGTTTCGGGGATATGACGTCACCCTGTCTTACACCTCTCTGCAATTGGATAGGTTTCGTACTCTGGTTCTGTACTCGGATAGCCATCGTAGCTCTACTGTACAAACACTTCAGCACTTCGATATACCGACAGTCAACTTGGCACCGCTGAAGGGACTGCAGCACCGCCCAAATTTCGACGGAATCAAAGGCTTTCTCATAGTCCACATACGCCAGACATATTGGCAAATTGTACTCTTCAGACTTTTGTACAATTTGCCGAAGGGTATGTTTTTTTTTATAGCATAAGGGTGACAAACGAGTGTGCTCGTTTGTCACCCACACACAAACGAGTACACAGTCCACCTGATGGTAAGTGGTTGCTGCGGCCCATAGACATCTACATCTATCCTCTATTACAAATCAAAATGTAGCTGCGTTGTCACCCGTAAGGACTAAGATGGAATCCTCATTTCCAGTAAAAAGGGCCTCCGGCCACCTGCACTCACCTAGCGAAACGCAGAGGTAAACCTCTACTTCACGCTGGTATTCTGTGAGGTCGTGGTACCACCCCGGTTCGAGCCGGCCCATCCGTGCGACAGCAAAAGCTGCCGCGTGGCTCTACGACTGTTAATATGTATATGGTCTATGGTGCTAAAGCCCTTTCGGAAACCGGCTTTTATATAATTTTTTTTTAAATACACACGGGAATATATACAGTAACGTAAGGAAGATTTGTTACGTTATGATTACATTTCGTCAGAAGGAAATGATACGAAAGAAAGTATTTTAGCTTAAGAAGTTAAAAAACAATTTATCTGAAATGACACACAGTGGAATGTCGATTGGCGAAATAAAACTCGTTCCTAAAACGATCTACGAATGTTTGCATTGCACGGGTTTCGTCCGCCATTTTGTAAAATCAATTGTTGGCAAATGGCGAGCGTTTAAATTTAGCAAATGTTTGCTTTAATCTTTTACCTTAAAAACTAGCTTAAACTTTTACCGTTAAACTACTGTATTTACATTTTCTAACTGTTTTCTATACGGGGTTATTTTTTAAAGGCTACATTTAGAAGGCTAAATTTTAAACTGAAGTTCAGATATATAAATAATATTATACAGTTATTGCAGTTTTTAGGGTTCCGTAGTTACACAACAAGCAATCCTTATAATATCACGATGTCCGTCCGTCTGTCTATCCGTTAATCACACCTACAAAACTGTGAAATAAAATCTTAAAAAAACATTTATATTTTAGCTACTTCCCAAACATGTAAATGATTGATGTTATTTTTATCCGTCTAATCCATCACGTGGAATATCGTTGGGTTGGTCTATCAAAACACTGGGAGTTTGGAATAACATCTTTTCGAGTCAGGGGTCAATTCGAAATATTTAGCTTTAAAGTGGTATTTTTCATTAGTCTTATGTCCGCCCCCCCCCCCCCCCCTACCAACTAAGCGGCTGTTTTTGAAAATATGATAAGTATATGTACGATAGTATCATGTATAATTAAGTTAATAGGAAAATTATCACAATTAAGTAAAATTAAGAAATTATTGAGTACTAGTCCACCAAACTAAAAAATGTACTTGGATTAGTAAAAATTTCGTTACAACTCTATAGAAAAGGTTCAAAAACTAGCTGCTGCATTCTACAACTTTTTGTTGTTATTGTAAAATGTTAAAAATAAACATTTTATAGGAAGAAAACGACTTAACTGCATTAATTTTTTACGTGGTAGAGCCATGCCGCAGCTACGAGTATATTAGCAGTATAATTGTAGCACGAATAGGTCGGCTCGACCGGGGAAGGACCACGCTCTCACAGAATACCAGCGTAAAACGGCAGCTTGACACTGCTGTGTTTCGTATGGTGAGTGTAGAGAACCAGGGACCAATTTTACTGGAAAAGAGGCATTTTTTTTATATGATTAGGGTGACAAACGAGCACACAGTCCACCTGATGGTACGTGGTTGCTGCGGCCCATAGACATCTACATCTATCCTCTATTACAAATCAAAATGTAGCTGCGTTGTCACCCGTAAGGACTTAGATGGAATGCCTCATATCCAGTAAAAAGGGCCTCCGGCCACCTGCACTCACCTAGCGAAACGCAGAGGTAAACCTCTACTTCACGCTGGTTTTCTGTGAGGCCGTGGTACCACCCCGGTTCGAGCCAGCCCATCCGTGCGACAGCAAAAGCTGCGGCGTGGCTCTACCACTGTTGAAGATTCATTCCATCTCAGTCCTCACGGGTGACGATGCATCTGCATTTGGATTGTTTATTGAGGATAAATGTAGATGTCTATGGGACACAGCAACCTCTTACCATTATGTGGACTGTGTGCTCATTTGTCATCTGATACTATATATAAAAAAATTACTACTATAGTTTTACTTTTTCATTTGCGGGGTAAGCAGAGCGGATCTTTCTCACTTACTACTTTCACTTATGTTTTAGTTGCCTCATTCAAAGTATTCATACGATCATAATATAGCCTCAAACAGTTTTATTCTTCATACTCTTGGTTTACGCGGGTGACCTCGGGATGATTTAAGGCAGTGGTGGTTTACGTGAAGGTTTGTTTCGGTCATATATGTATATTTTAGAGTTGCACTGCCGGGAATATATAAATATATATATAGTCAACTATGACCATATTTGTACCTTGGCATGTGAATGATTTGATGTAAATTGTATTATTTTCGAAATCCCTATAAGTCTGATTTGAAAATAAGTCCTTCAGTTACGATCTTACTATTTGGGCCCATTTTAAGTCATTATAACGGTCAAACCGCGAACTCACTTATTAAGTGGCGAAGCTTGCGAATACACTTATTGATTTCACGATGTCTGTCCGTCTGTCCGTCTGTCCGTCTGTCCACCTGTCCGTCCGTCTGTCCGTCTGTCCCACGATTATCTCGAGAACGGTTTCGAATTTTCAAATTCTGTTTTCAGCAATCGATTACTGATTACCCAAGCATCTGAACCTCTTATTTTGAAACTGATTGCTCAACGGCAACCGTTAGAAACCGCTACAAAGCTGATTGCTTCGCCACTTTGCTATGCTGTTAGCTTGCTAGGTTTATTATGCTAATTATTAAGAAAGCCCACGTATTATGATGGGCAACTACGGAACCCTACGTCTTAATTGTGCGTGGCTCGACACGCATTTGGCCAGTTTTACAAAATACGAGTAAATGAAGCTTCTACTTTAATTTGAAATTCCCCCATACCGAATGTAATTTATGGGCAACAACGTTTTTGCCTACCCTTACGAATGTGTGCGTGCGCAGTAAAATCGGTTAAAACAATGCATTACCACGCATGTTCAATTTAATAGATAAACAAAATTATTGAGAATATTTTTTTTTATTATTTCACCATTTGCCTAAAATAAGTATTCTGAACCTTCTCTGCAAAAGCCGGTTATTGCAAAATAACCCTATATGTAATATGCATTAAATATGCTTTAGTATAAAAATATACTTTTAAAGTACATTATGATCAATTACCAAGTACCTAATACAAAGTGGTATTAAGTTATATTAATACAGGATTGTTCGCCCCATAATTGGTTACAGACTTCTTATCATTCATATTCACTGCGCTATCTTGAACTACTACAGCTTATTTAAATCTTATATTTTATAAATAATGCTATATATTCAAGTATTTATTGTTCAGCTGTAGTCTTATGAACGGCTGTAAAGATAATGATTAATAAAATATTTCATAGACTAGACGCGTGAAGTTCACCAACACACATTGGGGCAGCACGGCGGACTTTACGTAGCCCTAAAACCTAGAAATGAGAGGAGGCCTCTGCCCAGGAGTGGACAAAGCAGGCTTTAACTTTACTTTACTTTTTTGGAGTTTATTAGGGTTTACTCCTTAAAATCGATTTTCATATATAAGTCCGGGGTGTGAAAATTTATTCGGAGTAAAATCAAACATTAAGTCATGCGTTACGTTATGTATTCATGTTTCCATGACTATGTTGTCTTGTGCAACTTATCTTGCGCAACCCTCAAATTACTCTCGGCTGTACTGCTTTATAGAAACAAATAATAACTGTCAACCAACTGTCAACTTGGGGAGTTTAGATATTAATTTCATATATAATCGTTCATAAGTAGTAAACTCCAGTCGTGTGTCGAATCTGACACACACACACTTTTTTGTTAAGATTGACCTTACGATTTCCACTGAAATATCGCAAAAAAAAATGTATCTAGTGAAATTATTGCTATCGTCATAATTTTTTTTATAGGATAAGGGTGACAAACGAGCACACAGTCCACCTGATGGTAAGTGGTTGCTGCGGCCCATAGACATCTACATCTATCCTCGTTTGCGAATCAAAATGCAGATGCGTTGTCACCCGTGAGGACGAAGATGGAATGCCTCATTTCCAGTAAAAAGGGCCTCCGGCCACCTGCACTCACCAAGCGAAACGCAGAGGTAAACCTCTACATCACGCTGGTATTCTGTGAGGTCGTGGTACCACCCCGGTTCGAGCCGGCCCATCCGTGCGACAGCAAAAGCTGCCACGTGGCTCTACCACTGTTATACTATTTGTAGTCTTACTAGCTTAATGAATGTAACAGCTCCCTCCTGTGCTTGCGTGTGACTGTATGTCGGTGCGTATATCTATCTGTATTTAAATGTATGAGAACTTAAGTAGTAAATATTATCTTGCATCATTTAATTACGATATCTAACTCGATGACTCAACGCCACAATTTTCGTACATAAACTTCAAAATAATAAATGTAACTTTCGATAGAATTTACAGATTGTGAACAACGAAAATTACATGGTACTCAAAGATACGCTCTATGATTTTCGAAACTATTATTTTGAAAACTATATGTACTTTAGACGTCAGTGTTTGGTACACTGTGGTATTATCCTTCTGGTCCCGCGCCTACGTCACAGTGACCGAGTGAAGCCGGGCACAGTCGAGCGTGTGCCTGCTGTACTACCCTATGTCAGAGGAGTCACAAAAAAGGTTGGCTACATCTTGAAGCGAGCTTCCATTGAAATATTCTTCAACCTGCCGAAGAAAATTAGTCAATTTTTACCATCCGTCAAGTGTAATATCCCTCTACAAGGTGCAGGAGTGTACAAGCTTGATTGCGAATGTGATCTCTCTTACACAGGACAAACAAAACGATCTATTAAAATCTGTGAGAAAGAACATATAGCCGACGTAAGGCACCGACGCTGTGAGAGGGCTGCAGTCCGTGAACATGTTCATGATCGTCCCCACCATTACATCAGATTTGATAGACCACAAATCCTCGCAAAAGAACACCGATACCAAGGATGATACGCGAGGCTATTGAAATTAAAAAACATCCTAATTTTAGTAGAGAAAATTGATGGGCGCTGCCATCTGCTGGGGGTCCTATAGCTAAAAAAATTTAATCCAAACCCAAGCATACACGTTTATATTTGTGTGTCTAAAATTATTAAGATTTTTTGAATTGTCTGTCTTTGTTTGCTTATGAACGTATGACGTCTAAAATACATATATTTTCCAAAAGAATTATTTCGGAAACCATAAAGCGTATCTTTGAGTATCATACGTGTATCTGCCTACACAATACATAATATATTCCATAACAGCGGAATGGATTCTTGACGTTAATTACTTATTGTCAGATAATACCCAATAGGAAAGCCGAGGCTGAACCTTTTCGTATCGAAGTATTGATTGCTGCAAACCCAAGCGTAATGAAATCGAGGTCAAAGTAATAATTGCGATGGTTTATCTAACATATGTGTGCCGAATTTAACAAAATGGCGTACGAATTTTGTTTACATGATAGTATTTTTCATTTGGTTTTTTTTGCAAAAATCAGGACCAACATGCAAGCACCTGTACACCACCGAATAATGATACTCCACAAAATGCTTAACGACCTCGATATGTTCTCAATCTCCCATTTCAAAACCCAATTAAAAAATAATTATACGTACCATTACATCACAGCCTATAAAAGTTCACTGCTGAACATAGGCCTCTTTGATAAATTGCCTCATAGTGGGGGTTTGCCATCGTTGCCACGCTTGGCAACCACAGTTTTATTATTATTTAGAGTTATTACGAACATGATGCTGCTCATCTTCTGATTAAGTTTTCCTCTGTCTTGATTAATATGGAGTAGTGTATTCTTTTACGCTGATTCTACACAGCGAAATCTTTGGATATTAAAGTGAAATATTTTCAAACATTAATAACGCAATACAGTTTTCACAATAATTAAATACAGTTTTATTGTTGGATATCGACAATGCCGGCTCCCGACAGGCCTTAACAAAAGCTCTTCTGCTATTGAGAAACTAAATCTTGTACGGTTTTTTACAAATGCATCTTTGTCAAGGATCTTTTGTTAGTAATGCGACTGCGTTTTTATTTGTGAAGCACTATTGTCAGATATTTTTAATTTAGGACATTTCAGTCGTCGGTGAATATACAATCTGACTTTTTTAGAGTGAAGAAAAGACTTGTAAAAGTTAACAGTAGTAGTCTATTATATAGTTATTTTTTAATTTATATTTCATTGTTCTAGTACGAATCGTACATCGAAATCATAATAAATGATAGGTAATATCAGAATAAATTAAAATATTTTTTATTAAATATTTTTTTTATAGGATAAGGGTGACAAACGAGCACACAGTCCACCTGATGGTAAGTGGTTGCTGCAGCCCATAGACATCTACATCTATCCTCGTTTGCGAATCAAAATGCAGACGCGTTGTCACCCGTGAGGACTAAGATGGAATGCCTCATTTCCAGTAAAAAGGGCCTCCGGCCACCTGCACTCACCAAGCGAAACGCAGAGGTAAACCTCTACTTCACGCTGGCTTTCTATGAGGTCGTGGTACCACCCCGGTTCGAGCCGGCCCATCCGTGCGACAGCAAAAGCTGCCGCGTGGCTCTACCACTGTTAAAAATTTACCACTGGTTCGGAATTAATCTCTGTCCCGGGAAGAACGCTAGAAATCTAGCGAGACTTTTTTCCACAGTACCTACTGCTATCCTTACAGCCTACCAAAATCCACCGCTGGACATAGCCCTTCCCCACTGATTGCCTCATAGGAGAATATTTGCCATAGTTACCACGCTTGGCAAGTAGATTGGCAACCGTGGTTTTTTTTAAATTTTTAGTCATTATTAGGAAAACGCTGATACTCATCTCCTGATTTACTTCCCTCTGTCGCCTCTTACGACACCCACGGGATGATATGGCGTAGTGGATATTTTCACACCGCCAGTACATGGTAAGATTGCAATATTACAATACAATTTGGTTATGTCACTTGCCCTTGCAGGGCGTCACTTATAAACCTATCAATAATGTACCATCTTAAATGTGTAATCAATTTGAATTGGACCTATCCCAAGGAATGCCTCAAAACTAGTCGTCACTTCATCTAGTATGCCCTACACATCGCTTACCGGCACTAGACTCTCAATTGGGAACCTTTATTCTCCATCGGTTATCAGTTCTTTGAGCTATATGGCCGACTCAATATTAATTCAACTTACTGATACTTTATATTTATATATTTCTTGCATAATAATTGATGGAATTTTTCCTCTTTTGATATTTACAACCATACCAGTCTATCAAAAGTCCACTGCTGAACATAAGTCTTCCCCATAGACTGCTTTATTGGGGGGATAACTGCTATAAAACTAAATGTATTAAATGTACAACAACGAATGTTAAAAATTTGAATACCAACGTGTTTTAAATGGAGAAGAACCGAGCCTTGAATCCTCTGTTTTTCTTGGCATCACTCGACTCAAAGCTTCAGTAGGGCGCTTGCACTATGTTTGGCATAGTGCAAGCGCACTATGCTCTGCAGTTTATGTTGTAAAAAAGATTAGAGATGTCACTAGTGTCGAGACAGCTAGATTAGTTTATTTCAGTTATTTCCATAGCATAATGCGTTATGAGATTTTTCTATGTGGAAATGGCCATAAGAGCTATTTACAATCTTAAACTGACAGACTCTTAGAGAAAAGTTTAAAGAAATAAATATATTAATATTAAATTTACGAAAATTTAACGTGTTCACAAAAACAAAGCCAGTTTTAGTAAAAAAAGTGATATACACTCTGTAAACACTAAGAATAAATACAAACTAGTGATACCAGTCTCTCGATCCCGCAGAGTCAGTAATTCATTCTTGGGGCAATGTATACGCTATTACAACAAAGTCCCAGAAAATATACATGGTATATCTATTGCCAAGTTTAAATATTTAATTAAACAAAAAGTGTATAAAAAGGGTTATTATAATATAAATGAATAAATAGTTGATTTTAACCCCTGGGAATGAGGTGGTCGCTTCCAAGCTGTTCCTATAATAAATTATAAAATAAATTTTGTAAATAATTTCTAATCATTTATATTGTATAATTTATCTTAAAAAAAGCCTGCTGGATTTCTTACTGGTTCTTCCCAGGACAGAGGATTTTTTCGAACCACTGGTAAAGTAAAAAATGACTTTCAATAAGAATGACTAGTAATCAATATTGATTAAAAGATATTCTATTATAGTCTATTCTATACGTGCTACAACATGCAACATATTGCATTTTTGTACACTGCCAAGTTACACCGTACAAACATTATTATTTACTTCGTGGACAAACTTCAGCTTTCTAT
This sequence comes from Parnassius glacialis, assembly GCA_033319125.1. Classification (NCBI taxonomy): domain Eukaryota; kingdom Metazoa; phylum Arthropoda; class Insecta; order Lepidoptera; family Papilionidae; genus Parnassius; species Parnassius glacialis. The sequence continues at coordinate 32,166,155 of JAVANC010000008.1, read as the reverse complement.
TACGCCAAGTGATAAACAATTTTACGCAAACGTAAAATATATCTGACAAGTGCGCCGAACACATCCCGAGCAAGAGAAATAAAGATAAAAAAATCTGTTCTCGTTAACGGCTCCAACTTACGTAAACTGAAAGTAGTTCGCAAACTAATCTCTCTCATCTCTCTCATATTATAATGTAGTTCGCAAAGCAACGTCTGATTTAATTAAGTAAAGTAGAACTTATCTATTATTTTATAAAAAAACTTTGTTATCTATTTATTTTATTTATATAAAAGTATCCAGTAACCAGTAGCCTACTTTGTATGTAGTTGGCTGTAGATGTCCATGCACTGCAGTAAACATTTACCATCTAGTAAACTGTAAGTTATTTTATCCTTGCATTGCAAATGTAAAAAAGGTTCACATAAGTTATACGAGGGCGGGTCAATAAGTCCGTGACTTTTGGAATAAAACACAGATTTTTTGATAAAAAAATCAATCTATTTTTCAACGTAGTCTCCCTTGAGCTCTATACACTTTGTCCAACGCTTCTCCAATTTTTTTATCCCTTCCAAAAAATATGATTTGTCGAGGTCCTCAAAATAGGCCTTTGTTTGCGAGATGACTTCATCATTGGAGTCAAATCTTTTTCCACCAAGCCATTTCTTCAGGTTTGGGAACAAAAAGTAGTCAATTGGAGCCAAATCTGGAGAATAGGGTGGATGAGGGAGCAATTCTAACAGTGGTAGAGCCACGCGGCAGCTTTTGCTGTCACACGGATGGGCCGGCTCGAACCGGGGTGGTACCACGACCTCATAGAAAACCAGCGTGAAGTAGAGGTTTACCTCTGCGTTTCGCTTGGTGAGTGCAGGTGGCCGGAGGCCTTTTTTACTGGAAATGAGGCATTCCATCTTAGTCCTCACGGGTGACAACGCATCTACATTTTGATTTGTAATAGAGGATAGATGTAGATGTCTATGGGCCGCAGCAACCACTTACCATCAGATGGACTGTGTGCTCGTTTGTCACCCTTATCCTATAAAAAAAAATTCATAGCCCAATTCATGGATTTTTGCCATGGAAACTGCACATGTGTACACCCTTGCATTGTCTTGGTGGAAAAGAACTTTTTTCTTGGCCAAATGAGGTCGGTTTTTTTCAAATTGGCATTGAATCGGTCCAATAAGTTGGCATAATAATTTCCATTGATTGTTCTTCCCTTTTGAAGGTAGTCAATGTGGATTATCCCGCGTGCATCCCAAAAAACAGTCGCCATAACTTTATTGGCTGACAAACCCACCTTGGCCTTCTTTGGCGCCGATTCACCCTTAGAAACCCACTCTTTTGACTATTGTTTGGTCTCTGGTGTGTTGTGATGGATCCATGCTTCGTCCACGGTTACAAAACGGCGCAAAAACTCCTCCATATTGCGATTAAACAATGCCAAACCTTCCTGTGAAGTTGTTATACGATTGCGTTTGTGGTCGACTGTGAGCAAACGCGGCACCCATCTTGCGGAAAGCTTTCTCATGCCCAAGTAATCATTCAAAATTGAAACCACTGAGCCATGCGAGATCCCTACGCCTTCCACAATCTCTTGCACTTTCAATCTTCGGTTGGCTAACACCATATCGTGGATTTTTTTGATTGTTTTGGGTGAAGAGACCTCAACTGAGCGTCCAGGACGTTCGGCATCTTCAGTGCTTGTACGGCCACAACGAAATTCAGTAAACCACTTTTTTACCATTGAAATCGATAGTGCTATGTTGATATAGTCTTCATAGTATTTATCAAGCTTAGCCTTGGTCTCGGTAATGGTTTTTTTTTTCGCAAAAAATAATGCTTAATAAGCACACGAAATTCACTTTTTTCCATTTTTCCCTCAAATTACTGGGTAGTCTGATAAAGATAGCTGTCAAACACAAACTAACTGACGCAGCAAGTTCAAATTTTGACAGAAGTCAACTGACAGATGCCTGTTGACAGGAGTAGTGTTGCTTTTTCAGTAAAGAGGTCAGAAATTCAAAAAGTCACGGACTTATTGACCCGTAGCAAACATTGTTTCAGCTTACAGTTTGTGATTATTTATTACTTTCGTCTTTGATAACAGTATTTAACTAAAGAAGCGCATCCCTCGTAATATACACAATATGTTACCGGATAGGTTTGCTACCAGGAATTCAAAGCGTTTTAATCAAGGTTGAAACTTGCAAAGTATTCAAAACTTGGCGTAATTTGAGGAGATATTAAACATATATTTGAAAGGATTCAAGAGCATATGTAGGAGTCTTGTGATTAAATAATTTAATAGGTTTTTTTATATAAAACGGAAGTGACAAACTAATTTACAATACATCTGGGGATAAGTGACTCCTACAGTCCATGGACACCTACAACTAACTTACTAAGAAGGCTACAGAATCGTTGACTCCTCTGAGGACCACTAAAATGTTGACTATTTCGTATTGCAATATGATGTATTATAATGGAAAACAGATTGTTGACACTTACCAACACTCTTTATACTAATTTCAAGAATACAGACATATGATTTAATAATATATGTCTGCATTCATTATATATTATATGGGCGTTGAGCCTGCAATTGTATTGTCAAAAATGTAGACGCTTTCTTGAGTGATTATGTCATAATGTGTATTGTAAGTGTATTTGTAAGTGTATAACAAATAAATAAGATGAAATACTCTCAGCCTGTGAGTATACTGGCTCTCTACATTCCCGACCGGAACACAGCGGTGCACGCACTGCTATTTGCATATTTTTGCTATTGCATGGCATATGACCAAACCGACTGCGTGGCAGAAAAGTAAGCTTACTCCTTAGTAATAAGGCTAATATTTTTGCTTTGCCTATATCGCGTTGTATGCATTTAAGAAATCCAATGGTTAAAACAGTGATAAAAAACCTGAGTAGACAAAATGTTTATTGAAAATATAAATTTTTCATACTCTATGTTACTTCCACAACTTGGATTTCTCCAAGACAACCCTTATTTTAAAATCAATCAAGCGCTTTAGGTTTAAAAATGGGCCCAAGCAATAGACGTATGAAATTAAATTAAATAAAAACTTTATTTTTCGATGTAAGAAATATAATATCTACATACTACCTTTTCAAAATGAGGTTCCTCTGTCATACATACATACATTTATACATACATGCATACATACATACTAATATGTATTCAAAAAACAATTACCTCTTTCTAGGGCAGTCGGTAAAATTACGCCTGAATTGATATTATCCTCGTTTTTTGAAGTCAGAAGAAACAGGAGAATAGTTCAAAGTTAACAAATGATAACACAGAGATTTACGTAATTTAAAATTCTGGGCGTGACTGAGAGCAAAATTGACTGTTCCTGAAACCATCGTTGTCCAAAAATTTAATGAAATTATATTGCGAACTTGCTTTGTCCTTTACTTGTCTCTTTACTTAAAACTATTTTTACAATATATAATTTTTTTAATAGTAAATAGAAATATCCATTTTCCGTTAAATATGAACTATTTTAAATCAACGACGTATTAACAAAAAATGAGATTGACTTCATTATGACAACTAGATGGCTGTTCAGTGAAGTCTGAGTGATCGCGAGGGTGAAAACAGCCATTCCGGAGATAAACC